>OW796093.1:7671100-8206100 GCA_941860345.1 Chrysodeixis includens | reverse complement strand
ACATGCTCTGCTGGCACTGGGATGTGAGTTCTGGACTCGAATCGAATTGTGCATTGCAGTTCTGCTATAGTTCTGTCTAAAACAAAAGAGTTCTAGCCTGTGAGCAATTTTACAAGTGATAAAAATGATATTTTTTGAGTTTTTAAACATTCTCACATGCTCTGCTGGCACTGGGACGTGAGTTCTGGACTCGAATCGAATTGTGCATTGCAGTTCTGCTATAGTTCTGTCTAAATCAAAAGAGTTCTAGGCTGTGGGTATATATTATAAGGCAATGAAAATGATATTTTCGAGTTTTCGATCTGCTACGGGAAGTTAGCAGACCATTTTTTTAATTGTCATTTTTTGGGACAAAAACGTCAGAACTATTTTTGAAAACTATCAGGAACTATAGAACTCAGCTGCATGCGAATAGAACTCTCTTTTTTTTTGATCTGCTGGACATTGATCTGCTAAGTTCACCCACATGAATATTCTTTAATCCACATGAAAATCAGATTATCAATGATTTATTGTTAATATCCCAAAACAATAGTGGTTTCCCAACAGAAAGTTTACAGAGAAAAAACTAATCCTTCAAGCAAATTTTTAGTAAAAGCACAGTTCTGTGTTGTTCAAACCCGTTTCCTGGCTCCAAGCAGAACTACTAACTGTCTTGACTTTACCTACTAATCGACTTAGCGGCTGAGTCAATGTTTCGTTTTATTACCTCGCACCTACGTAGCACTGGAATGTAACTTAGACAAACACTACGTGTGCAATGTGCTGCAGCTGTGTTTACTGCACTGTTTGCTTTGGCAGTCAAAACTGAATGAAGCTGGAATTGAATCTCGCCAATACTCTAGAACATTTTTTTCAATTGTAAATTAATTGCTCACACTCTTTGTAACACAAACCTTATTTGTTGACAATTAAAGTTACTTTTCGTTCTTTTTTGGATTTTGGCGAACGGTTTCTACAAATTATTTCGAAATAGATTATAATTATAAGCTGTAAGCCTAAACCTTGATTGCTTCGTCAGTCTATACAAGTCTTCTCGAATCTTTAAGTACCTACCTACTAAGTAACTTAAACTTAATACATGACAATAACCGATAATCACAAATAGACTCGAGATATTCAGGAAACTGTACTTCCTTCAAGATAACCATAATAGTGCATGTGATATTTGTTCTTAATCCTACGTGTCATGGTATATGACCTGTTTAATCAGCTGTAAGAATATAAATGACATCATCCGAGACCGGTCATCCCGCGAGACAACACTGACTTATGTGAAGGTCTGAGGGCCTACCTAATAAAGTAATGTTATTGCAGTTGTGGAAAAGAGATGGCGCTATATGCTAAGTAGTGCGCTGTCACGCTTCCGTGACGTATTCCTTGAACGGAAGCGAGTTTGGTCGTTCGTAAAACAATACTAAGCTGTTTTGCAATAGTACGTACCTTAAAGAGAAAAGTTTCCTTTAACATTTTGTATGTGACTAGAAATTTTGAATTTATTTATGAGTGCAATTAGCTAAGTAAAATTTTCAATTAAATATTATTTTGTTAGTATCAGCATATCACAAAGGAACTCAGCTAATTAGCTTAGAGGCACGTTCGAAATGATAAAAATGAAGTAATCGTTGTAGCTTTGATTGTTTTTTAGAACTACGTTTTTATAGTAAAGCGGGCACCGACCACAATCTGTTCCGAGCTCACTGACGCCAGTGCACGTCCCTCGAAAGCTAAGTCGCATCAGAACCCGCAAAGCATTTAATTAGAACACAAATAAAAGGTGCTCTCAGCAAACTTTGAAGTTTTCCAGTAAATCCTTTTTGCATTCTTGTTCGATTGGAACCAGAATTATACCAGTAGTGATGTCTATATGTGAGATAACACTGCTCTGAAGTGTCTGACCACTAACGTCCTTTTTAAAGTCCGTATAAATTTGAATACTTGCAAAATTTTGGGTGCAAATATCGAAAAGCAGTAGCTAGCACTGCTTTCCTCAATTCAATAAAGTGTAGACTAACGACGCGCGGCAGAACACAGAAAAGTACTCGTTCAAAACGAAATACTGAAATATGAAACATGTCGCCTTGCGTATACGTTTACCGGAGGCAAACCAATTCCATTTTTCATTTATTGAAAATATTCCTTGAAACATTTCACCTGCGCCCAGTAAACATGAAAATCAATCCGAGTTTCAGCACTCCAAGTTAGATAGAACCTCGTCTCTACGTTAACGTCGTTAAACTCGAGTTACGATTTACTCATGCATGTTTTTATATGACATAATATTCCACTTATATATCGTAACTCGGTGTTACGGACAAAACAGACTCATAGAATTCGACCAAGTATATATTACAGGCAGTAAAATCGCTATCAAAGGAAAGTCATTCGTGCGAAATGTATTTTTTTTTCTAAAAGTTGCCCAGATTTCCCGTACCTTCGACGGAGGGGTTTTATGGAAACATAGAGCGTCGGCACCTGTGGCCTGTAGGCCAAATGTCGTCGTGTCCTCTGTTCAGTCATTCAAATTTATTCACGAGTTAGGAAGCCTCGGGCTTCTCCCTCGCTTGACAATTCCCGACATCCTGCATTCGTGGCGCACGCGTCTATAATTTGAAACAACACTGTATCGCTACATAGAGTTCCGAAGCAAATAAATGATTCAATCAGGTGTGTGAATTATAAAGTGCCAAGTAAAACTTAAAATATTCTGACTCAGTGCTGGCTTAGAACAAGTTTGTCTGCAAGCTACGTACAGTGCCATAAACAAATGGCAAAATATTACAAAGAAATTAAAAATCGACAAATTATGTTTAACATAAGGGCTCGCGCTCGACCAAACCCGCATCAAATTAAACCTTCTGTGACCCTTGAATCCAATTTAACTGTTCCGCAGATAGCTGCAAGCTCGCCGGGGCTGTATATTAATAATTTATGCCCACATAAATTACGAAAACATTTTCCTTTCCTTTACACAACAAACACTAATAAATTCTACGAATATCTACTTGTTACTTGTTGTTGGAGTACATACGCTTGTGTAGGCACGTACGTGTGAACAGACTATAATTCTCTCGCGGCTCTGATGATATGACATTGTGTTTCAGTTTACAATGTGTTACATTGACTCTGTTCTGCGGAGAGTACATCTGTGCGCCTGCAGTAAAGTAGGTTGACCAAGGGAAATATAGAGTAATGTATGAGTGTGTTCCGATAGAGTTACAAATTACAAAAAAAAACTGCTTTTGAGCAGTAAAAGTACTAAATAAATGAAGCTGGGAATTTATTTGGAAAATATAATTTCACGTTTGGAGGACATTAATTAAAGAGACTGTTTGCCTGGGTCCTTTTAAAACAGCTGATTTTGATGCAAACATATATCTAACATATTTCTTTCCATTTCCGAAACGTGAACGTTTAGTTTTGATATGACGAACACCAACCATAAGAATGAATTCATTTATTCGATTAATTGGCGTTTTTATACGAATTTTATAATTTAAGGCTTTAGAAAGTTAAGCAAAAAATATGTCTTAAGCAATCATTATCAAGTGCTAATGAAGTCGGCGCTCTTCCTACACTCTACAGATACGGCAACACGGCACACAAATGGCAGACATCAATTTGAAACTGAAAGTTATCGATAAATATTTATAGGTTTCACTAATACGTCCATCGTAAACAATACAATCAATAACAATCAACTGACGGATATAGTAACATTCGAAAATCCTTTTGTACACCAAAATAGTAAATGTTTCCAATTTTTATACCATATATGATTTACGAGCCTCATATACAATAGGTATGCAACAATCTACAACCTACCTAAAAAGCACCAGGTACAATAAACTTCCAACGTTTACGGTCGTCAAACATGAAACGAGAAATTATAGAGCAAGGGGAAGTAATTTTCGCAAATTCATAAATTCCCACACCTCGTGAGTAATTCACAACTATTACAGAATTCCATTGAAAAAACATAATCGCGCCGAGTGCAAGACACCATATGGCCGTTATGGCCATCAACCATATCCAAAGACATAAATGGGCACGTTGTCGTCACAGTCGGAATACCTGTGCGCGGCGGCGGCGGCGCGGGCGCAGGGCAGCCTTGCCGCGCACGCCGGCGGCGGCGGGGAGGAGGGCAGGGGGGGAGAGCTCCCGCGCAACCTGCTGCCTCCGTCACTCCTCGCGGCCAGTGCCTCGCCCGCGCATGCTCCGCGCCCATACGCGTACTAACGCGAACCACGAACCGCTGTGCTTAAAACATTCAAAACAAACCAAATATACGTGTTAAACAAGTGAAGTGACAGAAAGATCTAGTGATGTGCTCGTAAATATCGACATATAAGGTAAACAGTGCAGTAAATACTCTGTTCTGTACAATTATCTCCTGTTTTATGATCAGCAAGGGCATTTGTAAGTTAGCTATGCAGTTTATTGTTATATTTATCAGTTGCAAGTCATTTTTATGTCAGCGTAGTAACCATGGAGCTAAATAATATTTACTATAGTATGACATCGTAGTAATATTTGGAACAGGTGCTTTTGATTTGTGAATGACTCGAGAGTAATAGCTGCGACCGGTTTGTGGCTTGCATAACATAAGTTAAATGGAGTAGTGTGTCATCGAAGCCTGCGCATTCTGAGCATATTTCTCAAGTACAGAAAGTGACAAATATTGCGAAGTGTCGACTTAATGACATCATGCTGTTATGTTCGCACTCCACCCACAGTGCCGCAGCACACGTGTCGTGAGGTTACAACAAATCAGCGATTACTGACAATTAAACAATATGACAATGACTTGTGATCAACGCAAAAACCTTTACTTGCTTTGTTTTGCTCGATTTGCGTTTGACATTCGACAATATATACAAAAATAACAATACGAGGCTTCGTTTTAGGACTTGTTATTTTGTCAATGACTTTGTTTACAACCTATGTTGATGAAATTAATTATTAAATAGCCGTAATATAATACTGTCATTTTTAATTTCCTTTTACATTTTTGTTCATTGTATGTAATCATTTATATAATCTACTGAATCCGAGATGTTAGACGTAATGTTAAGTGATGTTAACACTGCATAATTGATTAGCTCATAAACATTTACATTAGTATGTATGTAAGAAAATTTATTACTTACACATACATACATGTCAAAAACATGTTTCTGTGTTGACATTTTCTCGGATTAGGAACTTAACTCACTCTTATTTTGCAAGTTTGTGCTCGTAAAGCAACTACCTGTGTCCTCGGAAAAACCTTAGATCACCTTTGCTTAATTAATGAGGATTTTTCCTTAAACTCATTTGCGTATTCGTTTTAAGTAAACGGAATTCAGAGATCAAATTAAGAGAATTTAAATAATCGAAAACTTATAAAAAAAGTAATGGTCGTAAAAAATTGATGAGGAAACCAATAGTAGGTATAATTTATATACCTAATTATAACGATACCTACAGGTTTTCTTAAAAAACAAACGTCTGACCGCCTTGTAAAGTACTTACTGCGTTTCCACCAGAAAATAAGGAAGAAGCTAGGGATCCGATTTTTTGAAACCAATACAATTGCTTCATTTGCCTGGCCTGACACAGCCATTGATAAAGTGATTCCATTGGTTTTTAAAGCACTTTCCTCTCTACGTAAACGCTACCTAATGAGCGTAAAAACATTAAATCTTTATTCACATTTAAAACCTATTCATAGATACAAATCTGCTCTAAACTGATTGTGTTTTGTTTGCAATATTCGGGAATGCCCCAGAGGACGCCGCTTTCGTTGCGCTGTCGAAATACTCGATGATAACGTTTTCCAATACTTAATTGTGTTGCTAACTAAACGTTAGTTAGACACGTTTTCTAAGTATTCATTTATAGATAGGTGTTTCTACGTGGATGCCTCGCACATTATTGAACGCAGTCGAGCACGAAGCACGTCGTTAACCAGCCGCTTGTTAAAAATAAAATTATACAATTTTAGCACCCCCTCAGTTTTATTCCTTTTGTACACAGTCGCACCTACCGCCCAAGACAAGAAAAATACCTAACTAAGGTCGTTATTGTTACGTTTATGTTGTATTGTTAGCAAGATTGAAAAATAAGCGAACAATAAGCAGAACCTGTGAGGATTCGTGTGCGGTGTTTGAGGGCTAAATTATTAATATCGACGATATTCTAAGATATACGCCTTCTATTAGAGTTAATAGCTTTCTCACGTCATATTTTGGCTTGCTACTATTATTATCTAACTTCTAAGAATTTAACTTACTCCTTCAATTTTCCGATTCAAAGTCGACTACACATGCCAAGTGCCTAATATAAGCTACCATAAATGTCATTCAAATCAACTTATTAGTTTTTATTATTCCTGTGTAGTTCTTTTTGGGATTTCAACATTAACTTATTCTATTATACACTAATTAATAAATTTTAGTACGGAAAACACCGGCCAGTTTAGAAACTACCGCTGAGATGTAAAACAACATTCTATATTTTAATTTACCTGTCCTTTAGTCAGTTATGGTAGGTATCATAAACAATTTTATACTTACAAACGTATAAATGTCCGAACAGAGGTCAAAAATTATCGCAAGCAATTATTTTTTCAAATACATACTTTATTGTGGTCCCTCTGATAAAGTTATTTTGTTTTCGGAATAATAATGTACTCATGCTGATTATTTTAATAATCTTGTGTTGTTTATTATTATTAGCCTTTACTTTAATTTTCTGTTCGTTCGTGACTTCATACTTCTATTGTTACGTTTTATAACCTATCCAGCAGCAAAGCAAGTATTCAGGTGGAATGCTTAGTTATTTCATATTTTTTTATTTACAATCATAAAAACTGTACTTATTATTTTAATAAACCTTCTTCAGCCAATTTTACATGTCACATTCTACACATCAGCAACAACAAAACTTATAAGCTTTTAAAACAACTAAATACATCGACTATAATTTCCTAATTTTTGTATTAAAATCTAATCTCTTAATAGTTCTAACAACAAAATAAATTTATTTAATTAGAGAACTGAGATCCATATAATAAAAGATGACAAGTATTAACTTGTCATCAAATTTTATAAAATAAAATAACTTAAATATGCAATAAGTAAGCAGGGACTTAGTCTCCTGTACTAATTTACACATAAGGGGACAGTCTTGTCTACTTGCAACAGCACCCAAGGTGTTGTATCACTTGTAAGTAAGTCCAGAATTACTCTAGACTAGCCGGTTGTAGTCTCGCTGCGACATCACACTTTGTTTCATTATAACGTGATAGTGGTCGCGATGTAACGCAGTGTGTCTGAGACATTGAGGCTTACCTACCGTGACCAAGAACAATTAACTTAACTATTATTTACATTGTGACATATGTAATATGAGAGGGTTAAGACCTTTGTACGACTTAAATACTACTGCATAGAATTTAAGTTGTTTGAAACATGTAGAGAAGAAAAATAACGAGGTTTTTCCAGTTTTGGAAGCGATAGAGAGAAACTTAGTGAATTAAATTGTGAAAGTACCGGGTGATGAAAAATGGTGCCTGTTTATGACTGAATCAATATTGAATGTCCAGTAAAGTCCGCTTAAAACTGTGTTGTTAGATAGGATAGACAGATAATAATATACATAATAATATGCATGAGAAATATAATATTCTTCTTATACCAATAAGCCTACACGCAGTTCTTAACCTGGTAAAGTAGAGTTAAAATACGTAGCTTAAAGTAAACACTCCCTCTTTTTCTAACTGGTACATCCTTACATCAGAATATCAAAAACGGGTTATATTATTTAAAAAAATATCAAAATCGGTTTATAATCGAGCGAAGTTATCGCCGATCAAACAACATAGAAAAAAAAACAAATACGGTCGGAGAAACCTCCGTTTCAAAGTCGGTAAAAAATAACTCAGAAATCAGTAAATAAAATTAATAGGCGTAACATTAAAAAAGTCTATTAATCTATTACGTCGTTTATTACCGTGTCTCTATAATATATAGATCAGCAAAAACTGAATGCGCGTAGGAAGAGTGCGTGCGCCCGCGCATGAGTAGCGCTCATAATGACAAAGGAACGGAACTGTTAACCTCACTTCCTACAACTTGATGGATGTTAGCGTGAAGAGACGAAATGAGTCAGACAGAAAAGTTCCTGGTGGTATTGGTTTAAAGGTCCATTGTTTGAGAAAAAAAACTTTGTTACTTTTATTAGGTACTTACTATACTTATTACTTAAGTTTACTATACTTATACTTACATAAACTTATTACTTTTTTTTTTTTAATTTCAGGCTATTACGTCTAGCTAGTACTTTAAGTAACTTAATACAAATAAAAAAATCGAAAAATATCAGATTATTTTTCACGCACTTAATGTAACCATTCCTTAAAGCATAAACGTTTAATTAAACAACTATTCGACACTAAACTGCAAATTAAACTAGCTCTAAGAGTAAAATTAAAATACTTTGGATCTAGTACTAATTAATAGAGGTCTAGTGAGAGCCGCGGCGTGTGGAAACTTCAAAACTTTATGTACAACATAATCCTAACTAGTTTACTATGCCGTGTTACAATACTACTACAGAGTACTACATTAAAGAACATTACATACTGGTAATGTCTAAAGGTTGAGAGTTACTTGAACCGAACCAAAACTATTGTATCATTCGAAAGGATGATGGTGTTTAAAAATGTCAGTTCTGCTCTTGATCTCTTCCCGTCCTATCTTCTTGACGACACTAACTGACTTGCAAATATTTCTGATGGTAATATGATCATTAAAGGAATTTGCTATAAAACTGTCAGTCAATTAAAGCACACAGTGTTCGTCACGAAGTATACATTACAAAATAACGTCACAAGTCAGTCTTTGGCACTAAGTTACCATATTTAGGCTGCCAGTGGCTCTGGATTCCTTGCTTCCGTAGACTCCGGTGGGCGCAAAAATACTCAGACGATGCAGGACTGTCCTTTTTTGGTTTGCGTCTGGTAAGTTCCGATTAGTACTCCTAGTGCTCGATTCCAAAGACAAGGGAGCAGTTAAAAAAAGTTTGCCCAGAGCGCAGGAAAGGCTATTTACGCATGCATGATCTCCTTAAAAAAAACCAATACCTACATTAGGTACATGAAAATGCCACAAGTTTATCTGTTCCTTCACACGCTCTTGAAAACCTTGCACTTAGTCAAAGCTGTTTCCAGTCATTACGAACGAAAACCGATTTCGGTTTTTAACAGCAACATGCAGAAATATAAAAGTTAATGTCTTATTTATTGTCCCAGAGTAGGGTTGCCAGGAAAATATAAAACGCAATAAAACGTTAACCAGGAATTGTTTAATTTTAAATCTAGATTAGAAGACAAAAAATGGGACGCATTTGAGTCTTATATCTGTGTATCTTAACTACACAAGTATTACCAACTCATGGAATACCGATTGCGAATTATTTATTAACATAAAGTATTTTCTCGTTAAATAGCAATTTTATTACACTTGAGAGCGCCTTTGTGTAAACGTGTTACACCCTACTACAAAACCCTTATGGGAATACACACATGATACAGAAATACTCCCCATTATTCTTGTTGGTTTTTATAGCCCGATTAATCTGGCAACCCTGCACCATAATATACAGCCGGCATTAGCCGCTACATTTACGATATTAGAATGGTAACAGTATGATAATAGCTGTATAGACCATAATATTGTGTATCATGTTGGTAAGATAAACCGTTAGTTGGAACAAATGCTTTATTGGTATTAGGTATCTTGCAGAAGTAGAGCAACAGCAATATTACTCACAATTATTTGGCAAAATATTTTCCCAACACAATATGATATCGCATCGTCAAACAAATTTCAAATTTGTCAGCAATAATTGTAAAATTTTTAACTCTTTAACTCCTGATTGCTATTGCGCGATATTGAATACCTCTGCAGGTTATTGCATTAAAACAGCTAGTAGGAGTAATGTCTGACAAGGCTTAAGGTGCAGGTACGTAACAATTTCCTCGGATAAATCTCTTGCCCGCAGCTTTGCAGGCCGCTAAACACAAGTTGCGACTTCCAATCATGCGCGTGGTATAACTCGCGCTAATTTAATACATCCCCGAAGGTCTTAACTAGACAATAAATACTTCGTTCTCAGTTTATAAAATTATTGCACCTAGAAAGTGGATTTAAAGATTGTTGTAATATAAAGTTACTGTGCAAAATGGTAAATGAAAAATCGTGTGTGAGTCGAAAGAGTGAGTAAAACGTGTAAGTTAGTAAATTTAGAAAGAACCTTATTAAATTGAGAATTTAAAGGAAATGTCCACATAAAATGATTGACCGCAAAACCTAGTACAGATTTCTGTAACATATTTAGAGAAATGCATGATTGCCATGGTCTATCACAATGATAACTATTGAATATTGTCAACTATTTAAATCAATTTCGTATTTTACAACTACTCAAAAACAAACAACGCTTAGCAAAAAGCCAAACAATTTTAATTAGGCAAGTCTAAAACTTTATACGTCTATCTAAACGTACAGATGTGTAACAGACTTGCCCAATTACAATCAATTCGAACGGCAAACTTGACAAAATGTTTTTCATTTCAATAAAGTCTGAACACAAGGCTTGGCCTACAACAAGTTTGGAGTGTTACGGCCCTCTTTAACTGCCACATTTCCATACAAATATGTACCCTAAGGTCCGCGGCATTGAGAAAACAAGGAAAATGAGGTTTTATGATTCATTTTACTTTATTTGTAAGCAAGATGTGCTCTTATGTGTATATTTTTTGAATAAATTACGTGTCTAATTAGATTGCTTTTGATATTGCTTGTGGATCTTATACGATATTTCTAATTCTCAGTCCACAATATAAATTTAAGTATAATTGGGAAAGTTTGACTCAACTAATTAACCATTTAAAGATCAACAACACCTCAAGTTTTACCCATTTTGAAATTATTTATTTATTTATTTATTTATTTATTTATGTACACACAATTTACATACAGAAAAAAAATATATATATATAAACAATAGGTACAAAGGTACTGCTTATTTCTTATGAAATTTCTACCAGCAGACCTGCGACAGGAAAAAACAGGAAGAAACATAGACACAGTGTGTAATAGATAACTAATAAATGTATAACATTGAGTATAAAAAATAAAATAAAAACAACAAGTATAACAATTATTTAAAATGTACTATATAAATAGTATATTATAATAGGCATGGAAATCAACTAATGTAAAGAGGAAAGAAAGTGTTCTTTTACACGTCGTTTAAAAATAGCAATGGATTTAGAATCACGAATGTTAGACGGCAACGCATTCCACAGCCGGGCTGCATGTACAGAAAAGGAGTAAGAATAGAAGTCTGTGGAATGGGGTTGAATTTTAAGGTGGGATTTAAGATGGGATCTGCAAAGGACATCAGGAGGGCGGATATAGGAGAAGCGCTCACGTAAGTAGGAAGGATATAGTGGATTGTGAAGAATATTATATAGGAGACAAAGGATGCGAGTGTTCCTGCGAAGGCGAATAGGGAGCCACTTGAGATCGTTGCGAAATTGAGAGACGTGATCGTATTTTTTGAGCCCAAAAACAAAACGGATACACAAATTTTGCAATCTCTCAAGCTTATTTAGTAGCTCCTCGGTAGCATCCAAGTAGCAGGCATCTGCATAGTCAATGATCGGCTGAATAAGGGTTTGCGCTAGCAAAATTTTGGTCCTGAAAGGTAGGAAAGTCTGGAGGCACCTCAGAGAGTGACAAGAAAAATGAACCTTGCGACTTACCTCGTTGACCTGGTCGCGCCATGATAGGTTTGAATCCATCCAAACCCCTAGATTTTTGACGGTATCAACGTAAGGAATCACCACACCATCAAGACACAGCGGCATGAGGGAGGACAGATCAAGTGCACCACGATAATGCCTACTACCAATGATAATTGCCTGTGACTTTGCAGGATTAACTTGTAGACCATAGGACCTAGCCCACTTGCCGATGCTAGCTAGGTCGTGGTTCATGTCTGCGATGGCAGAACTAGCTTCAGCCAAGGTAAAATGTCGATAAACCTGCAAGTCATCAGCGTATAGGTGAAAATGAGAAGAAATAACGTTGGTAATGGAATTAATGAAAATAGAGAAAAGGAGAGGGGAAAGGACGCCGCCCTGAGGTACGCCCGCAACAAGATCACACCAATCGGAGTACATCTCATCAAGGCGGACCCGCTGCGAACGACCCCGGAGGTAGGAACCAAACCAGGATAGGGAAGAGGAAGAGAAATTAAAGGATTGTAGGGTACCTAGTAGAATATCGAAATCCACGGAATTGAACGCAGAGCTAAAGTCGAGAAGAACAAGGACAGAGAGAGATTTGTTTTCCATAGCCCAGCGGATGTCATCCGTGACTTTGAGGAGAGCGGTGACGGTACTGTGGCCGGGACGGAAACCAGATTGGAAAGGAGAAATAAGGTTGAAAGACGTCAAAAAATCTGAAACTTGACGGTGGACAATGTGCTCAAGTACTTTGGAGAGAAAAGGAAGAATGGAAATTGGCCGGAACTGAGAGAGCGAGGAAGGATTAGAAGTTTTAGGAAGAGGAACAACGTACGCAAGTTTCCACGCTGCAGGAAAGGAACACGATGATAAAGAGTGGTTAAATATATGTGTAAGGATGGGGAGTAATTGTGGGAGAATAGGAAGGATCATACGAGAGCACAAGTTGTCGTTACCTAATGCTGAGGAAGAGATAGCCGTAACAGATTTTTTGACGTCATCTTCAGCTAGAGGAGAAAAGTAAAAAAGAGGACAACGAGGTGACGGTAAACAGGAAAGCTCAACTAAAGTAGATGATTTAGTAGAGGGATCAAGAGTAATAGGAGGAAGAGAAAAGTGATTATTTAGAGCTGTAAGGTCAATGTCTGTACCTGCACTTAGGTTACAATCACCTATGCCAACCGACCTCAGAAATTTCCAAACATCGCCCGAGCTGCGATCGACAAGGTTGTCGTGGAAGTATTTTCTTCTGGCGGCCTGGCACAGGTGATTGCAGCGGTTACGTGCGGTCTTATAATGAGAGAGGTTGTCAACAGTGGGTCTGCGTTCATATTTCCGTTTTGATCTGTCCTTCCTAGCCATTGCATCCAGTATGGTGGGTGATATCCAGATATAATTAGTGAAATATTTCTAAGATTCTCATTACTGGTAATTTTTCTAGGCAACGATTCACCAAAAAAAACAATAAATAAGCGATGAAAACCTAACATAGGTAACGTTTGTATCTTGGAATTATGAATTTCTTCCATTAAAATAATTAAGAACTGTGCATATGCATAACCTAAAGAACGTAATACAATTTTGAGTATCAATTTGCGTATAACACGACTACCTAATTTGATCCTAGAGAGAAAGACCTGGAGTGGGTGTAGTTTAATCAAATAAAATATGTTGCTGTGTGCCGCGGTGCTCATGGTTAGTGTATCACAACATGTGATCAATCTACGTCGAGTCTCGTAGGTGCGCGAGCGAATAATATTATGTATGTAAAGGAATCCGGCTTTATGTATTGAATATTCTGTGATTCCACGCTTTAACGTAGCTGATGACTGAAAATAATAAAGCTAAATAAAGCGTGGAAAGAATAAATTAATTTATCATAATAAAAAGTTATCTAAACCAATACTCAGATTGATAATAAACTTTGATGGGGACTAGTGAGAGATTTTGATTCAAAATTTCTTAAAATAGCGTCAACATTAAAAGTACCCATGCTTACTTCTGCTTGAATCACGTACGTATATATTCCGCTGACATCACGATTTTGTAGAGACATTAGACATTACTCTAACCTCATTCACAGTATTTAGTACCGCACCTTTATTCGTCTCAGTTTAACACGACTCTACTGCACGCACATTATTATAATCAGGTCTGTTGCTGTACCATAAATCGATTCAAATCGCGCTGTGGGTGGCGAGCTTCATCGACACCCAATATCCATCGTCCCACAACCAAACTTTTTATATCACCGTGCAATTAACATTTACTTCTACAAAACCGAGTTCCGGAATATTTCGAAATAATAGTGATACTGGGAATCTGAAAATACTCCGAATACTCGAACATACTCGTAGCTGGAGCTATCGTTTTCAAAGCCTGCATTCTCGTAACGTGATGTGCAAATATTTCTGCTTGTATATTCCCAGCTGCAATATTAATTTCCACGAACCAATCCAATCATTACGAAATTCTATTGAAAATTTAGGTATGAATGACATGTCATTAAAACTATGTTCATAGCGCTAAATGAAAATCCTGTCTGCTTTACTCGGAATATTTAATTTGTTGAAATAAAGCATTGAAATAAAGGTATGTAACATATGAAAATAACAGAGTAGTATTTTGTTTTTCCTTAAAGTTCATTTTTATAGGTAATTTTCAAGCTTCTCTTATTTATTGTATATCATCTCTACCTATATTTACAAATATCTTTTTTGCAAACACACAACAGTTTCAATTGTCCATTCGACATCCTTACTAATACAGCGTCCGAAATGTTAATTGAATCATAAACACAAAATCAGGACGTTGCAGAAAAAACGAAGTATATTATCATAATTAAGCTAAGCTAGTCATCACGTATGATTTATTTAAATCATCGCACCATAGTGGGCGCGCAGGTAGGTTGTGTCGCCTCGTGCTGTCCTTCTTGAAGGTACTATTTAATTAGTAATCATTATACTATGGAATGTTTACGACAAGTTTATGGGACCTATGTATATCTTAAAGTAAGATCACTGCTTGACGATGTACAATGCGACGTAGAGTGGCATCTCTCTTCCACAACTCTTTAGACTAGCTTAAAAAGATAGTGGTAGTATTTTTTATTTCGTGGGATTTCATCAAATGACGTGTGATGACGTGGGAGTGTCAGACTTTTACTGACTAAAACCCACTATGTTCTTCCTGGAGCCCTTTGAGTGCCATGGTCACGGTAACTCTACAAACCGAACAGATGTGAGATGAGGTATTAATTTTGAATTCTTTCTCTATTTCGATTATTTTTGATGGTCAAACTATTTCTAGAGTCAGTTCTGACTGAAAATACCTGACCTTTTTGGTGACACTGATGCTTTGAAACTTTTATTCTTACTACTGTATCAGGTTTGATATACTTTACACTATTATGAATCCGACAGGGCCACGAGGAGCGTGAGCTACCTATTTGTAATAAAAAATAACCATCAACCATAAATTGGGAATTCGTTCTAGTTTATGATGTTAACAAGTGTTATCGCACATATATTGATATTCTTAACCTTCAATTGATACCTACCTGTATTTTGTTTAGCTAGCTATAATTTTAAAGTAAACATACAGTTGGTTTTATCCAGTACCCAAGTGAATATTGTGATTTGATGCAATGTTTTTAACTTAAACATCGTAAATCTTAGTCTTATCGTCGACCCTATCTTAAGACTAGTTCACAACTCAAGTGCATTTAATTCAATGATTCATTTGATCTTGAAGTTTACCTCAAACGAAGAGTCATAATTAAGAATATGACATACACTCTACCAGTTATCTCGTATTATCGACCCCGCATCTCAATATATGATTTCTAAGTAAAGATGTGTTTAGTGACGTAATGATCATTTAAAATAGAGGTGACGGTATATCAGCTGTGATGTCGGTAGCTAGCACTGCCCACTACTATCGATAATAGAATATTAGAATATCTTATATAATAAGTATCGGACGGATTTAAACGCGGCCCACGCCTCTATACGGTGCCTCCGTCGGCTCCATCATTGTTCCCTTTTGTCCGGCTTCTGACTTATTATGTGCGTTTGTATAATGTACTAAATCAATACTTAACGAGAGATTTATGGCGACTTAAAGAAAATGTTCTACTTCGTTAAGTACAAAGCTCTTCCTATTTCTTCTAGTCAATTTCCGTATAGTTTAGGTATTAAGCTTGCAATTGCTGTAACGGATATTATTACGTAACCTGCATCTACTATTTATGAACTCTACACATAAGAGGCTTTCAGGTTAATTACACATTTTTTTTGAAAAGTATCTTATCCAACGTTCTCTATTATTAATTTGTTAGTTCGAACCGTGACTTTAAATGTATCCGAATTTTGTTTCAAATAAAGGACTGTACCTAATATAATCTGTAGGAAAACACAGCATTCACGCAAAATTTTTCGATAGCGGAAAATTCTCCGTTTCCGAGGCTAAAATTGGGCACACGAACGGTTTCAATTTAAAGCGAAAATATTAGTTATAAATTCTGTATAAAAAAGACGAAACGAGTTTTTTAGCGATACAAAAGTTTAATTTACTATCGGGATTGCATCATCGGCTTCGATGTACTTGATTTGTTCCGTTGATGCAGATTGTGTTCATGAATCATTCGCGAACAAACATCCGGACTGGGGTCGAGGGACAAATGGCCTGTATTTCTGTTACAAGTCATTTTTTATGCGGGGATCGATCGTCAAGAAAATCACTACCTCTACACTTCTTCAAGTATCAAAAAAGAAACCTGTTTAAAATGTATCTAGCATTAGGAACTGCAATACTTCTGTAAAATCCCTAATTTATCTGACGAACTGTCAATTTGAGATCAATTGTACTGTACACACTTTTCTTTTGATATAAACGTAATAAAGCTACGGTAGTGACAATTTCTTTCCTCACATTGTGCATGTTAATAAGAGAAATATAAGTCAGTAACAACCGTTACTGGGTAATTTCCACATTTACATAATAGGAAAACTTCTTTGATTGTTGAAGAAAATTTTCCTGTTTTTTAAATAGAAAACGTTTCTGAGAACTTATTAGAGTTCCTGTTGACGTGTTTGGAAACGACACGTGTTTAAGTTTGACGAATTTGGCTTCCTATTGTATTAGAACCGACTGTATTATTTCGGTTCAAAGAACTTCAAGAATTACTGAGGACTTTATTATGATTTCAAGACTAGAATAATGATACATGTTGCTTGCATTGCGAACTAAAAAACTCTATAAGAATGTTTATTTACGTGTCAAAACATATCGCAATGTATGGCACGTAGGTACCTAAAATTGCAATTCAAAACTGGTTGACGGACTGAGATAAGTAGCGCATTATCTTCATGCGAAAATGTACACGTAATGAGCCTGTGAAAAAAACTGATCTTTGTAACACACGTTGTACAAAACTGTAATGTTGTTATGATAGCATACACCCATTGTTTTGTGTCAACTGGATACAGTGGATACCTTGATAGCTTCAAAAATGTTTTCAAGAAAAATCATGCCAAGACTCGCACTATAAAAAAGTTATCAGATCTCATTTAAAACCGAACTTCTGTCTTAGTAAACTTTGTATTTCAGTATTTTTTTCTAGTCTAAATATATGGCTTGACCTTTTCACTGAATTCACATAGGCGTGAGGTAAAAAATGAATTCACTTTTTATTACTTTTCTTATATGCAATAGTTCTAACAAGACGCTAATTTACGGATTACAAAATCTAAATCGCATTGGTTTACAGATCATTGAAAACAATGCTTTTTTACTTACTAAACTCCTATAAAACAGCGTAATTAATGCTCTATTTGAAACAGCTGACACTAAAACGTCAAAAGCTATACCAAAGCGCATCAAAGCCATACTTGTATCTCCATAAAGAAACGGTGTCACCGATCTACGTTGTCAAATAAAACACGACGGTACGTCTCTTTGAGTGCTTTGAACATGTACGAGGCCGCAGCCACTAATTAGTGCGTGCCGCAGTCTGCGACGGTATTCTCGAGCGGATAATTGTAGCCAGGATCGTTACACTTAGGAATAAATCCACCAGTTGCAGTTAAAACTGCGTTCTCAAGAACTTAGAAATACCTTATAAAGCCTTCTATTTTAAAAAAGTTATTTAATGTGTGTTTTCATTTGGCACAATACTCGAGGAGAGTAGCTTCAGTCTTAAAATAGATCGATGACTAATATTAATGAGCGTTTAAGATAAAGCCCTAAGTTTTTTAGCTGAAATGAACGAATACTCTTGCTTAATATGCGTTCAATGTATAAAGGTCTAATTATTAATCGAGCATACAATTAAACCAAGCTCAGCTCTGACTGATCGCGTTTATGCACTAATTGTACAGTTTGCCTTTACCTATCACCGAACAATTGACCCACAGAAGTAGAGATACGAAACAATAAGGGAACTATGGATTAGATAAGGCGTGCCGCCTGTTCGGTAAGGACGTAATGTTGTATTGTTTATACCAATCAAGTGTACTCGTAAGTTTGAATGGTATTCGGCGCCTGATCAGTTTCGTTTCTAAAGTACATTCACAAGCAAATTAAATCGAAATGATACACAAAAATGAATCTGTCTATCGTTAAGCTAACATTGATAAATATTGGTACTTTATATTCGTTTGAATGTCAAAAAAGGAGTGTATGTGAGGAGGTGTATGTATAGGTACTCAACTTTTTCTTAACCTCAACAAAGCTGTGTACAAAAACGTAACATAATAACAAACAATCTTGTAATCATTACAGCGCCAGGGTTAACATTCAACCTGCGTCATTATAATTCTGTGTCACTCGTAAGTAGATTATCCCGGCTTTGTTTTGATATAAAAACTCATTAAATAATTATCTCATTGATACGGTCTGCTGGTCATTACTATCATAAGTTAGGTACTTAGTATAGTGTAGTATGGTACTATAGACTACTATAGAGTAATATAGCGTTACTGTGGTAAGTAACTCCACAGTGTAGTGTCGTTAGGTTTCGGAAGGCTTCATCAATCAAAGCCGAAGTGACAATGCGTCATCAATCTGCTTAAAACTCTAGATCCGTCCAGACTTCAGTGACACGGCGAGAGTTGCGTGACATAGCGACTATAACTTATTTAAAACTGGCTGTATAAAAATACCGCAAGTTTTTCCAAAAGTTTTAGAACTGAATCATTAGGTGCAAGAGTAGTTTTTGCTACTCCTATCTGCATAGTTTTTTTAGACATTATTTGATGTATAAAAATAACTGACTGTTTTATCTACAAATAGATAAATAAAATAGTAATTCACAAAGGTAGCCTGCCTAATCAATAATGCGTGTAATTGTAAAGAAAACGTTTCGAGTAGGAAAGAACACAGTTACTCCGATATAACTAACTGCGTACTTTTAACATATTTATTAGATGGGTGTGGTCGGTGCGGTGGTAACGGTCTGTGCATAAACAATGTCTCCGTATTACCGCAGATCTGTCCGCACGACCTCCGGTGAATTATATCAGTGCCGGAGGAATCGCCATGCCGTTTATATCGCCTGGTTTATGGTACACCGTAGATTGTTTGTAGACACCGTTATGGTGTTTAAATATTCATTTAAACTGTGAAAAATTTGATCATTTTATAAATAGGAATTTGATCTTTAATGAGATTGAAAAATAAAAAATGTTTTGCCCTAAAAAGTAATCGATTTCACCATTTTTGAGGTTAATGCCATGTTAATACAGTATCAACTTTCCATCTTTTCAGATGCCAACGATGTGCAGTGCCAAAGAAAATAAAGTCATATTAAATAGACAATATTATTAATAACTGATAAGTATGGAAGGGGTGAGGGTGACGCACCAGGGCGTGCGCGCTCACTCGGCCGAGGGTTCAGCCGGGCGCAGCACGCAGGCCGGCCTCGCCGCGCGCAGCCCAGCTGGCACGGCCGCCAAGGCCATGCCCATCAAAGGCCACGAGGACCTCTGGGTGGAGATCCAGGCCAACACCTTCAGAAATTGGGTCAACGAGACCCTGAAGCCAATGAATATAAAGGTAACGCCGCGATGCCGTGATAAACGAGTTCACAGATTAACACTGTTGTTTTTTTACACCGAATGAATGATTCATTGATTTTGTAATTGCTTTAACACCTGTCTATTGTTTTGTAACGTGTTGTGAAATGCGAATACTGGCTCCTGACAAACTGTTTATACCTAGTTTAGGAGTCAGTGAACTCGGAATATTTTTATATAATAGAATTTTACCTAAGCATGCAATGTTTGCTAATGCTAGCTTATTACAAATATAAACAAACCTGCTTCTAGTCAAACGACGTTTTGTTTTCTAGGTTCTGGACCTAGTAGAAGACTTGCGAGATGGCACAGTATTGTGTGCGCTGGTGGAAGCCCTGCAAGGCCGGAGGCTGAAGGGCTGGAGCCACAACCCAACGAACCAGCACCACAAACTGGAGAACGTCACGACAGCGCTGCAAGCTATTGAAGATGATGGAGTCAAACTTGTTAATATTGGTATGAAACTTTTATCTTAGTCGGTTATTATATAATGTCGTTCTAAATTATTCTTCTGGTTATGCTTTCCATAAATACGTCAGGGTCTAATTTTCTTCAACCTTCAATAAATGATTATCAAATAATTACCACAGAGATAGAAATATGTGCATATTATGGAATGGTTCACAGGCGATGTATTGCTACCCTTCTTATCTCATCACATATTTTTTTTTACTCTTTAGTATTATGAGTACTAGACAACAGCTGATATACGTACTGATATACTCCTAAACACATACAAATTATATGTCCTGGGTTGGAATCGAACCCACGACCTCAGGTTTAACAGCCAGGCCCACTAACCACTAGACCAACAGGCCAGTCATTTTGGTAATGTTTTAATCATGGCATTTAACATTGATAATTGTCTTCAAACAGCTTAGAATGATATCAATTCGTTAAGAACTTATGGCTTCATTGACCTATCTTAAGTATCCATTAATAAGTCGTTACAAAGATTAAATTCGAATCGAGATCTACGCACTTTTGGCTTTATCACCGAGGTTCTAAGTCAATACCACAATCACTTAAAATGAAATAATATCTTTTGTAATTAAATAACTATTTATAATAATTTATAGAATTAAACCGCTTATTTAATTAATTTTGTTTCTAGGTAACGTCGATATCGTGAATGGTAATTTGAAACTGATACTGGGTTTGATTTGGTCTCTAATCGTCCGCTACCAGATCGGGCGCAGCAAATTCCCGCCAAGGTAAGGCTTTTTAGCCATGAAATGCTAATTATGTTTACGTTACGATCAATTGTACAAGCACTTGATACTTTAATGTTATGCTAATTACACAGTGCATACATTCACCGATAATGGTGTGTCAATAAACAGATACGATGTATAAACATGGTATTTTCATTGTCCTAAAGTCTATGTATTTTAAGTTTTTGGTTATTTGTAATGTGCAAGATCATCCCACATCAAATATGCATGCATCCGGAAACCTCAGCAAAAAACACTTAATAAAACACAATCTCCTCTAGACATCATTTGAACAAAGATAAAAAATAACAATGCATAATAACCAGTGTAACATGCAATGAATTCACGCAAACGTAGCAATCAAGTAAGGTCAGTGACGTAATACATCTTCTAAATCAATAAACCTTGATTCGAACTAACTGTATCTAAATACAAAACATTTATTCGGTGTGAAAGCAATTAGCGCGACACGCCTGCGCCGGCGCACCCGGCCATGTATCTAGGCTGCGTTTAAAATAAATGCACCTAGGACACGCTCCGCGGGCTTGCCTAACAACCCCGCTATTTACAACTAATGACTGGTTTTAACAGCTTAAGATTTTGCAGTTTTATATAAGAACTTATATGCGCACATTATGTAGGTACTAGGTAACCTATGTTAAGTAATGTTACAGAGGAAGTTATTACAAACGCATTTTATTTCAATATCTACGAACATTCATATTATTTCCCGACCAAGTTATGAGTGCTCCAATCTCGGTTTATTCATGTAATCTGTAGAACGCTAACAAGTCCTCAGCTGTAACTAGAATAGGAAGTGTAATCCGGCGGGCGAGTGTTAACGCGCGGCGGCGGCGGCAGCGAGTGAGTGGCAAATTACACGTTTATTGGTGTTTGCTTGCAGAAAGTTGATGCTATCGTGGCTACAGGCGGCGATGCCGGAGTGCCGCGTCAACAACTTGACGACCGATTGGAACAGCGGCGTACTCCTCTCAGCATTACTCGACTACTGCAAACCGGGCATTTTCCCGCACTGGCGGGAACTCAGTCAGTATTGATTATGACAGATTTCATTACACGGTAGAACGTTCCGAGCAGACTTTAAAAGTAATTGGAAATTCTGTAAGGGCGTAACGTAAATAGATTTTATGAAATTAATAGGCAACGGTTTTTGCCTTGTGAACCGAGTTGAACGTTTGCTGCAGTTTTCTAAATGTTTCGTGCGCAGACTTTTTAATATCCGTGAGAAGATTGATAACATAGAAGAAGTACTTTGTTTGCGTTATATTAACGTGTGAGCGTATATTTATTTATATTTTGTGTGCAGATCGTCACGAGGCGGTTGAGAACTGTCGGCGCGCGATGAGGCTGGCGCATCGCGAGCTGGAGGTGCCGATGGTGCTGGAGCCGGAGTACCTAGCCTCGCCCTGGCTGGACGAACTCTCCGGGATGACCTACCTCTCCTACTTCATGAAGCCAGACTCCCCCGGCTTCAAATCAACACTCGAATGGGTCAACTCGAGATTAGAAAGAGGGATCACAAATTTCACTGTAAGCGTCCAATTGCCAAGATAACCTTATGAGATTAATTATGTCGGTGTTGACCGCACTTAAACATTGTAGATATAGGCAATGTTTTCTTTCCTCCATGAATTACGTCACTCGAATAGGTGAAGGCAGCCAAACGCATATCTGTACTGTTGTCGCAACCGAGTGCAAATAATATAATTTAACAAATACCTAAGTTATTCTGTCACGTTTCACTGTTTACGATGCATCGTGAAATCAACTATAGTCTCACGAAATCTGTGTGATAATAGTAGTAGCTGTTGTAATGGTGCTATAAACTGAATAAGCTTTATTTGGACCCACTTTAGTATTTAATACGTAAAAGCCTACTTTAGTATTTAAAATTTAAATTGTATCCTAATATTACATTGCATTCTTTTTTTACATATACTAGGTATGAGATGAATGAAAACAGCCATGGACTAAATCAAATTAATTAACATTTACGTGACTGTTATTCACAATAGTTGGTATTTTCATTTCATATTTTGAATATCCCTAGAGTTTCGGTTGCCTGACATTTAGATTTGATTAAAATCACACTTTGTTACGTTCTAATTTGCTCGCACATATTCCAAATTACATTAGAGTGTGACGCCCAAAACACAAATATTAATACATTTTCGTTAACATAATACCGTAGTGAATAAACCACCGCAAACCATTCAATAGAATAGAATGTGTGAATACCTTTATTAACTCTATTTTATAACTGTTTGTATGAAAATGAATACCACCATCATAGCCTGTATGTTGTCCATTTCAATTCCATGTTACTAGAATAAATGTGAATGAAATCATCGGAGATGCAGTAAAAATAACAGGACAAATCCATTCAACTAGGACCAATCATCAATAAAGTCATTATTACTAAGCATGACTGAATTATTACGTGTCACTTGATCTTGAATAGAACAATACATGATCACATGAGGTAACCATAGAACGGATGACTGGAGTTTGTTGCGCCGTTTATTCCCCACAGCTACCAGTAGAACACTTAGGAAGCAAAGGTGGGCGATACGGGGTGCTATCCATTTATTTCTTTAACATCCAAAAGTGAAGAAATGGATTTTGATCGAGAACAATACATAGCGTGCATATAGCGTGGCGTGATTCACAAGGCACGAGCCTATTCCTATACAGGAAAAGGCTTTCATAGGCAGAAGCTTGTGCTTAGTAGTGGGTCGTTTATAGGCTGGTATTATTAGAACAAAAAGTTCTATTCTGTTCTATTCTAATATTTCGTTTGTTTTCAGACGGACTGGAATGACGGTCGGGTGTCGAACGAGCTGGTGCGCTCACTTGGGGGCCCAGCACCGCCGCCCAGCCGGCTTCGGAGGGACCCTGCGAGGTGGGAGGAGAATAACCAAATGGCCATCGACGCTGCAAAGAAAATTGGTAAAGATCTTTATATCAGTAGTATGATGATGATGAGTATGGTCAGCAACGACTGTCAATGAACGAAGAATTACGAATTGCTTAAAATGTTTCAAATCATCTTTGTTATTGTTCAAGCTATTTTGTTTCCCAGATTTACTTGCCATGGTATGTGAATACAAACATTCAGGATCCTTGCAAATGTGTTCTTAGAAGCTTGTTGCTGACTATGCCTTTAGAGTAAAATCAAACCATGTTAGTGCTAAGTAAGTTTACGGAAACTGGTCTATTTTATCAGTTCGATTTAGAGAGTGTCCTGAGGTTAAATTTTCTTAGACGTTAATAATTCGACTTAGGCTCGACATTTCATTATAAATAAAACTAACAAAAATAAAACAACAGAAATAAACACACAGTTACCAATCCCGCTACTATTTAACATAATGGCTGCCCAAAACTAAATCAGAATGCCACCTGACAAATTACCATAACAATGTTTACTGATCACGTATCATCGGCATTCAATGATATGTTAAACTACCCTCATACATAATTTTTACATCGGACTCTTCGACACCATGTCCCGATAATTTATTGCAGTCATTGCCTGATTCACGAGCACAATAAATAATAGGTAGGGTTGCAATAACATCGATTTTCATCAATGGAATATGACGCAGCAATTTGTCGAGAGAATTTGGTTGTACGTATCTATACAATGCAATGTGCTGTGGTAAACAGTGTCAAGTTGTCACCGCGTGAAATGTTTGCTGAAATATTATTTACGGTTATGCTTAAAATTACCTATTGTAAGGAGGAGTATGAATTGTAAAGCTAGTTCAATTACCGATTACTAAAACGTCAATAAGATTTATGCTTCTTTTACATACCAATGAACTCCTCAACACTTAAACAAAAGCAAACGTAAATGCTACAGCTTTCGATTTCAAGTTACCTTTAATTTTGACAAATGCCATAATCCAAATGTAAAACAAAGTTGCAGAGAAGTTAAGACAATAGTATACTATACGTCGATTTAAAAATTGGACTTAAATCTAACACTTAACAACTTTACTAGGCGTGTACTTGTGTGAACTAATAAAATAATAATTCTCTGTAGGTGTCCAGCCAGTACTCTCGGCCCGTGACCTGAGTCAGAGCGACGTGGAGCACCTGGGGGTGATGGCGTGGGCCACGCAACTTAAGAATGTGCCCCCGCGACCGCCAGTGCACGACATGCTGCGAGTCGCCCTGGATTCCACCTCCGGAAGAGTTGGGGAACCTGTGAGTACAATGCTAAAATAATATTATAGTATTTATACTCGTAGACAATCGTCAAATTAGTAGTTCTACTTGTGTGATCGAGATGCCGTTAATTGCAGAAAAATGAACTACGAAAAAATGACAATTACTGATAGTAAGAGAGATAAGAGATAGTAAGAGAGAGATAAAGGGAAGTGGATAATTAAAACATAAGTTATAAAACGAATAATCATGACATGACTGCGTATATATTTAAGAAAAGGATGACATGTACTAACTAGAATTACATAATTATTTAGTACACACAGTTTCCTGTTAAGCTAACAGAAAAAAGCCCGTTTCAATTAAGCTAAAAATACATCGCTATCTTGTTCGAATTAAAGGCAAACTGTAAGACCCAGCATTGATCTCACAAGGTTTAGATAGCTAATTTATCTGTATTTTTATGAGACTCAACTTCAAACGGGAAAACGGAAGTCTTATAAAACTCCCCCGATGCGCGATGTCTATCACAGGCGGAAGCGCCCCATTTGATATTTCCGACAGAAGAAAAGATTAATGAGAATTTTATCAAATGATGTAGGTATTACGGTAAAATCTTGAAATTCCTACCTCATAAAAATTCTAAGCATTCTTTAATTAAAGATATTTTATGAGGAAGGCATTTACTTTCCTCGTCCTATTTTTATTAATAGCGCAAAAAGGACAAAAGAAAAGGTAGTTTTCAATTCCGCTGTAAAATAAGGAAAAGCTAACGTAAACGTGTTTTTGCATTAACATTTTCAAATTGCTAACTGCTACCAGTTTTCGGTTAGAATGAGCACCAAGTTATAATTAACATGTGGTCAGCGCTTGTTACTAGTAACTAGCGAAATTAGCTTTTCATTTCCAATGTTTACGGGCGGCACTTTTCGGTGCACTTTAATCGAGAACTTATGAAGATTACACCTTGAAAATTGACAAACACATTTACTAAAAAAATAATTTCTTTAATAAGAAAAATGACATGACAGAACACCATCGTTCCTTCATCGTTCGTTACCCTTGAGCTACATCACTAGTTCTTGAACATCGAATTCTCAAAACAGCTGTCTAAACAACCGTCCAATTCACTTTCAGACGTACATTAAGATCGAGAGCGTGACTAGCGAGTTGTCGATATCTGACGTAAAGGTCTCCATCGTGAACCCTCTGGAGCAAGAGTCGAGGCTCAAGCTGGACGCACGAGGAGCCGGCGAGTTCATCCCCGAACATGCTGGCATGCACGAAATAGTACTCACGGTTGACGACATCAGGTATTCTTTTATTAACGTTTTATTAGAGGCGATAAAAGAAGTCCTTGTCTTGAGACATTTTATTGAATTACCTATAGAGTTCATCTGCTACACGTTTTTGAGTACTTACACTTTTATTACTGGCTTATTAAGTTAATTACGTATTTTAAATAGAATGTATGATGTTAGTACAATTTGTGATAATGGTTTACTGTACTTATCCGTAAACGATAGTTCTGTATTATCACAGCAAAAAATTGTTGTCTAAAATATCGATTTGAAAGTCATTTGTTTTTCGTTTTTAGTGGTGAATTACCGTAGCATTTATATTATACTGTAATATGTTTTTTGGCAATACTCCATAGTTTAATCCGCTTTTATACTGGCAAGCACTTATTATATGTTTTGTTAATTATTATAATTTCAGAGTGGACGGTAGATATTTCTTCCGAGTATTACCAAGGCTCGTGTCTGTGCCCCCGCCAGGCATGGCGCCGTGTGCCATAGGGAGCATCGTGGAAGTGCTAGTCAGTGCTACAGGTACATAAACAACATTGACATCACTATGCCCTTAGCTCATCCGTGTAGAAAACACTCCTTACAATCAATTGAGCTTTGAACATGAACACTATTTATATGTAGGTATGTGCCTAGTCTGCTAAGTTAGAGGAATCAAAAGCAAATATTGTGTTACACTATTTATTAAAATAATATATTTTTTTCGTCATATTATATAACTCTGTGTGTTGAGAGAATCTGCAAAAGACAAATTGAAAATTTGGAACATGTACCTACTCACTTTTTATAATCATTATTTTTTTATAATTATGCAAAGCCTCCATGGCTTTGCATAATTAATCCCCGGTCGGATGTAATTCAATGGTGATGATAATAATATTTTAATCCCTATTTCCTCCTAGGAGCACCAAGAAGAGAAGACATCGACGTGACAGCTCACTCGCCGAGCGGTCGCGCGGTTCCCTTAGAGCCGCGCCACCCGCCGCCCTCCGCGCCCGGCACCACCGCCTCCAGCGCCACCTTCCAACCCGACGAGGCTGGCACCTGGACCATCGCCATCACTTACAAAGGCGATCATATACAGGCAAGTCACCAAATACTCCTAGGTAATCATTAAACGTTTTAGGTGGGTAATTGTAGCTTTTTTGTAAAAAAAAATATTTTCTTTCTTTTTTTTGCGCCGATGATATGACCTCATTGAATTTGAAGTTTTGCTACACCGATTGAGACTTCATTGGTGAGAATTAGATCCTACAAAGTGCAGGTGATCAGACACTTTAGGTACTTCAGCATATGCCCTAAAAGTTAGATCAATTATAGGAATAATGTTGCTATACGTATGGTGTCTAATCTGTTGATTTTCCAATTGGAAACTAGTCCCGATAAATGGAAATACTAATTGGCGCTGTCAGTCGTCACTGGATCTAACTAAACACATTTATCGAAACGAGGCCCAACGGATTTTGCTCTAATTCAATAAGTCACTGTACATTTTAGCTAACGGACTTTGCCATATCTACCTACTAACTAATTAAAATCTAATATTAAGTAATTTCCATTTGAAGTTGATGAAAATAAGACATATTTTCTAAAATAATTATCAACTTTATCATTTAGGTACAAACTAATAACATTTTAAACTATATTTCAGGGAGGGCCATTCACTTGCGAAGTTTTTGATCCCCATGGAGTCCGGTTAAGCCCCGGAGCTTTAGAAGGTGCAGAGCCTCTAAAACCCCACTCTTTTGAACTGGACACGAGCGGGTGTGGAGTCAAGGGGGACTTACAACTGGACATAGTACATGACAAGAGAAGTGTCATGTGCGCGCTGGAGAAACTGTCCGCTACGAAATACCGCGCTACCTTCATGCCTAAGGCACCTGGAAAACATCGGGTAAGCTTTATATTCCTCAACATTCCCACAACGCCATCTAGTCTCAAATTAAGTAAACGAAAGTAACTTGTGTTATGAGTTGACAACCGATAAACATACTTAGTATATTTTTAAAGACATACATGTAGATAAATTACACCCAGACACAGAATAATTGATCGTGCTCATCACACAAACATACGTCCTGGGTGAGAATCGAACCCACGACCTCCGGTGTAGCAGTCAGGGTAAATAACATAAGACCAACAGGCCTGTCGATAACACTATATTCCAAAGGTCTTTGGGCCGATACAATACAGATTACGTCTATTCGAGTCGATGGTACATGTCCAGTCTTGTTAAGGCCAAAAGCTGCCTAGGTTTACGGCGGCTGTGTTAATATCCATTAGTTCATTAAATGCAAACGTGAAGCGGTATTGATATTCGCTTTGTACGTAAGCAATGTTTTACAAAACACGTTGAATAAAGAATTCCAAAAAATCATAACAAAAAAAATAATGTCATTGACGTCATCATTTTTATTTCAAAGACATTACGTAAGTAAAAAGTTATTACAATGTCCCGAAATACACTGAATGCCTTTGATACGTCAAGCCAACGTTTTTACGACAACTTGTCATTTAATTAACCTTTAAATATCACGAGCCAGGAAACAAAGGGCTTTACATTCACATTATAATGAAGTAATCTTCAATCCTTACAACCTGTTTCGAAAATGTAATCTTTTTTTTTTGTATTACATTTTCGAGATTGTAAGGATTTACGTTTGTTTTTCAGTTGTATATTTACTTCAACGGGTACGATGTTCACGGCTCCCCGCACATGTTCAGGGTGGGCTCCCGGTCTAAGAAGCCCCGGGACAGCTCCAGCCCCTCACCGGCTTATGCAAGGATATCTAGTCCAGGTACTTCAAAATCAAAAATCAAAATCAAAAGGTTTTTATTTCGAGTAGGCCTTCTCAGGCACTTTCAAAACGTTACTGACTCTAGTTGCGCGGTTCCAAAATGTCATTCTTATGGAGAAGAACCGGCAAGAAACTCCATAAGTACTACTAATCAATAAGAAAGAATTTAAAGTAAATTGACAACAACTAATCCAAAACAAAGAAATCCTAATACAATTCACATTTACTCTTTGTTCCAGTAACTCGTTTGAGATCCGAGAGTCCCATGAATCAGTATAATTTATACGAATCAAACAAACACAGTACGAATTCAGTGGATCGTCGGGAGGAGAGACGTGATTCTACCGATTATTACAAGTCCACTTTCGGGTCAGATGTCAAAGAAAAAAATTACGACGTTACGGATTCCGCGTATTCGACATCAAAGGCCACTAAGAAGGAAACTTACACGAGATACGGGTCAGAGAGTCCGAGGAACAGGACTGCGAGTCCAATAACAACGAAACATTTGGGGAACGGGTCCCGGTTGGATGTGAATAGGTCTGAGAGCCCGTATCGTGCGAGCTCCCCGTACCGTGCCACCAGCCCCGTTGGCAGAACCACCAGCCCGCTCAGCAGGAAGGAAAGCCCTCTCAACAGAACCGCCAGCCCAATTATCAGGTTCGTGTAACAACAAATACCTACCAAAATCATATTTCCCGAATGTTAATTAATTAATTTATATTTAAAGCTCGCGCAGTAGTTGGCTCATATTTACGTTGTAAATCAATTTTCATTTTGTATAGTTTCAACCGTATTGCGGTATATACAGGAATAAAAATGTATTGCGTTTTAATATGCGGCGACATTATTAGTTTGCTTGTTATGTAATTTGTATAAAGAGCTTATTGGATGAATGGATTAGTGAAGCCATTTTCAATTTTGTTTCAGAATTTACCTACTTTTGTCGTAACATTCCATTTTATACGCTGATGTGCAATAAAACATTATACATCGTATACGATACCATATTGTGTTTTATAACGGGCTATAAGGACTAAATGTCACAAACATGAATATCCTCAAATATGTAGGCAATAAACAATAAAATATTGCTGTCGTATTGTTTTTAAGTAAACGCTTATACTTTTGCCTAAAAATCCTTGAGGCTAGCGTAGTAGATTAAGTTAAAGTCGCGAGCTTAACAATCTTATCCGTGTAGACTTAACTTCTAGGAACACATAGTATTTAAAGCAACGTATCATAATTTCCAAGCCCATATTTTCCCAGGGTGAACAGTCCCACAGAGAGATACGGCAGCCCAGTCACGACCACGAAGCGTGTGGTGGAGAAGCGTTCCAACTACAAGATGTACAGTTCGTACAGCGGGTCGCAGGACAACTTGGATCAGAGCCCACTCTCCTCCCTCGAGAACGAGCGCGCCAGGAGGCTCGGCAGCCCTAGTGAGTTACATCACTTCATTTGCATAGAATTAGCGTTCACTATAAGTTTGCCAGGATTGTCTTCTAATATACACGCAACGTAATGTTCGCTCCTCGTACGCTAATACCGTCATATTGAGTTTGGGATTTAATTATGCTTTGTTTTGAATAAATATTCTGTATTGTTTGTTTATTACCCTTTATGCTCGGAGTAATTCATTTTTGCCTACAAAATTGACAACAATTTCAATATTACGCGGTTATACTAAAAAGTTGGCAAGAAAAATGACGCTTTTAATAACAATCGTATCCTCACAGGTCCAGGCGACCCGGGCGGGAAATCCTATCACCCGCGCAGGGACCGGGACAGCATAGAAAAAACAAGACAAATGATGAGCGCCCACAGGTGAGATATTGATAATATCGCCACAAAGGATACAGTACAAAGCTTGATTAATGATACTGAAGTAGATTTAACGCAGACAAATGTATTCTGCCGTATTTATTAATTTGCTTGCATTCAAAACTGGAGTCGCTAATCGCGGACCCACCATTAAGCAAGCCTTTCACTCATTGCTTGCTCCTTCTCTAAATAAGAAGACCTTTTACTATAACAAATTTACAAAATTATCATTGTTGATCAACAAATAAAAGACCCAATTATCTACGTAAAAATCAATTGCTGTTCGTTAGTGTCGATAAAACTCGAGAACAGCTGAACGGATTTACCTCATCTTGGTCTTGGATTGTTTGTGGAGGTCTAGGGAAGATTTAAAAGGTGAGAAAAAATCGAATAATTGCCGGGAAAACCCTAAAAACAGCCCTTTTCTTTTTCCAATACTAAAGTTTAGGTCTTTTATTTATCGATTGGGGCAGTACGAAGTTTGATCCGTGTCAGCTAGTTTACTATAAATATTTCTACAGCTTGGAGCCTACAAGCCCGCCGGAGCGTTACCCGGGGCAAAGCACGCTGGACCGAGAAACCAAACGCAACACGCAACTGAACAAGTTCACGGACTACTCGCGCGACTCGTTTAACAGACAGCTCGACCGGTTGGCCGATGATAGAGACTCCGACACGTACACTAGCAGGGTAAGTGGTTAATAAACTGGTGACGTGAATCGCCATATGGTCTATATTATTTAGTACAATTACAAGAATATCTCGAGTTATTTTCGATGGTGTTTTGTTTTCAATCGATGTACCAATATTTTACAAAAAAATGTAAATTTTCCGTGTGGTGTCCGGATATAAAGAATAGCACCACCCCATATCCTCCACTGGGTGTCGTAAAGGCGACTAATGGACCTTAAGACCCAGTGCACTGTACCAAGCACCTTGGGTCACCCGAATGATGGCGGGTAAACAACCAACAATCGCATTCCCAAAGAGGGTTAGTGCCAGGCAGGCGGCCGACTATAAAACTATAGCCAAAACTTTAAGCAACATGTCTAGAAGACGTGTTGCGCCGACCCCAAGTGAAATGGGATAAGGGCAGGAAGATGATGATGTACCAATATTTTACATTAGTCTCGTGCTGCAAAATACAAGCATATTAATTTCTGATTTTAAGATTATGTCAAGTTAAATGGTATAAGGATCCCTTATAACTGGCATCATTTTACTTACTAGGTATAGCAATTATGTGTGAGGATTCCACAAACATGACAAAATATAAAATCAAAATGGTTTTACTTATTTGCGTTATAAAGGTAAATATTTAAATGAGAAAGCAAATACACACAATTTACAGGCGGTCTGTGAACAAACAAGGATATATTAAAACATAAAAGAAAGAAGAATAATTATATGAAATATGATGTAAGTTTCACATCACTGTCAAAAAAATTTAAACATCGAAAAATTCAGTTCAATGGAATCATAATTTGCGGGTAACAAGTAATAGCAGTGGCCTGCATATCTGTTACCTATTATAGCATAATGAGAAAAGGTGACCGATTTTCAAATTAAATAACCTATATTCACAATTCAATGTATGGTTCATAGAATTCATCATTTAAGGGATACATGTAATAGTTGAGGCCTTGCATCTCTCTAACTATTATGATTATAAAGAGAGTTTGAATTAAAAGTAAAGTTCACCATCTGATGTGCAGTCCATAGTCCATAATATTTGGGTTACTAGTATAGAGGTCCCTTCTCTGCCCTCTAACATCATACAACATAAGTTTAGAAACAAGTATCAAGTATGTAAACACTGTGCGTGACTCCCATAGTTACGTTACATCCAACCTCTTGCCCTCCGCGACGGGATAACTTCCCGTGATTAAGATTACGACCATCGACTCGAGTTGTTTTAGTCAGTACTTATTCTGAGTATACACACTTACTTATATAGCTGGCGATAATCTTGGAAGTCGTAAAGTAGGTTACTTGAGTGTGTGGAATAAAGAAGGTAATTTATTGATTTTTAGGGGATTTTTTAAGCAACATAGTTATCACGGTTTAAGTGTTTCAGACATATTTTAATTCTAGCACGCCAAATACCAATCATATTAAAGATTAAAAGTATCTAGGCACCAACGTATGCAACTCTACTAAAACAGAATATAAATAATTAATTATCTCAAAAAGTTTCATATCTCAAGTTCGAAATTTTTAGACCTTACAGAAATACTTCAAAAGTTTTATCACAAAACCTATTCCAGATCATAAAACATTTAAGTAATAATAACATGAGGATCTTGCAAAGTCGTATAAAACTCGAAGCCACGTTCAACATTATTGGCACCAAACGTAAACCCGACTGCTACGTGCGTACACCGCGTACTGCGTGCCGTAGATACGCAGGTGCGTGCCCGTCGATGGCGTACAATTGATGCCCCTACTCGGGTCGTAGTGCGGCCATTTTGACCCCCCCAAGGGACAAATGATACTTCTAAGTACCGGACATTATAGCCGGCCAGGCAGTCAACATGTTAATGGTGTTTGACTCCCTGTAATAGGTTCTTTAATAGAATTAGCGAAGCATTGATAAGTTCGGCGTAAAACAACTTCGTTCGTTAGTTGTTTTAAGTAATGATAATTTAGAATGAGGTATTTGTGATTGATATAGGTATAGGTATATTAATATCTGTCTAGTAGTCATACTTTTTTACTTAGTCGAGATTTTTATTCAAGCCTTATTAGACAATACTCCAATCTGGTATGAATTTGGTTGCTTGTTCAGAAAAGTTTGTATCTGGATCTTAACCTGTTTGACAATATTCAAAATATATGCCAGAAAAGAAAATATTTCGCATTCGCTGTTAGTGTTATTCGTATTTTTCACTGTAGTTCAAAACCTCTCTGTTTATCTGTAAATTAGCACTGTAAATTAACTCCATGTTATTTATCTTACAGCAAGAGTTCAGCAAGCGCGAAGTGCGCGAGAGCACGTACGTGGTGCGCGACTCCTCATACAGCAGCGTGGAGGAGAGCAAGCAGCAGCAGTCTTTTTTATCCAATAGGCCCCCCCGCGACCCTAACGGGGGGGCCCGAACTGAAACGGACGCCGCACACGCACGTTTCAGGTACAGTACTTTAAGTGCTTAAAGCAAATAACATGACAACTAAAATTTTAGGCAGCGAACGGGTTTTATTCGCGATATCATATTAAGAGATGTAACTCGATAATTCTTTTCTCCCGACGTTTCGGTCGATTTGCACCAACTGTGGTCACGTCGGGAGAAAAGAATTATCGAGTTACATCTCTTAAAATGATATCGCGAATAAAACCCGTTTGTTGTCTAAAATATGTGTACAAGTCCCGAAAGTTTAATAACATTTATAACTACTAATGGTATTTGATAACGTTTGATGGACGTCGTTGATGAAGTTTAACGAAAATTTCTTTAATAGTTTCTGTTGCATTACCTAGAAAATTAATCTACACAATTTCCTTACTCGAGGTATTGCAGATATGTAAAATCGTGAAAAAGCAGACCCCACTACAATATTCTCTACAAATTTATAAGAACGTAACTATTGCCATTACGCCAAATGAGAGACCGAAGGTTCCTGTGCTAAGTCTCTTCTGGAAACAGAAAGCTGTTGAACACTCCAGACAGTTTCATGGTCGCATAAGTTTTACAGTCCTTTCTTACAGCAAAACTATTTTTATTCCTAAAGTATAATTTTATGCTCGAAAAAAGCTGAGAATATTTTATAAGTTCAACAATGTAGAGTTACGATGTCATTTTCATTTTATATCACCTGCAAGAGCATAGAAAAGTTTTGTGTAATCAATAAACAGCAATTTAAGAAAAGAATCGTACACTCACAACACTCGCTTTGTGAGTCGTAAGTAACTGGGATTTTTATTCGCAGACCAATTCAAAGGGATAATAACAAAGGTGCCAAAGGAATAATTGTACAACCTACTTATAAAGGAACTGTAGGACAACCGGTGGAATTCATTGGTAAGTGATATTTTTGTTGTTATTACTGTAAATCGAAAACCACGCTTGGGTTTATATCTCTCTCATGTTGGGGTTTTTAACAAGAAGGTACAACTATAGTGTAACAGTACATACAGTATAACGTCTTCCTTCATGTAAACGGGCAAAAGGCTAAAGGCATTAATTTTCTAGAAACAGCTGTAGCCTGTTACTTCATTTACTCATACTATGGTACTACTGTAGTTACCACATATTATTATCTCAATTTAGGCTTCTATGGTAATAACGCTGCTTAAAAACAAACTAGGTATAAGAAAAAGGTTACACAAACTTCATGGATTTTCTCAATATTATGATAAAATCTAATTAGTCATCATTCAGGTTCCGTGGGTAGCTGTTTAAAATGTTCCTTTGGGCACTCGCCAATTGAAACGTCAACACGAAATTAGGTCAATTTTCCAAGAATTAAATTCTGAATTTATTCGTCTCGTCCACCAGTATCAAGACTAAATCACTGTGATAACAAAATTAATAAAGTGTAGGTAAAGTAATTGATCAAAATTTTTTAAAAGATCTTTTAGCCATTTTATTTGGCATTTTAGCCAAAGATTTTTTAGCCAAGGCCCAATAAAGAAATAATTTGTTCTAAATACATGCTACAAACATATTTTAAATTCTTCGAATTCCTATATGTATAGAATAGTCAAAGTCATTAAACGCACAACTAAGCAAAGAGAACTAAAAAATCTTCTCTGTATTTAATTAAAACATCTAGACTGCATGCAAGAAACCGAGAGGACAAAGATGAAAGAACAACTACCGGCCTAATAAATATAAGTTTTTCATAAATGTTTAAGTACATAGGTACTGAAGCTATTTTAAAAGCTTTTATTTAACTTGCAATGTATGGATATTTGTGTGTTCGGGTGAAATCTTTGAACTCAAATTTGAAGTAGATATATTCAAACGTTTGTGCTGAAGTTTTGTGGACGCATTTTGTTTGGATGACAATATATGATAAGATATGTGACGTCATTCTAAATTCAATATGGCGGATCATACTAGATGTCAGAACAGTTATATTTAATCCACTTATACAATATGGGTATCAAATGAAAGGGCTTGTTAAGAGTGACTAGAAAAATAATATGACGTCATTCTGAATCCAATATGGCGGACCATGCAGGATGGCGGAATAGTTACCTTTAGTCTACTTCTACAATATGGGTATCAAATGAAAGGGCTTGTTAAGAGTGACTAGAAAAAGAATATGACGTCATTCTGAATCTAATATGGCGGAACTAAAAAGTAAAAAATAAAAAATTTTAAGTAAAAAAACTTTTTAAGAAAAAGCTTTTATTTAAACGCTCTAAAAAGAAGAAAATAAAATTTTCCTTTTGGATTATACTAACAACTCCTCATTATACACAATTTATATAAAATAATAAAAGCTTGTCGCGAGGTTTACATACCTATCAACATTCCTTTATATCATAATAATTTGTGGTAAATCGAGCGACAAGCTTTTATTATTTTATATAAATAGTGTATAATGAGGAGTTGTTAGTATAATCCAAAAGGAAAATTTTATTTTCTTCTTTTTAGAGCGTTTAAATAAAAGCTTTTTCTTAAAAAGTTTTTTTACTTAAAATTTTTTATTTTTTACTTTTTATTTAATTATGAAAACAGATATATTTATGTCCCCTTCATGGTTTCCTTGTAGTTTTACTATGTTCAAAATAGTCAGAAAAATGTGCAATATTTCCGAAAAAACAAACAGGATAAAGAATGCCAGTTTTTTTTTTATATTATTATATAACAATATGTTTCTGATTCAGAGGGTGTGAAAGCACTGTGAAAGTTTGTAGCTACCCTATGATCTTTTACATAAGTACATACATACATACATAAACGTCACGCCTCTTTCCCTTGGGGGTAGGCAGAGATCACATCTTTCCATTTGTTACGATCCTGGCATACCACTTAAGTATACTTTACATAAGTACATTATTATTATGTTCCTACAGTGGACGGTAGCACAGCAGGGCCGGGACACCTAGAACTAGAAGTGTCTGGCGGTAACGGCGCGCTGGTGGCGAGCTCCGTGCGGCCACTCGGCGGCCACCGCTACGCCGCCGCGTTCACGCCGCGCCTGCCTCGACCGCACACCGTCAGGGTCACGTTCAATGACGAACATGTACCGGGTAAGTTTATTGTATAGTCAGTATAGTTTGCAACACAAGTTCCTATTGTACTGCAATCAGCAGCAGTCGGTTAGCACAATGATATTCTGAATAGTGTGCTCCGTGTTTCGGAAGGCACGTAAAAATGTGGGTCCTGCGCCTCATCTCTCTCCGGTTGTGTCGGATTACCGTGCCATCGGGCTATGAGAGTAAAGGAATAGAGAGTGCACCTGTGTTTGCGCACACGCTTGTGCACTATAATATGTCATAGTAACACTGGCCGCTGTGGCTGAAATCGATCCGGACATTATTACTATTAGTGTTAGTGTTTTTCAGCCGGAATCAACGGGTAGCGGTTTAAACTCTGACACCAGGTTGTAAATATAACGATACGCAGAGAAGGAGAAGATTATTTTTCAGTGATATGCAGGAATTTGTGTTTAGTATGTTTTCACTCACCTTTCAGTTCGTAAGGTGTGAAGTTTATTAGTTGTCCATATTATTGGTTATCAAATTTTTGGTAATTTAATTGTGTATAGTTGTGTTGAAAATCTGATGAAGTTAGTACACTACTGTTGCTGACTGTACATGCTTGGTCTTGGTATTAGTGGTAGACTCCTTTTACCGCATTTAGGCTCCTGTTAGACCATTATGTGTAGGCATAGTATATATTTACTTGTAAAGGATAATTGTGACTACTTGTATATTATAATCAGGTCTTAATATCAAATTTTTGTTACTTAAATTGATTGCAGCTGTATCACTAAAGAAGGCAGATAAATCTGTTTGTCCGAATTTAACATAATTATGATTTGATTCCTTTATTCAACGGTATCAAAACATTGAGTGTGAGTAATATCTACCGAGTAAAACGTGCAAATTCGTATACTATGCGGAGATTTCAGATATCAAGGTTCATTTCGGACAATCCCTACTGACGAAAATGTATTCTCACGCAGTTCTAAGTAAGCGTACAATGCAGGTTTTGCTTGTATAGGGATAGTGTTTGTTGGGCTTCTGCTTTCTGGACGAAAACTAAAGCAAGATGTGCAATAAAACATTTTTAGCACGCGCCTACTGACATTATATTGGGTTCAATTAACAGTGTCGGCAAAAAATGCATTTGAAACTATTAGTCTAATATTTCCGACTCAATGTAGGAAGTCAATCGTCAGTGAGTCAGTAAAATAGTAACTAGTCTAGATATGCGTGTCCTAAGAACATTAGGTCGCGAAAGTTGCATTATATAATAACCGTTCGTCACTCGCGTCACCATTACTCTACTACAGTATCCAGATAAGGCCACGTTTAGAAATAACTAGAAATGTTCTATGATAAAGTATTAGTGTCACTTCAAACTATAATAGCAAGCTGCTGGTTAGAGCAACTAAACATTAGTATTGTGACTTTTTGTTTGGGGATGGGCGATGGGGTGTTGTCTATTATCATTTTGATGTTTAAGAAGTGCTACATAGTAGCCTAATTTGAGTAAATGTCTTTAGATTTGATTGGTTGATTGTTCCTATTACACAAATTTGAAACGACGCAACGTAAAACGTCACAGTTTTATGAATTTTGTGCGAATTTATGAGCGAGTCTCTTACTTGAGAATTATTGTTTAGTATTATCTTACATTAGGTACATGTATCTAAATTTTTAAGAGTTTTCATTCTTACCATAGTTTAGATTTAAAATTGCAAGTATGATATTTATTATAAACCAACTAGAATATCTAGGAATTATTCAGGTTGGCGCGTTTAGTGTACCGCATGCCAATAATATCTCAACTATCCAATTAAAATAACAATAACTAACATATTGTATCACCATATTATAATACGTCGTGATTACATATTATTATAATGTATGTTTAATAACCCTCTGAGATAAGTTGACAACAGATAGACAGTAGACACTGTATGCCGTTGTCCTTGCCAAAACCACACAACAACACGTCGACCTATAAATAACTGAGATATTTTAATGGCGGATCTGTAATTAATGTACTAATGTGGAAGAAAGACGCTACTATATATCGTGCATCGTGTTTTCTCGCGCACACAACTGCAAATCTCACTTTTGAAGCCGCTCTGGAATAAGTCGCATAGGAGTCGTTTTTTTTTTTTAAACTGTAGAAATTGAATGATACCTTTTTCTAGTTGGGCACGTTTTGCTTTGATTATTGATAGGTATTAATAATTTTAACTATTAGGTATAGTGCACTTAACTAGTAGTAACTTGTTTGAGCCTGTGGTAATTTTTTTTCATAAATACACTTTTAGCATTTAATAACAAATATCCAAATCGGATGCGATCAAGTGTAACAATAATAATTCCGAATAAAATATTCGTTTATATTGTAACCGCTACTGACAACATCAATCCGCCATTAAAACAATCAATGTTCATTTAAGCTATTAAAACATTGTAAAAACTAACGTCCTATTTCATTTTTTTTTAAGTGCTTTTTATTATGAGACATAAATTTTCAAATACATAATACAGTTATTGGTACATAGTACAGTTTTTTACAGGCGCGTTTCATTTTTCCGAGCTCAAACTCTCATTGAATTGCTCTATGTATTGAACTGACACGTCGAAGTTACATCACTTGACGAAATGCAATTTCGTTCCCATACATTTAAAGGTGTGTTCGAATCTAATGCAAAACTTTGCCTAGGCCCAGGTCGGATATATGTATTCCATCCTATTACTTGTTCAATCTCATGTTTTACATAGTCACTGGTCACTAGAGAGGCTATCAAATAATACCACATTGTTGTATTCAGTAGTGTTGCATGACTGATGCGTGATGAAACAGGCACAATTGCCACGGAGAATTCACATATCACTGTTAGAACATTGTATGTCATCTGATCGCGAACGAATTGCAAACTACTTACATTACATGAGAATTATACAACGCCAAAATCAAGCAATTGTAACTTACATAATTAGCAATCATTTCGTAACAAATAAGAGAACGAATCTCGCTTAATTAGGATTTAACGAGTCGATATTCGCGATTACTATCGAATTTTGAAACCTTTAAAAGTCTATTGAAATAATGTTCAAAAATACGTAATGTAAGGCAAACTGGGTAAAAAGGTGAGCCGCACAAAAAGACCACGAAAATCACCTTTGAGGCTTTCAAAGCAGGTACATAGCAACCTCATTAATTAAAAGAAGACGTGCATTCCTTGAGTACATCGTGTAGCGAGGCCTTATCCGCGAACACGTTGCCTGTATAAATTCTATGTGATTACGAACTCGAGAACAAAGGAGCGAGAATCACCAACGCTAGGAAACAAATCAAAATTGCAACAATAGTGCTCCATTGCAGAATTTGCAGAACGCATTGTAACTTAGGTAGACTGGAAGCCTACCAACACCTCTTAAAGTAAGGTTACAACACTTATAAAAACGAGATGGCGGACTACATGGTGTAGAGCAGCGTCTCTCTCTGACAATAGTAATAACCCTACTTTAAGTGTTAGTGGGTAGGTAGGTGGTAGGCCCCCGTTTTCTTCAGCAATGCCTTAAGCTACAGTTTTCGTGCTTCTGTTATGCGAAACGTATGAGTATCTTTACGTGTTCTGAATACAATAGATTCGTAATACAAACATAGGTTTCTAAAATAAATGTTGTTTAGATAATCTGGATTCTAAATAATGGTAATTTAATTCAATTTTGGACACAGTTTTTTTTTGGAAAAACATTAAAATTATTTAGGTAGCCTGAACTGTGTCACAGCTGTTCAAAGGCCGCGCATTCCTGTCTTTATATTTTTCGTTAATGACTATTTGCTTCCACTCCTACTTGTATCATTGATTATAATATACTTTAGTACCAATCATACCAAAAACGGCAATTTGGCAGTCAAAACTTCTATCAAAGAAAACCGTTAATTGCATCAGTCGTAAAACATTTAAAATGTAAATCTAAGTGTTTTAAAATAATCACTTTTTTAATAGCGATATTGAGTACACCAGATAGCTTTTATTCAAAAAAACAAGGTAACAGTCTCAAGTGATATCTAGATCTATCTAGTACTTAAAAAACCTGCTTTAAAAGTAGATAAGTTATAAATAAAAAAATATCGCTTGATTGAAAAAAAGTGATTTATCACAACATTTGCATCACCTAATTGATATCGGCTTGTCTGATGGTCGTTTAGTTTTAATTAATTGCTCAATTGTCTGTTAGATGGTAAAAGAGTTAAAAATACTTTGTTAAAGATGTGGATTTGAAAGGTGTGCTTCTTTTTCCCAGAATCCGTGCAACGTCACGTATGTAATTGTCGTGTAAACGACTTGCTTTTAAGGCAGGCATATCTAAATCATATCAGGAAGTAATTTGCCTTCTTCATTTTATCTTCAACTTTTTACGCACTATCGAAAACACCACTTCGATCCGACCGCAAAAATCTTAGAACAATACAGGAAAAACATTTCGTATTTAATTACCCCGATCCGTTAAACAGGGATGTAGAAGTATTTGCTATAATGAAATCCATGTTAATTGTCGAAACCAGATTTCTTTTCAGATAAACAAAGGCCGAGTAAATTGATTGCAGTCAATCGTATCGATTACGTAATTATTGTTAACTTGTTACTCGATATATATTCAATAGAGATCTCTATTGTTCTAGAACATTTGATTAAGCTCATTTATGAGTTTAGTGTTAGATTGTTAATTACGTCATTCGAGTGTGATTTGTTTGACATTAAGTTGATCTGTTTTGTTATTAGCAGTAGTTAAAATACCGTCACGAAATATCAATTTAGTATTAGGATATATCTAGATATCACTGTACGAGAAAATGTGTTTTAAAAAAGTAATTTATAAGAAAAACCATCTTACTTTTTTCAAAGCATCTTTTTGCTATACGTAACTACTATCCTACTTTTGGGCTTCACCGCAATCGAATAAAAAACAACAGCTTCTCGTTACGTTTCTAACACGTACACACTCGTAATCATTATAATTTCGTCCAATCAGAACCAATTTCCATGTAAAATACGTTAAATTGCGGGTATTATGTACACGGCGTTGCCTAGAGTGGAGTGGAACGCAATGCACCGTGCAGCACTTTCTACACTCATTGTATGCGTTTCCATGGTGCGTGTAATCTGGCTGCATTACTGTCTGGGGGCCGATTCTACTAACAAAGTTATTGCAAAACGCAATCCTACTGCAGCTGGACCAGAGCTGTACGAAACCGTATTCTGATAAAGTAAAGTTTTTCCCGCAAACAAACTGTGTAAACGGTTTTGTGGGGTATAGATTTAAGTATAGTTTATAAGAAATCTATAATAATTATAATTGTCATTAATTAAAATCTTCTATTATTCTTTTTTTGAGCTACCACTTATATTCTTTCAAAATATATTATTTGGCAGTCACAAAATAACAAAACATGATTTGGCGTTAACATTTTTCTTAATTTTAATTAATATCTTCTATTATCCAATTGATGATTAAACTCTTTTCGTTGTACAGTAAGTAACAAATCAATAACTGTGTTGTACTTTAGTGCACTGGGTCCTAACCGTAAAGTAAACTTAACTAAATGCCATACATTTATAACGCCGAGTCATAATATTCCTGTCGATAGACTGAAAACAAGAACGTTTCCTTTGTTAAAAAAAAGTTTTTGTATTTAATCGGAAATCTATCAGAATCGGCTCTTTGGTCAAAGAAATAGCACAACGACGCACTCAGAGCCACCTCGACCGTACACTCCGCACTATACTCATGAAAGTGTCAACGAGACACTTTCCACGTTTCTAATTAGTAATTACCGACTTTCGTATAATTGACAATTCAATCATTTTCGCGTTGAAAACCTGTCATTCACCTTTGCTTCTAGGCTAGAAACGGTACTTTCACCCTATGACTGAAATCAAACTTAACTGTTGTTCCTAAATGTCTATTAACGTTTTAAGTATATCTTAAAATGGCAAAGACAGCATGAGAGCTAACAGTACACGTTTCACTTCTTGTATATAAAATTCTCGTGTCACATTCTTCGTTCCCGTACTACTCCGAAATGATTGGCCGATTGACCGATTCTCTTGAAACTATGTGAGCACATTGAGTACCTAGATCTGAGAATAGGCCAACATCTATTTTTGTCTCCGAATTCTTCTTTTTAAATCTTTAACAGGAAAACTAACGCGAACGAAGTAGCGGAGAACAGCTAGTTCCTCTCTAAAAATCTTTAACCACCTACCAAGAAACACGAACCTCTTCGTCTTCGCATATTTAAGTTTCCAACTTTATCCATCACAATAGGTATCGATAATCGTAATTACAGCTGCACTCAGGAACGTAACATTGTATTTCATTACCTCCCCATCAACCTGCGCATTTCGAGTATTTAAACACAACTGCGAACTTTAATGGACGGCTCTATAAAATACGTTCATGTTCTGAGTATCGAACAACATTTTCCCATTACTTTGAGTTAATTTAAATTTTATGTTTTCTGCAATGGTTAATATGTTAGACACTAGGATATTCTTCTTTTACCTAGCTGGTTTCTTAGGTTTTGTTGGGGTCAGCTTATTATATACTAACTGGACCTGGAGAAGATCATTGGGTGGTATTTATCTAGTGCCTAAAGTATAGTTTATGTCACTCATAAATAAAATAGGTCCTGAGCTCACAAAGGCGGTATTCTCCAGGTGTCTATTATATTGTTTATAGTCTTAGACTCGCAAATAACGTAGGTTTCTCTGGGTAAAATAATTTTGAAAACCTTTTAGTTGGTCGAGAGATTACAACGTCACCAACTTCACCAATTTATAATTACTAATTCTATTATAGAAATTTCAACAGTCATTGATTCAAAACTGCTAGACAGGTGTAATATAAAAGACAATTAACTCTATTCTTTATTTAACAACGAAGCTATCATTGCCTGAATACATTGCGTTTGCGGCCCATGATAATACAAAACTATTGTCAGAATAACTGTTAATGTCAGGTACATATTTCTATTGATATTGTAATTTTATTTTCGCTTGTATGTCATATCATTCAAATATCCGTTACTTAGAAAGTTATAGGTGAATAAAATGTTCTAGTTCTTTTGTAGAAAATAATCTTGTACGATAATTTTGTCTACGTAAGGCTGCTTTTGATCACGTACTTAGATATTATATTGATAAATCTATCACAATAAATTCTTAAAGAACACATTTGTTATACAAAATATTTTTAACTTTTCGTGTATTTAAATTCAGTGAAATTTAATTTTAAATAACTTAACGCATACTTACCTAATTATACCTACCTTGCTATTAAGTAAAGAATTTGCATACACGCATACTTAGTCACGCCCAAAAGGCTAGATGAAGACAACGGATTTCCAGTTCCTACGACATTCCACTTTCGCTTCATTCAATGTCATATTTTACTTGCAGTTTATACTATTGACCTAACATGGTAAATAAATAAATATTCCACGACTTTTACACAACGTCATCTAGCCCCAAACTAAGCAGAGCTTGTATTACGAGTAGGTACTAGATAACTAATTAATATACTTACTTATATATTTCTAAATACATACAAATTATAGGCAAATTTCACCCAGACACAGAATAATTAATGATCGTGCTCATCACACAATCATTTGTCCTGCGCGGGAATTAAATCGACAGTCAGAGGCACTAACCACTAAACCAACAGGCCCGTCAATAAACTAGTTACTAAAGACTTTTTTCCCAATTAAGTCGTGTTTTGTTTGACTTTACGTACAGAAGTGTGTGGTTTGGGGATCAATCACAATGCAAATTAATAAAAAAATATGCTCAGCAGGTTAAACCCTCATTGGACAATCTTTATTTTTATTTCACGGATCTAGTAACTATTGACCAATGCATTGGACTATACGACAAACATTTGTTTCAAGTTTGGTTGTTTTATTTGCAGTATCTATGTCATCGATTGTCTGAAAACGCTACCTCGGTGGTCGTCTTTTGTTTTCCTTTCAAACAAGTATACTATAGGAATGAATGAAAACTAAAGATGTAGCACAGCTAAGACATACAAGTAAACCGGTATGCATGTGTAAATTACAGAGGTTTTAATGAGTAAGCACGGTCGCGTGACACCACGGCCAGTTAAACGTTTTCGTGTCGCGGGCTCCGGGCTCAGCGCACCTAACTGCCTTGCCTACTTACATCAATCATGCTACAAAGCTAGAATGTCTGCCAGTCCATATGAGAGCTGCCTGAATGATTTATTGCGTCGCCGAATGTGTGAAATGGTTATCAGAAAAGCTAAGTTGCAAACTGAACAACCCGAAATTTTGGAAGTATTTTTTTTACTGATGTTACAGTATGGAGATTTATTCATAGACTTATATTATCTGTATTCTTCTAACAAACATATAAAATGACACTTTTATTACTGGGCTTGTCCTCTTAGATATCCGCTCTATTTAATATAGATGGGTATTAATGTATGCCGAAGTCTTACAGGGTAAAATCGGATTATTTCTTTATTTTCTGTACTGAGAATCGTCTCCAAATAGTCCACAATTCAAAAGATAAATAGAGAAACTGAACAAATTAAAACAAACAAAACTATAAAGTCAACTAATTATATTACAGCTATAGCTTCAACCTGTAAATTATAAAGTAAACGGAACTAGAAGCGGTCTCAACTCCGGCCAAACTCCCTTGAAGCTGTGTAGTCTGGCACAACACGTACGGAACATTATTAAGTTCTGCTAAACATCAAAACTAAGCCATTATTTTGTAAACTCACCAAACAATCTTAATTAATTCAGTGCATTAATTAGCATTTCTGTTACTTAATTTGCGAAATTTCAAATATGACTTAACATATTGTTAGATATATTATGCTAGTGTACTTTTAAAGGCTATTAGTTGGCAAATATCCACAGGTAAATAGACATACGGCAAACCGTTAAAATGATATAACAAATGTGATACATTGCCATAATCACCACGATTACTGGCGAATCGATTAGCGATGGCTCGTATTAAAGGCACGTTCGTAACTGCATCTGCATATTTAATCTAGGTTTCCAATAAAATCACTTGTTAATCTCAACTCTCTGACTATTAACGCGTACAAAGAGTAGAGTTTACAAATGCCGGAGCTCTCTGCCCCAGTTCCGACTCAACAGCGACTCGAGCCGTCGACTGAGCGCTAAATGCGGTAATAGAAGTGCATACAAAGCCTAATATTTTGTCTCTTTCGTTTGTTTGCCCAATGAGCGAGAAAGAAGCCGCCGACTCGTGACAGTGAAAGGGGCTTGTGTACAGTGTGGTTAAAAATCTTTGAAAAGATTCTTACATTCAGTAAGTTAAAGATCTTTTTGCGATTTTGAGATTTATTGAGTTGTTACATGATAAGGGCGAAAAGGTATAATATAGAAAAAATACAAAAACCTAAAAAAAATAGTTTTGTTGTTTTTATAACTTCGTACATCAACGAAAATATAATATTAAAGTGCATACTAGTATCATGACGATCTTACCGATGCTATAAATATAAGATTATAACATCAACATAAACTTAGCATACTATGTAATAAACGTTTATGCAACTAATTCTAAAACTAACCGCTGTAAGTTTAGAACTAGCGTGTAAGTTTGGTGTTCTCGCTTTATGCCCGTTTGTCAACGCGAGTAGGTGTCGCTTAGTGCAGGGTAACTGCTGACGTCATGTCACAGCTATATTTCGTGAGATCTATACAAATTGCCCACGACTTGACACACTTTACTGCTAACAGAGCTGGATGAAACATATGGAGCTTGTAATATACGAGTGCGCATAATTCTAAGCTTTACTCTTTGGGGTTGAACATGTGTTTCACTTGGCGATCGTTCCGCAGTTGTTTATAACTTTATTTCTGTACCTACTGTTGAAAAGTCAAAAGACTCAGTTACTCTTACAATGATAATTGTGTTTTAATTAAGTAAAAATCTATTTTTATATAACAGGTATGAATATCCTTGAAGCTTCTTTAAACATAAATATTAACGTGTTTTATATGCCAATTTAAAGTAATTCCACTAATTAAGAATAGTCTGAAAAACCTAAAACAATGATCGAGTTGATGCCGGCTCGTCCAATCCGGCGCGAGAAGCGGCGACGCGGCAAACTGGTTGTTTTGCTACCACTACATGTAGGCTCTCGAATTCCGGGCCGCCATTTTGAATACCACAGTGACGTCACGCAGCTGGGCGCGGGCGACTCTGCGCCTGCGCACCGCCTGTGTCTGACATTTGAGTCGCGTTCGCTTCCGAACGAGGCAATGCCTCCGAACCAACAAAATGCATTTTCGCCGCGTATTCTTTCGCATATGTGCTAAATACTAAAACACGTAACAGTGCCTCTCTGATCTTAGCGTTGAACAAGAACAGTTGAGCTTGACGATTTCATTACGAACTCCATGGTGTAGTGAATGTTCTATGAAAGTGTTATTGTTGTGATTTCTTTTCGCCTGGTCAGTGCAGTGCCCCGAGTGCCCCACATAGGAGTCGCTGAGGGGACGCGAGTGTGTCTCCGGAGCTCGGCTCGCCCTCGATAAGTGAGTTATTTGCATACGCACCTACAACATGTTCTTACATCCGTGTCGTACCTATCAGAGTGGGCGCGACACGTCATTCGCAACCTTACCACAACCTTATAGATCTACTTAATTGGTTTTTATGTGAAGGTGCTTGTACTGTTACCATGCATTCAGTTACGATCCATTTTATATAGCTGTAGTCAAATCCAACCGTGAGAACGAATGCTGCAAATACAACAAACACGTTTCAAGCGCTATTAAAGTAATATAAGTAATAACGCAGCTCTCGCCCACACAGACTCGGGTTAAAGCTGTTCAGTAAATTCTATATAATCGGAGTTTTAATATAATGAGTTATTTATGCAAGTTACAGCTTAGGGTTTATTCGTCATATCTTAACGATAAGTAAAGTCGCATTAAAAGTTAATTAATTTAGTTTAACTTAAATGGTGTCGACGATTAACTAATTGACAGTTAGCCGCACCATATCCAGTACCTACGGGTATGTCCATTGTGGATCTAGGCTACGTTTCGCGCGACTGAGTACATACAAAGCAAGCAACGTGCGTTGAACTCTTTTATAAGGGCCGCTTCTCACGCACACCCCTTACACTGCGCCACGCATAATGCAACCCAAAACCCACTTTAAAGGTATGTGGGTTAGTGTATGTAAGTAAAAATCTCTTTGCAGTAACAGATAACGGATGTAAGGTTTTTATGTGTAGCACTCATCACACCTGATCGCACGCTCGGTCCGATGTTGCGTGACTACGTAGCAGCTGTGCAAAAACTACCCGCAAACCCGATCGTTATCCATAACACTCAAACTTCGAATCAAACTGCAACAATTGTTATTAAATTTTAAATGGCATTCGAAAGAAGGTTACTAGGTTTAGTGCTAAACTTTTTGGTAGCATTTTGTTTATATCCACGTTGCAAAATAAATCAAATTCTACACATTTATTAAAAGTGAAACTAAAATAAACAATGTAAATCTTAGTCGAATTACGTAACGTATTAAATTATATATCTAGGTAGATTCACTGAATATTTGAATACGACGAACTACTTCACACGCGACTGCCCAACTTTAAGTAATCGTCTTCCGCCCACAACAGCCTCACAAGTTAACTCCTTTCCTAAAACATCTAGTTATGAGCACAGTGAAAGCACAGTAAACGTTATTTACTTGCATAAGTTAAATATTCAAACATATAACGTGTGTATACTATCACTTTCTTCTTATGTAATTATGTTCTCTGCTCGGAAATGTGACGGCCGACATAATGGTCTGTCAACTAGTAACAGTACACTCGGTTTGGAATATCATCGTTTTGCAATTATACATGATTTATACTTCACTGTGGAGAACATTTATGATCTAGTTTTGCATGTTAAGTGGGAGCTAACTTTATTATATCTTCTATTTGTACTGTTATCTTTGAGACATTCCAGTTTAACAGTGGACCTTAATAGGAAAAGACTGGCACCCACAGACAGTTACCCAAATAAAATACTGCAAAAGGTGGCCGAAGATAATACATATACCTATACTTTTGTTGGAAAACTTCATAGTTATAGAGATAAGTAATAAAGTGTAGCAAAATAAAGTAAGTAAAACAGGCTTGGAAAAAGTAAACTATGAAGGAATAGTGGTATATCATCAATCAGGGTACAAGCTTAAAAATAGCTTTATTAATGTACCAAGATGACTACATGATTACATAATTAGCTAAATCCAACAATTTCATAATTTATTTCGACTGCAAACAATTACAATAACAGTTTTATGAATTATTAAACCATAATCAACCGATACTAATTTAATAATTTAACTCGTTTCTAAACAGTTGTAACATTCGCACATAATATTTGTAACGTATTCTACCAATGTGTTGAATTCGTATATTACGTTTCTATAAACAACTTGTTGAAATTCAAAAGAATTTTGAATGAATAATTACCTGTAATTATTTACGTGTGCTGCATTCTACTCGCATAATGCGATGACAAATACTAATTATCTTCTCGAAATGAATCAAAAACAATGTCATTTTGTTTGAATATACCTATACAAAAAATATGAAGCGATTACTCAAATAATAGATCTGTTGCTTGCTCAATACACAATAATGTATTATCAAAATTGTATCAATGATCTAGCAGCTCTTGCGATATAACTCACGGGTAAAAAGTAGCATGTATGTTATTCTAGCGTGCCAGCTAACTCCATAGCACACAGATATATCTACAAGCCTTCCCGTTTATAATATACGTAAGATCTTTTGGATATTGTTAATGATTCCTTTTAACGTTTCCAATAAAGGTACGACGTTCAACGAGAGATGGATCTAGAGAACAGACATTTATTTTACGAATCCTCAATTTACCACGGGACGATATCTCTAATGGGATGACATTTATCCCCAAACATTTGCCTGTCGACGCGTCAATTCGACATCTAGCGAGATTTCTTTCGCCCTTGACCTATGACCTAAACGGCCTTGTGGTAAGACTTCTAGGAAAAAATTACTGTCGTATAGACATAGCATATAATTATATTACACGTAAGTACAGTATGAAGTACAGATATACATATAAGACCTATTCAAAATCATGCCATTGAATTATATTTTCCTTAAGTTGTTCTATGTAATCAAGCGCAATGAAACACTTTCTGCCACGAGATTTGTTTTATGGATTTTGTAATTAAGGCCCTGAACTACCATTAAGATATTCATATAGAAGTTACATTAAAAATATTTCCTTAACCTTACTTTGGTTAATATCAGTTGAACAGTTAATAATAAGGTGCACTGGAAGTAACGTTTCTCCCAAGTGTCAGATGTCACTACGACGCGACGAAGGAGTCGGGTTTCATCACACAGCTATCGTTGAAACAGTTTTATTGTGATTTAAACTAATACGTAGTTAGCAAAGATGGTTTTATGTTCTCATTTTATTGTACGTTCGATAGCAAGATGGTGTATTATGCACGATGACAATAGACTATTTTGTCATAGAGATACGATTGTCTTTTGTTATACTCTCACTATACAGAACTATGTGTTTTTAAACGTAATGTAATTATTAGGTTAAAACTCTTTTTTATTTTTGTTTACAATCAATCAACAGTCACATTATGTAATGTAGTGCTCTCCGCTTCTTATAATCAAAATATTTATTGAATACATGTCGAACCCATAAAAAAGCTAGATACCTAACACTCTTCCTTTTAACTTAATCTAGATTTTAAAGCTTTTCCTGACGTTAAATAACACGTTTCGTAACTTACATAAAAACACGACATACTACATTTTGTAAAATGTTCCAAAAGTATATCAATTTCAAATAAATCACTCACTATAAAAATCTCGTAAAAATTTGGAGAAATATGTAATTAGCGAAAAAATATTTATTTCTCGAAAGTGACAAAAACAGGTTAAATACGAAATTATTTAATCTCAAAATTTATTTTTCTTCGATTTATAGACACGAAAGTAAATAGTTGTACAGAGGACTAATCATTAAAATTCACGCAAAATAAATGACATTATTGAATATATTATACGAAATGTAGTGTAATTAAGAACCAAGTAAGTAATTTGGTTTCTAACAAACTTGCAAATGGCAGGAAATAGTCAATGATTTTAAAATATAAGAGGTGATTACATCATGCCTGCATGCTGCAGACCGTGATTGGTTTTTCCTGTATTTTAACGTTGTTTAAGTGCTAGTTAAGTTACACCTTCATGAAACAGGTTAACCGTACAGTTCGTATACCATCGCTTTCGAAACCACGAGAAAAAACGAGTTTCGAAACGAGCGTATTCTCACATTAAATTCCGAATTACAAATTTAAATTACAAATTGAGAAGGACATCACTGGTCAATTGAATTAAATTGATAACGGTTTTAAAATAAAGAATTTAGTGTTAATTTAAAAAGATGGTTGTAAATTATACCAACTTAACGATACAGGTTGGAAATAAAAAAGTATAAATCCTCATATTAAATGCGTAACTTTGTATACAGACATGCTGCAGCATTAATCAAAATGTTCAGGGTTTCGATGCAAATATTTGTCCAAATAGAGCATTTGTTTATACACAAGTTATTTACATAGCTCAGTGGACCGTCTATACAATTTACTGAAACTGGAACGCAAATATTCATCATGTAATTGAACATGTTATGTTTATCATAGTGTTGATATGAAAGCTGCTTATAGCTTAGGTATACACCTAATTCAAATTAACCATACCAATATTCTGAATGCAAAATCAACTCTGTTAGTGTGTATCAATACTGTCAATACATTGTTACTCCAACTTCATGGGATGAGTGTTCATTGAATACAAAATTGCTTTGTCTATCAAAAGAAGACAAGTCAGCAAGTCAAGGGAGCATCTGTCTTTCTCAGTTCTTATAGATATCATACAGTTTTAATGAGACATTTTCTTGGAAGTGTACATCATATATTTTGTAAAAGTAGAAGATTGGAAATACGTCTTGTCTTAAACTAGTGCTCAGTGCCATCAAAGGAGATCGATTAAAATTTCCGCAGCCATGACTAAGAGGAGGTTGTATAAGCTACTGGCTGGCTGTCGAGTGAACGAGGACGTCAAGCTCGCCCGCATTACCTCCCCACATGTCAACGTGCTGCGTGACGCTATCAGGGCCAGCGATATGCGGATATTTGTCAACTGACTGAGCAATCGATAGCTTTTGTTTGTTAAGGGCGGTGATAGCTGTGTAACTCAACCATTCCGATAGTATAGGACCTACTACAACACACCCCACCACTGAGTAAAATGAACAGGAAAATTACGAATACGAGTAAAATTTCTAAATGTTGTCCGCTTCACATGATTGGCTTCTGACAAATACCTAAGAACTTAGGTATTTAGGTCTGATGGAAACTCGCAAACATTATTCACGTAGCAACGACTTAGCTGTAAGTAAGTCGTATCACTTAAACTGCTGTGGCATGCGCTCGCGCAGGTTTTACGCATCCAATAGGTAAAGTTCTCGCGCCGGCGATTGGGCAAAGTGTTAAAGGAGGTCACCAGACGGGGCACGGGCGAAACAATACCAAATACTTTATACATGTACCTACGAGTAAATTGATGGAAATAGGTAAATAGGCGCGTCCGTAATCACTCCATTATGTTTTGAAAACACACCTTCGTCATTGTGTTTTTAGAATTTTTGTTTCGAATAGGTGAGCTCGAAATTTATGGTACCACGCCTACAAAGCTCTATTTGTTTCATTTTAGCTCACCCTTCAAAGGATGTATTCTGTATAGAACAATGGCTTCATTCTTTGGCCTTTTCTCAGGCAACATTTAGACCACTCAGATTGGACCATTACTACCTTTTGCGACTTCTTTACTTGTTTCTGACTAGTACGTATAAAGAACACAATTTGGAAACAGTAAACGTTTAAAATTTTAGAATCACACAAATGTAAATTCAAGTATTGGTAGCAAGCTGTGTCGTGTCGGCAACACCATTGGTGGGTGAACAATAGCAGGACTCGTGACATCCGCTCATGCGCCATAGGAAATAGATTACGACCACCAATCGTAGGAAACGAGTATCAAAACACACTCAACAACGCAATGTATTTCAACAAACAGGTGTTTTACCGTACCGAGACAAATCAACAATAACCCACTCGTACGTACCATGGCGACATAAATATTATGGTTTTTATTAACATAGTTTATCAACAAATATAATTAAAAACTAATTAATAGAAAATTAATTTACTGGCGACCGTACTTTACTGGAGCATTGACCCCAAAGTCATTAAGGAGGCATTTTCGGTGACCCCATATTCGAAATTATAATACGTTTAATATAATACGTTTTTGGAACTAGAACTTCTAATTAATATCCTATTAAAGTTGAGTTCAACTTTATAGTAAAGACGGATCGAAGTTGTTAATTTGTACTATTAAAGGTTAATCTATACCTTGCCTCTTGCAGGTACCCAATATCCAGTTAATACTCGAATCATGATCCTTGCAAGGAAACGTAAATACTGCGACAGTGGATGATGTTGCAATACAAGATGCCTTTAACTCCTACCAAAAACTTCATAACGGAGAGCCAATAGCTTTATCTTAAAAAACTGTAGTGTTCTAAAAACTTAATAGAAATTTTGTATAAAGTTAGGTGTTAAACCTGGGATTTGTTTATTTAAATGTTGTGTTAATGTGCTTTTAGAATATTCTATTCGATGTCTAAAAAAATATTTAAATACTATGCCTATAAAAGACAAGATATTTCTAGTATTTAAATGAATTCCAGCGACCAGTTTGCAGGGGCCTACTGTTACCCCTAAAATATGACAGTAACCGTTGTTGTGACTCTGTATCCCGTTGTAGACTGTGTTTTCCCAACGTTATCGAAAAATATTTATTGTATACAATGTATGAACCTCCGTAATAAAAATCTCGAAGACTATTTAAATTTTTACAATCTTTAACGCTGATCCAATCCCTAAAATGTATGAGAATGACATTCGCTTTCGACCAGTGACCTGGCATGGACTTGTCAATCAGTAGGTATATTTGAGCTATTTATTCAGCTTAAGCGCTCGGGGAATGTAACTTGTATAGCAAGACACTACTAGACATACTTACTCCTGGTTTCTCAAACGCTGATCAACACAAAAAAAAATTGTTAATCGTCAGTCAAATCTCTTTTTAAGCTCTGTCATTGGTTGCAAGTTTTTTCGTCAGCCAATCACATTATCAGTTATCAGTTGATTTGACAGTAGATTTAATTGATCATCCTTCCAGAAACCGTGGGTTAGTGTTCTACCAATCACCATTATAACACTTGGCTTTGACCTTACACCTACCAACTACACACTTACATAACCAAATGTGTATCTTGGTATTCATATGCATACAATACATGACTCTCAACTGAAGGGTTTATAATTGTCTTGTTATTTATGTCCATTCGCTCACCGTTACACGTTAAACAGTACTCGCACTCACAATGAAACACCTCATCGTAATTAGAATCTTAATAATGCGTATTTAAATATATTGTGAAGGGAACACATCCTGTATCATCATGTTGTAATTTTAACTTCTGTGAGAAAATTTGCCTTGCAAATGATGTTGGTTTTAACTTTATAACTATTTTATCTACCTACTAATTTTATAGCTAATAAATCGTTTATTTATTCAAGACTATCAAAAAATGTCTTTGATTTAATTTGATACCTGTCAAAATATGTAGGAATAAAATCCAGGTGTGTTAGTGTGTTGAAAGCTGTAGACAGAAGTTGCGGCAAGCGAGCCTTTTACGATGCGATGACCCAGCCTCAACCAGTTCGATAAAATCATACGGTATAGCCCTTCTGTGTAAAACATGGCGGCTCGCTGACACTTGTCAAAACATTATACATCGATTGTACGCCGCTCGGATTATATAATGTTATCGATAAGTTTATCGACTTAGCTCCTTGAAGGCAATAACATAGTTTTCCTATACCGGCCGTACTCAATTCTCCGTTGTACTAACTCCCTCGAGCGTTAAGATTTAGCGATAGTTTGTTACCTCGTATCGCGAATAACTTTCCATTTAATAACTTTCGTAACAATAAAGGTGTAACAGCAAATCGCTTCTCGCTTCGCCATATTTACAAACGACGTCTTCCGTTTTTGAACGAGCTCGCACGAATGCGTACACCTAAGTAACTTGTACACGTTATATTTCAACGGAAATTGTGAGAGCTAATGTCGCAAACATTTTCTCTGGAAGGTATAAATATTTGAAAATAGTTCCACGTTTAAATGTGGGTCGTTCTGCGTGTCTATAGAACGGTTAATGCATTTTTAGCTTCACCATAAATCAGACGACGAAGGAGATTGCATAGGTTGATAATATTAATTAATTGCTGCATGTAACGAGACAGCTCTAGTTATAAACTTGTTGTACCGTTTGTAAACATCAAAGGATTGAGAGGAACCGGTGTCTGATGATAACTAATGATTTATTAATTGAACAACATTCAGTTCACGTTAGAAACAATTCAATGAGTATCCAAGTGGTTTCATGGCTTTGCTTAACGTTGTTAATAAAAAACGTATGTTCATAAAAAAGTTATAAACATGAGGCTGTAAGAAACGGATTTAGCATTTTGTATTAAACAAGTTTGAACCGTTATAGTGTGGCTGATTCACGCATTATTAGCCATGGACAGGCAGACATGGCGGCGAGTACACGGTTTAACACAACCAGATTTATCTAACGTTAACTTATTTTAAACATGCATAACTTGATACGGTACCTATTAACTGTTTAATTACATTATGATGACAATACCTCTTGAATATTTTTTGATTGAACTGGCTGATGACATTCGAATAAAAAAAAAGCACATCGTTTTTATTACTAAAGATAGGTATCTAAGAATGTATGGAATGTTTGATTTGAATGCCACCTTCTTGATTCCAACTACAATCACTCTGCAAGTAATATTAGTCATATTGTATGGATTCAAGGCTAACCACATACTTAATACAAATAAGAATGTTAGACAATGCAAACGCGTTATTAGTTTTAATCGCAAATCTTAATGGCACATCGTAATAATAATAAATAATCATTAGGTGCCTTCTTCGTGAATTCTTGGCAGGCGGTAATTAAATACTGTTAATGGAATCAAATATTTGCTAAACTATTGCGTATGCTAGTCTGTTAAAAGAAAGCGTATAGGTACTATTGACAGTGCCCAACCACAAAGGTAGTATAGGTACGAGAAAAACCTGTTTCTAGATATAAAATAACTTAATTAAATAATAGATAATGTTTTAAATGTGAATCAATCACACATCCCAAAGACGCTTATAATTTGAAAATTAGAATACCTATGTCCTAAACCCAAAGAGCGGTGACACATGTCTTAGATATTTCACCCGTATTACGCAATATTAAACAGATCATGAACTGAATGCTTTCTTTTAATAATATCCTTATTTTTAATAATTTCCAAACTTGAATCTTAGATAGCCAAGCGTGAGTGGTCATTCAATTACCTGCATGAAGAAGGAACAATAAAAATATATTTTTATCCAGCAATCAAACATGACAGGCCTGTACAAAGTATGGCATAATTTGTACTTTTTTAACTACAAAAAATTCTCATACTTTCTTGTAGACTCACGTGCGTGTTTCTACAAACAAACAAAGCGTAGTACATAAAGCCATTACGCTATCTACGAGTATTATTACATAAACATTTGTCACCATAGTTAAATAGGGACTAGAGAAAGTTGTCAAAATTAATTATTACTCAATTAACAGTTCGACTGTTACATACCGTAGCGAGGTTAATTTGTAAAAGTTTCGGCCTTTGCCAGTTTAACTATAACTTCATTTTAATTGTTGGTAATTTTATTTCCGAATTTGTTATTGAAACAAAATATTTATTTATTCGTAATACATTTATTAAATCCTATCAACTAAAACTGGATTTAAATAAACAGAAAAAAATTGTTAAAAAAGTTTTAAATTAAACACAAAGCGATCGTGTCCTATTCTTGTGATAAAAAATCTTACAAGAATTTCTATAAGTATCTAGCAATGGTCATAACTTGAAATGACTTCAACAGTTGCATTAGTAGTTACTCTCATTATTTACGCTAGTCGCCTTCCACCGTTAGACGAGTCCACTGTCCACTCGGCCACAGCGAACACCTCTATAACACAGCGACAACTTGTAAATCACACAAATGTACTTTATAATGGTCATCTTTTATCTCCACTGAATCTCGGAACAAATGAACAATTCCTTTCACACTCCGTCTTGTGTTGGTAACGATTCATGAGCATTCTCATAAAATAAAGGACTCCTTCAATTTAATCACTCGCTTATTAAACTTGAAATTCTTTTGTACCTTTTTTTTGTTTACGGCACAACGAACTTGACGATCCGAAGTCTTTAAGTGTGGGTTGCCCGAGGATGAGTCGCGATCCAAGGGCGATAAATAACGAGGTACCTAATACACTGAAATATGCTCAATTAGAAATAATTCTAATTGAAAATATTGCAGTTTTTTTTTTGTAGTTGAGTCGGGTCTAAATGACCTCGTGTGCTTATTTCTATTTATGTCGACTTGAGGTAAAATACTTTAAATTGCTTGTTAATACTTATTTTACATATTTGAAAAGTTACATCACTAATTTGTATGCTTAGTCAGCGTATTCAATTCCAAAAATTAATTAAACCACACAATACAGTAACCACACACATCAACAAAATAAGAGCTGAACAAAAACGCATCAATAACCTCTTATCTAATAGACGTTACCGTTCTGAAGCAATTGAAACCTTGTACCAATAAAAAGGTCAAAACATAATTTACCGTACAATAAAAATAAATATTTAATTATAGGCCGAGATAGCAACTGTTTATTGGTAGTTATAATTCACCGTTATTTATATTCGCATGACCGAACCTCAATGTAACGTAGTGACTAGGAGTTGTAACGGCCGGCTGCAAACAGGTGCGATGTGCCCACTTCGAGTCTTCAGATAAGTCGGTCAACACCGTCCCTATTCTGAACACTTCGAACGAAGCTGCAACGGTACTCACATCGTCGATAAATGGCACGCGTTTAATTAAAACAAAGAACGCTCGTAGGTCTCGTATTTTGATTGCTCGTTTTGCACAGCATTGGAAATAATTGGGATATCAAACGTGAGATTTGTTCACGGGGTTACTAAACATTACAAAACATCTCCAAATTTTCTTGAACTAAACCTGCTTATACAGCAGTTTTAAAAGTCAATCCAAAGAGAAAAACACCTTAGCTAAACATACTATACTACAAAATTGTAAACCATATACCAAGTAAGTATTAACAAAAAAATGTAACGGGTTAACAGTTAGCCAATTTGGTAGGAATTTCGAGAAAGGCTAATTAAAACTACTGTCTTACAGTAACCTATAGTGGAGCTTGTTTTGATTTCAAATCGTTTCGATTAAAAGCTATAAAAATATAATAGTTCACGACGAGAGGTCGAAGAAGGCAGTGAGAAGGTTTCTATCGAGGTTGATTACCTTAACTAAATCGAACCGTCGCGATCGTTAGAAAACAGAGAGTTAGCAGTATGTTTATAGGGAAATTAGGAGAGTTCGGTTAACCGTAGTTGCATGTAGGTTTTAGGCCGACGTAAATTAAATAATAAAAGCTTTATCACCGTCTTTACTTCATCATAATCGCGCACTCATGCACATAGGCTTCCCTTTATTCCTGACAGTAAATACTATTTTTTTTCGCGGAAAATTTTAGAATGACTAATCTGTGATGAACTAATGCAGCAATAGGTGCATGCCTACTTTTACGTCTTCCTGAATTATAGTATCTTCCCACTCATTCTTCTTCTTAAAGATGTCTTAAGTGATCTAGACGAGGCTACCTTCAAAAAAGGTTGTCAGTTCGTTATTATGATATCCACCACAAGTAACTGTGTAATTTATAAACAGCAATATAGAGTCCATCATGTTTTTAATTAAGGTAAGTGATGTGTATCTTTTTATTTAAAGATGACTGTTAAAAATAAATGAAAACATTTAAATTTTATTTGATACAAATATTGTTTTCCGTCGCTAATGCCTAGACTATTAAAACTTACCTACTAACCTATTTCGTTCAATTACAATTGCTTCCGTAAGTAGGTTTACGAATGCAATAAAATATTACCTTCATGGTAGTACAAACTGGTAACAAATACATTGCAAGGCGTCTTTCACAACAATGTGTTTTCTCCCAGAATGTTTCTTTTTACCGCTTAACGTGTGTTTGCCGTGTAAACTATGGAATTTGTGTCCACACATGATTGAAAAGTGTTTTAACTGTCTATTTTCTAACCGACCTCGGTAATTTGTTTCGCTGTTTCAAACAATTCACGCGTTACTTAAACTAAGGTTTGGTTTCTATTCTTACATTCAAGATTACAACCACACTTATCTATTTTAACTACTTATAAAAATAGTAGGTATTTTAATACTTAAAACCTAGATAGTATCAATTTGAATGTACATTAAGGTATTGCAAAACATTTAAACAGCTAGCTCGCGCATTCCTCCACCCGTCGCATTCTTGGAAGCGCAGCAGTCAGTTTAATTAGTACTGCACTTGACGAGTACTAACCGCACACGTGTGCCTCCATCTGCATAAACACGTAGTTTCCATAGCTGTTAAGAATTATAAACAACGATCCGACACCTGCGAATCGCGATGAAAATATTACATTACCAAGTGAAAAAGGAACTAAGTTAGTGACTTTACAAGAATTGTACGAACTTACATAGAACCTACATAGTTAGATTGCAACATTGTGATTTACATAAATTGTCTTTGATTCAAATAAATTCGTACTGCAACACCAAATGACTCCAAATGATTCCTCTAATGTAATCAAGCTTTATGTTGTTCAAATGTTGACGCTTTTGATGGAAAGGTTTGTTCAAGAAGTTACCTTAACTTTTGACTTCAGTTCTGTTATTTTTTATCTTTAAAAGAATAATAAAGTAAATGTTATAAAGATTACTGTAATAAGATTAGTCTTATTGTCTGTAAAATTTGTACACCTCAAAATCGCTAGACATATCAAAATTAATCAATTACATAATATTGTTCATTAAGTAAGCATCGTCAGCATAGTCTAAACAAAAGCCGTATCGAGATCAAAACAATAACATGGCAACCTGTCTGCCAACTTATATCAGATATTCGTACGGTACGGTAACAATAACACCAACTGTCTGTTCTATAAGTTGGGATAAAATATTCAGAGCCCGAAAAACTTGGTTATATGGGGAACTTAGCGGTAATGACCACTATTACCTACGTAAGTGCCATCATCTACATCATTTGTCATGTTGTGTGCCATTATATTATATTTGTAAGTACGAATATGGTTCACAATTCACATACTATATTTTAGGACGATCTGTGGATAGTTTTGTCTCATATTTGTGAGTGTGAATTTGTAGGGATATAAGTAGAAATGAATTCATAGCTTTGTGTAATTTCAGGCATTGATGTATTTGCACGATTTGTGCTAGTGAAGAATTGCTAATAGAAGTAATTGATTTGAATGTAACATGTAACGTCGTATAGTCATATGACTTCTATATTTATCCATCGTGTCTGAGGTGTGGAACTTGTTTATCAATGTAGATGATTCTCCGTTCTTACGTAACTTGGCTCATTTTCAGTACCACCAATATAAGGCTGTACAATCGAAACTTTAACAAAATGTAGGCGAACGCGGGGCTGTTAATTTTTATGATCAAGGAAATCCTCTGTGTATATTTTGTAGCACTGTGCCAAAAATGTCTCTCAGATTAGTTATAGTGTACCTTCATTAATATTTCTGTTGTTTAGGAAGGTTGTGGTCGAATTAATGAATAGGAAACTATTTATACTCAGAAAATCTCTTTAAACAGAATTTTCGAAACATTTTCTCATCATGATCCTGTTTTATTTTATTTCAAAGCCCCTAAATAGCATAAGATATCTTTCATGATGCAACATTCTAAGAAAATCTGCTCAGTAGTTTAAGTGTTTTCTGTGTTAGTTAGTTTAACTCTACCAAGTGTTTTCTGATCCCACCGACCAAGAGATTTTCTTCTTTTGTGCGAACTTCATCTTATTCTGTGAAATATGAACTTAGAACTTATTCTATTTTATTTATTTTAGAACTTTATTTCTCAAATATCAGTATGATCTCTTGTTCGCAGGATCCCCGTGGAAGGTCGAGGTGATGGCAGGGCCTGCGGGGGGCGGCGGGGGGGAGCCCACGCGGCTGATCCCTGCGAGGGTACCGGCCGTCTTCGAGATATCAACCTCACCGGGAACTGCTAGTTTTAGTAAAAACGAGGTAAGTTTGTAATCTTATGAGAAGTGCGAAATATCTTACAGGATTTATCCGACTAAAATTCGGAACTTTAATTTTATAAAATCTTTATGCAGTCGGGACAAACATAAAAAGTCATAATAAATGTAAGTTTATCATCTTGCGTTACGCGTTTCCCAATGACTGCAATCACTGTTAGGTATTGGACAATAATAGATTAAATAGTTGAATAGATCATTATAATTTATCTAACGATGATGTAATCATTGAGTAAATCAAAGTTGCGATATCTGTAGTCAGTTAAATGTCCTTTATACGTAGCAACCTACTTCATTTATTAAAAATAAAACTCATATTTTAAAAAGGGGAACGACTCTTTCGATGATTGGTTAATGTTTAAACTCGATACGTGGAGCGCGATATGCGAACCACTCGAATTAATTTGTATCATAGCACCCTTGACTCAAGCACCACACTTCATAATATTGTCTACGAGACTCAGGCACCATCCACAATGTTTTACAATTTAAGTAGACTTAAATGATCAACATTTTACAAATATTCAAAACATTTTTGTTACAAATTGCCGCTAGCAAAATTCAAATACAATGAAAGTAATTTCAAAAATGTCTTCCAATTAGAAAAAAAAAATACAAAAGAATTTACTTGGAATGGACCTTCACGAAGGGTTATTTATTTTAAGACTTATTCAACTTATACTCTCATATAAAAACATTTCTTTATGATAATCTTTTGACATCTGTAAGCTTTGAACGTTTGGTTTTCAGAGATAAAGGACAATCCAAACATGTTTCACTCCTCAGCTGATATTTATGCGGGTTTACGTGGGTGTAAACCTACACTGCTACATAAGATAGATATAGAAATTTAAATGTCCCTACAATTTGTGTAACTTTAGCCATTAACATGACATGACTTAGAATTAAGTCTAGGTCTCATAATATCTGAGTACTAAAATGTTTTTTTTGTGTCAGGTTGGTGTGACAGTGACGGCTCCGTCTCGGCGGCCAGTGACTGCACGAGTGCTCGACGTGGCTGAAAGGCCAGGAGTCTACCGCATTGAGTTCACGCCCGAAGAAGTCGGAACTCACCTTATCGATGTAAGTTATATTTACTTTTAATCTGATCTTAACTTTAAGGCGCTTCCGCGATGGAAATTATAAATCATCGTCGAAGACAAACATTTGGAATTTGGTTCTTTATAGGTACTTTACCTAAGTACTTATGGTAATTATAATGGACATTTTTTTTTTATAATTGGGGTTTTAGTAAGTATACAGAAGGTTAGACAAATCCCAGCTTGCATGAATTTCGATAACGTTCAGTTCATCGAGCTTTTAATATACTTTCTAAGTACAAGACGTGTTACATATTAAGACTTGTGTAGTGTTTAGTAAACTAACTTAGCTCGGACTTGAGCCAGCATGTTATGCATAAAACATACGTCGTATATGTACTTAACCTTATTCGTGTTTAATCAGAATGCAGTAATGTGGTAGTTGTCGGTTTTCGCATGCATGTTTCGGTAACGCTCGGCTGGGCTCGGAGTAATTCGGACTTGGCCAGAATCAAAGTTCACTGTTTGAGTCCCAATTGAGTAGGTAGATGGCTGCTGGCCTTTTCGAATGGAGAATTTCGGCCAATAGGTATTCAAAGAGGCCAGTTCTACGTTACCTTTAATGAATAGGTACTCTTACTTATTTCCAACATAAAGCCATGCTACCTTCATTATTGAAAAATATTCTGATCCAACGTATGCAATGCATTATAGTCCTCGGCAGTACGATAATCAACAGTCCACTCAATCTTATCAAAACTTACTTCAATTCAGGCTTTATACATTAAGAAAGTAGTTGAACGGAGAAATTCGTTTATCATTGGTAGGTAAAGCACCTAAGCTAGTGCAAAATGTCAAACTGCGGAAGAACTTTGACCTTCGCCCCTAAAGGTCTCACAGTCGTATATTTAAGTCTTCCTCTCCGTTTTTATGGTATTTTGTTAAATGTCAAGTACCTCTACATTATAACTGAAGTTACTGCTTCCTAAACCCACGTTAATGTAGATAGTAGGTACCTATGAGTGGCCAGTGTTGCATTTTAAATATGTACTATTCGACTTCTATTTAGCTAGCAAATAGCTTTAATGCTAATTATCTTACTTCTATCTTAATATCTTTAATCGAATCTGAAATGTCCATGTTGAAAATAGTGTTCTGGAAGTACACATTTATTTGTTAGCATCGCGTGAGTCCGTAGTTCCGTACTTGTGATGTTTACAGCTGTAATCTTTCTCACGTCATGTTACAATTTCAATTACGTGACTTATGCCAGTTGTGAAACGCATTGCCGCATAAGTCTTATAAATAAAAAGGCATAGATTCACCTTATCAGCATGTTGAGATGACGTAACTCAAAAGAAAACCGCCTACCGAATACGTTTAACGTATTCCAATTCATATACATATTTTGACTTATAATTACAAATTACTTACTAAAAATAGGGATTTAAATATTTATTTCCCCAAAAGATTGTTAAAATATGTACATAACATTACGCTCAGTGATTTCGCATACCCATTATGTTAAAATCATACTTATGTAATTTAAGAACGTTGAAAAAGCGTAGCCTTGACGAGTTTGTCCCTTATCGGATATTCTAAATTTTAAACAGGTTTCCGAACGTGTTAAGACATTGTTTATAAATTCATTCCAAAACTTTTATCAAACAATGTCGGATTAAGTATTTCCAATTTTGAAATATGAAGACATGTCAAACATATTCAGAATTTAAAGCGATTCCATCGATGCGAAGTCACTTTGTTATTTTATGTAGATACTTAATACATGAATGATACGATCATTTTAATGTCTTTGACATTTACGGTCACACGCAGTCGTATTTATTACAATACTCCCCATCCTGCTATGTAACCACTCACTGGAGTGGGCGCAATGCGTATTTTTCCCAATTCGTCCCTTCCACCATGTCTAAAGTGCCAGTATTTTGGCATAAGGAAATGACAATAACGGCGAACATAACACTAACATTTCACAAGCTTATATTATTGTATTTTACATTATTAGGTATGCGACAACTTTATACTGCTCGTATAAGTTCAGGCAATATTTTGACTGGTTTTTGGTTGTAAACTCCTTTAGTTTATGGCAAAAGTATTTTTATCTACATAATTAATATTTGTAAAATTACGTATTCAGTTACGCACAATTCAAAAATGCAATAAATGTTTGTAAATAGTAAAAATAACGTACATCCAAGTATGTTTGACTAAGGTATTTCATGCACATTACACACGGAATGAGCTTGGATTTTAAACTCTAAGTAAGCATTTAATTACTTACATACCAACTTACATAGACTACTTATACCTACTTAGACCGCTAGACGCTTGTAAAATTTCCGCAACTACTTTAAGCTGTACATTGACAGTGAAGTGTTACGAAGCGTACACTCAGAACTCATGTACTGTACTGTACATAATAAGCTGTTGAGCTTCCATTAAATAAATAAAATAATAATAAAAAGTAATAATCAAATTTCTTTTTAATATTATATCTATACAACTTACTTGGTATTGTATTTGCAGGTCTCAATTGCAGACGACAAGTTGGCAGCCGGTCCGCTTGTAGCCAAAGTTTATGATGCTAATCTCATCAAAGTGACGGACGTTGGAAACGCCGTCGTCGGCCAACAATGCCAGTTCAGAGGTTTGTATCTACAATTAAACATTATGACACTAACTTAGGCTATCTACGACCCAAAGACCTCGAAAAAAAGTCGAATCAACGAACGAAGACCGACAGTGGCAAGCGTGAATGGGTCTCATTATTTGGACTTTACAAATTTGTGAAACTAAACTGTTGTCACGTCCTGCTTTATTATTCCCCATCTCTTTCATTTATAAGCTATCTGGATTTAACTTTAATTGGACGTAATAAATTTTCTTAATTGCCAAAAAGCTGCTTTACCGGAAATTTGTATAAGACTTAATCTAGAACGTTATCGTAAGAAATATCAAGATTAATTTCTACCTCTAAGCTTCCTTTTATCTGCTTTTTTATTATTAAAGAATAAACGGATTTATTTTAATTACGGCCTGTTTGAAGGATAACAGGATTAAAATTGTTTTTGTTTTTTTAGTGGACGCGAGTGCTGCCGGCGAAGGACAGTTAGAAATCTCAATAAATGAAGGCGAAGTTCCAAATCACGTGCAGGTAAGCTTACGTCATTATTCTGATAACCTGTAACTTTAAATGAGCCCCTTAAAACGTCCTCCCAACTTTAAATTGGATTTAAGACGTTTTTTTTAATTGCAACCTGTTACTTATGACTGTTCTAATAATAAAAAGAAAATAAAAACTTTTTGAATGAAATCCAGTTACATTTAAGTCGAACAATGTATTTATGTTCGTGCCTACGATTTTTTTTCACACGCCTAGTTCTATTGGAATGCTGTTGTTTGATTTTGTATAACTGGTCCGGTCGGGTCTGTTTAATTATTCAATAACCTATATAAATCGAATACCTACTAGAATAATACTAGATGAATTTTGATATCCACACGCATCTAAAATTCCGTTTGCAGGTGAATAAATTATTCAGACAAAAGGTTGCTATTTTTTCCAAACTAGACCTAGAGCTACCGGTCTGTGTGGATGAGTTATTTCGATCAGTAAAAAAGCCGGCTCTAAATATATTTAAATGTTAACTACGTAGAGATATGTGTGATCACCTTTAGATACATGTTTGATATTGAGTTGCTTCTTGATGATGTACGAAACTATGCTTATTATTAATTACTCGAATTGACATTCGAATCTAACAATACTCTAAACAAGGGATGGCGAACTTTAACGTGCCAACGTGCCATATTTCATTAAAGAAATATCTACTGAGGTTACCTACGAACGCGTCTAAAAAAAGCTCGCGTAGGACGCAGAACATAGCTACTTTACACAGTTTTTGGTAGTGCTTAGGAATTAAGTGATAAATTAATTAATGACGTGCCCGAAATATTATGCCGCGTGCCAGAAGTGCCACGCGTGCCAATGGTTCACCATCCCTGCTGTAAACTGTTCAACATCAACGTCATCTTATTTAGGTGATATCGAATTTGAAATTACATCATAATAATATTACAGGTGGTTGGCGGAGGACGATGCCTCGTATTCTGGCGACCAGAAGCAGCTACTCCTCACCGAGTAGATATCAAGTTCAATGGAGAACCTGTGCCATCATCACCTTTCATCTTTCACGTAGCCCCAGCGCAGAGGGTTACTATCGATACGTCACAAGTTGGTGAGTCAATGATTTCAAAAAAAGTATGATACGTGATACGTAGGTACTTACTCACTTTCCATATTTTCAGCACATGACATGATATTCGCTGTTTTTGTCATCTCTTTATAAATCCTTGAAAGTTGTTTAATTATGTTATAAACCGAATTAATATTAATTATCTACTTGTATAATTTAGCATCTCTGTGTTAAGTGACCCAACAGAATGCCGAATAAACAATGAAAACATTTTTTCTTTTTTCTGACCATTCAGGAGATGTAACAACCAGTAGGTAATCATAAACAAAGATTTGTGTATTTTGTTTCAAATTAAATAATTTAATTTTCTGTACAGAAACTAGTTTATAAAATTACTGATTTTAATAAACTAGGTATTGTGCAGGTTGGTCTTTAATAAATTAATTTTTGCATAGGATAGGCCACATTCCACAAAAAAAATGTGACAAGGCCATTAAAATGAAATTAAAAATAAACATTCATTATTTTTTAATGGTAAATAGCTATTATTTAATTGATATAATTTTATTCAACCAGTATGTTTCACATGGTATCTTTCTATGGTCTTGTTTTGGTATAATTTTTCATACGTTGTTATCAACTTTAAATTAATTATTGTACAAAGCGTACTAATCAAACAATGTAAATGGTAGTATATAATTATTATTGATTTTGATGACTGCATAATAAAACAACAGCGTTGCAGTTTTAAAACGAATTTGAATCTGTCTCCGTAGAGATGTCAGTTTTCTGTCAATACTGTCAATCAAAGTTGATTGTTGGGTGCATTGTTGTGATGTGGTGTTGTGTTTCTGTAAATGAATTGGCGGGAAACAAAAAATACAAAATTTATTTCTGTAATAGTAATGTGTTGAATATAGTGTATTGAATCATCAATTTTGAAATGAAAGCGTCAACAAATCCATGTTGTTTTTTCGTTTTCTAGAACTAATACCGGTGGGTGAAGTCGCATCATGTTCAGTCCGAGTCGAAGGCTCGGCTGGAGGCGAGTTAACAGTAACAGTGCGGGGCCCAAGAGGCGAGGTCCCTGTGAGGTTGACTGGAGACGCGGTCACAGGCCTGGTAGCCAGCTTTACGCCTAAAAATGTGGGCCCGCACACACTGACCGCTCAATACAACAGCCAAATAGTTCCGGTATGTTTCATGACCTTTACTGCAGACTATAACCCTTTAATTCAATTATGCTCACATTTATGCACTTGTAGCAGATAAAGAATATAATTAGATAAAACATAACACTATCAGCCTTCCTTGTTTTGTTTACATAATAGTATCAACATCAATTATTTATACTTTTTATAATGTTTCAGGGTACACCGTTTGTCTGTAAAGCTTATGACAGTAAACTAGTAAGTGTTAGTGGAGGAAATGCTGCCCGGGTTGGAGTGCCGGTGCAGCTGGCAGTGGATGCTGCCCAGGCAGGTGAAGGCAACCTTGAGATCACAGTTGCCGCCCGGGGTCTTAATATTCCCACACAAGTACACCCACAGGTCAGTTATAAAGATATATTCACTTAACTACATATTATTGTGTTAGTAATTTGTTGTTGTGCTCTATAGACATTAATTTAGTTACTGTGCTTTATAATATTTTGAAAATGGCATTCTATTGTATTTTTAAACAAAAAATAAAAACATTTTATTGTTTTATGTTTCAGGGCAATGCTCGGTTCATGGTATCATTCACACCAACGGAAGCTTGTGATCATGTTGTCAATGTATCTTTCAATAAAGTGAGTATCTTTTCCTACACATTTTAAAATACCAGCCTGTAACTTGTTCTGGTTTAAGTAATTTAAGAGCTTATATCTTTAATTTCCATTCTTTTATGGATGGGTAAAAGTAAAATTGAAGCAAAAGTATTAAGCAAGTAACAGATTACTTAAGAAAGAAAACATTCAACATGTAAACTAATAAAAATATATCATAGGATTACAGGAATCAAAAATATTATTTATTTATTACATATTGATTATGTCATTATAGATGCGCGTCCCCGGCTGCCCTCTCGTCATCCAAGTATCAGAAGGTGGCGGCGGAGGGGCACGCGTCGCAGTCCCGGGGCCGGCACCCCTGCACCGCCCCGCCGCGCTCACGCTGCACCACCCCTCCGCCACGCTCGACCAGATTGAAGTTAATGTTGAGGGTAAGACATAATAATAGATGGAATTTATATGCAGTTTAATATAGGCTTAATACAGGCCTCGCCGTTGCCTATGCAAAAACAAAAAACATTTATGATGTAATGTTAACAACCAAGCCATTTATCTTTACCATCTCTACATTATCCAGGACTACTGTAGTATTGATAGATAAAGGATACCTTCATCCTAACAAATATTGTAAACAGTAGGCGCTAAAGAATTTTTTCAAATTGAAAAACAAGTATGAGAAACAAAGATATTGATTTTGTTTACGATTATTTTTGTGAAACTAACATATTACTAATAACACAATCCTCAAAAATAGTTTAAAAAAACTGCAATTTCTTTAATGTGTAAGCATTAGCATCGAATATAAAAATCTGCCAGTACATGATCAAATAAATATAATACTGGACATTCAATACTCTCAAATTCAAATAAAAAAACCCAGCTATCCAATTAATTAATTGACAAAAGTCATGCCATAACTTATTGCGTAAACTCAGACTATTTTAAAATAATAACACTCGATTATTAATTTTAATTATACAGTATGTATATTTGAACGACGGACTTATTCAAACCACCAATAGTTTATGCATAGACTTCACCAATAAACGTATAAACATTAAAAAAAACCCTGATTAATGACGAACAAAATCGTTCCAAAAAGGTCCTAATAACTTCGCAACGTTTTAACACCCTCGCGCTTATCGAACATATGCGCGGTCAATGACCGACGCCGACGTAGGCATGAATGCATTTCACTGCGCGGCACTCGTCGTCGACATCACAAGGGGCGCGGGGGGGCTTGCGCGCTCGCAGCCTTAGCGGCGGCACGTGTTTGGCGCGTGATATTTTGCGCTCTGTGTTCATAAATACTGTATTTTATCGGATAGTTATATGAAAAATTAAGGTCATAGTTTTTTTACATATTTGGGACGAGAATCGAATACTGACCACCCTCCTTCAATAAGTCCGTCGTTCAAATTTACATACTGTATACTTTAATATAAGGTGAGGACCATTTGGTCCAATATTACCAAACATAAACACCCTGTAGCAGATACTTGGTTTTTCAGCTAAGAAATGTATCATCATAACTCTTTGGTTCTTTTTTCCAGGGTGGTATAAATGAAAGACATAAAAAATATTTTTGGATACTTATCTAAAAAATAGTAGGAGTAGAAAGAGGGGGACTTTGGGAGTCAAAGGAGTTAAAAAAAGAGAAAACATAGTTATACGAATTTAACATCATCAGAAATATCATAAATGCTTCGCCGCACTAACTATATCACCTAGATTCGCTTAGGTAGAAACTAACACATTAACAATTAATCATATAGAATTTTAGGTTCTTAATCTAATATCAGATAGTATAGTATGGTTAATAAGATTTCAGTTTCCAGAGAATACTCAAATAACATGAAGTGTAAAGTGTAACATTCATTGATAAGCTCATCCGCTTCGCCCTAACTGCTAACACGTGGGGGGGGTAGGCTACTGGGGGGTTAAAATTATAGCCACTGGTTTGTGGTACCAGTGGTGGTTAGGGCGGGGGCCAGAGCCTGTGAGGCTAGTGGCGGTTAGGGCGGGGCGGTGAGCTGAGCGGCTGGTCGGCTGCAGGGCCTAACGGTGCGTCGGTGCCGGCGGCTGTGGCGGCGGCGGGCGCGGGCGTGTTCCGCGCGGAGTTCGTGCCGAGGGCGGTCGGTGAACACCGCCTTAATGTGCTCGTCGATTCCGTGCCGATTCCTGCTAGCCCGTTTCATCTGAAGGTAAGCTAATTGTTATTAGTGATAGTTAGTTGTCTGTACAAATTGCTAAAAATTGCAACAATTTTTATTTTAATGGTCAAGATATATAACAGCACTTTTGTAAATTTTATATAACACTCAAATTAGTAAACAAAACTGACATGTACTTATTTCAATGTTTTAAATGTTCACATTGTATCAATTGTTTTTATAATATCTAATTTGTTCCTAAATCAGGTGTACGATGTTTCCGCTATAAGAGTTAAAGATGTTACACACGGCACCGTAGGAAAACCGGTTACATTCTTGGGTAAGTTTACGAAAATTTAAATTATCCTTTTTATATCAGCATCTCACTTAAAAAATACACAGTTAAATATAAAAAAAACTGTTCCTTTCCTTAATTTATTTTAAAGTTTTTCTATATAATTATAATCTTCCACGACTTTTAGTCTCAAATTAAGTATACGAGAGTAACTTGTGTTATGAGTATTAGACAACTCATAAACATCCTTTTATATTCCTAGATACATACGTATAGATAAATTACACGCAAACACAGAACAAATGATCGTGCTCATAACATCATCATTCCCCTACCCTTATCCCAATTTGGGGTCGGCGCAGCAAGTCTTCTTCTTCCGCACGTTCCTATCTGATCATGCTCATCACAAAAATGATATTTATTTACTTTTCCCCTCAGTGGAGACAATGGCAGCGGGTCCCGGCAACTTGGAAGTGACAGTGAACGGCGGGCGCGTGCCCACGGCGGCGGCGGCGCAGGGCGCGCACACCTACGCCATCAGCTTCACGCCGCGAGACCCGCGCCCGCACACTGTCGAACTTAGGTTCAATGGAGATCATGTGCCTGGTAAGTTGATGACTATATTGTAGCTGTTTGTCGGTTCCTGTCGTGTGAATGTCGATTTTAATCCTTTTCAAGGTTTCCACAATTATTATTATTACTAGCCTGAGATGTCCCACTGCTGGGTGAAGGTCTCCCTACTCTTCTTCCACTTGTCTCTCTCAAGAGCCACGAGTGACTATTTCGGTAGAAATGAATCAAGGCTTCGACAAATAAAAACATAATTAGATAAAGACTGAACTTTTTCTTCTAAAACATTTATAGATATCGGTGTACGTAAACAGATTTTATATTGAAATTAAAATCTGGTTACGTACACCGATTTCATAAAGACCGTCACGGTATACTTAGTTAATCTTAGTATTCATAACGACTTTTCAATGTCTTCACAAACAACTCTATCAACTCATAAGCTTCAATATTATTATATCACATACATATTCTCTCTAATCCGTGTGGTGTTCGGATGTAAAGAATAGCGCCACCCCATATCCTCCACTGGGTGTCGTAAAAGGCGACTAATGGACCTTAAGACCTAGTGCACTGTACCAAGCACCTTGGGTCACCCGAATGGTGGCGGGTAAACAACCAACAATCGCATTCCCAAAGAGGGTTAGTGTCAGGCAGGCGGCCGACTATAAAACCATAGCCAAATCCATTAGCAACATGTTTAGAAAAAAAAACATGTTGCGCCGACCCCAAGTAAAATGGGATAAGGGCAGGAAGATGATGAAGATGATGACATACATATTCTCTGTACCATTGAAAGTGAATATAATAGTTTTTTTTTTTGGATTTATATCATAATTATGTAATTCCCCAGGCAGTCCATTCGTGTGCCACGTATCGGCTCCCGCGCGTGTCATCGGCGCGGGCTCGGGCGAGAGTCCCGACAAGGTGTCGGTGGGAGAGACCTACACCTTCAGCGTGGACTCCCCTACCTCACCACATGTGGAAGTGCTGGGGCCTGCCAGACGACCAGTTTCTGTACAGGTAGCTATCTTTTTAGGATACCTTATATATTATTATAAAGTTCCCGTGTCACAATGTTAGTGACCGTTATCTCCGCAACGGCTGGACCGATTCTCAATTTTGTATATTATGCTTTCAGTACTGTCTGAGAATCGTCCATCTTTTTTTCATCCCTATTTTTTTCGCGGTTTAAGTCGCGGGCACCAGCTAGTTAGACATAAAATGATTATCTAACTCCAGGTTATGTGTGATTAAACGAAACGGCAAAACTTTCAGTGACAAGTAGGTTTCCCTTGCGCTTCGCATGTCTCGTCTTGGCGGCACACTACCGTATCCCTAGATTTCTTAATATATTCAAATTAATTACTGATTTAGTAAGTAAATGACATAGTGCTGCAAATCGTGTGTCGTATTAAATATTGCACAAATACTTGTTCCAACTAATTCTTACGCCTAGTTGATCCTTTTGCTTATAAATCCTCGGCATACGGATGCAGTAGTTTATTAAATACATTTCTTTTTCTAGGTATCTGCTGAAGAAACAATTGGTGAGAATGAGGCCAGTAAAAGATATACCATCTCATTTGTACCCGTCGACGTCGGAGATCACAGTATAGAGGTATGTTAAAGATCATTGAAATATTTTAAAATATAAATGTAATAAATTGATTTCTAATAATATTCGTTGCACAGTATGACTGTATAATTAATGAAGACGAATTTCACACGAAAAAATACGATTAGTACATTGCGTACATTTTAGTACTTACCCCAAAAAAAGTATCTTTTAGATTACTTCCTAATATTTTTTTACTATTTCCGACACTATTTTTATAATAATGAAAATTACTTTTTTTTAAGTATAAAAGCATGATTATTATAGTTATTATAACCCAAAATCTTTCCCAACTTAAATTCTTTCTGAAATTCCGTCCCCAAATCAACAATTAATATAATATTACATTCTGCACATAAATAAATATTTTATATCTATACTTATGTGTACAGGTGCGTGCAGGCGCTATGGGTGGACACGTGGAAGGCAGTCCGTTCCTCGTGAAGGCGTACAGCGCGGCGCGTGTCAACGTCACCGACATCTCTCCCGGCGTTGTTGGAAGACCCGTGTCTTTTACCATCAACGCTTCACACGCAGGTAAATTTAGTCCAGAACTATAAATAAAATAAAAAGTTTTATTGAAGGTACTTGTAGCACTTTTAAATAGATAAATAAAAATATATTTATTGCTACTACAAAAAGACAAGGTTACATTAATATCACATTAAACAATGATACAAAAAGAATAACTACAGTTTACAGTTTATCTTACGTAGAACTGAGTGTAGTATATAACAGCCGCATAGGCCTCGCAGCTCTACATATACAAAAATAAGATATGAATAGTGTAAAATACTATATGGTGGTTTATGTTTCAGGGGCCGGAAATTTGGAAATTATAGTAGCTGTAAACGGAAGAAATGTGCCAAATTATGTACAAAGTGAAGGAAATGCTAGGTTCAAAGTGAGTATCTTAATATATGATTAATCCTTATTGAATTTATTATTTAATAAGCCAAAGTAGTAGCTTAAATAAGAGTGGGCTGGTCACGTAGCGCCAATGCAGCCTGACCGATGGGCAAAGATTGAAAGGGGAGGCCTTTGCCCAGCAGTGGAATCTTGTGTAGTCTACAAAAAAAAGTAGATTGCTAGAGATGGTCATTCTACGAAACTTCTTTCATCAAATTGGTTTGATCTGTTACACACACAGTCTATAAGTCCAACTTTTACCAAATTTAGTTAAAACAATACTAGTTTCAAATTCAACAAAATTCTACCCCATAAATAACACACCACACATTCTCAGGTGAACTTCAAGCCAGTGGAAGCAGCCCCCCACACTTTATCAGTCCGTTTCAACGGGCAGGCGGTCCCGGGCTCGCCCTTCACGTGCGCTGTGTCCGCGCCGGCCGCAGCCGCTGATGCGCGCGCGACCGGCCCCGGACTTGTGTCCACACCGAGAGCTGAACCTGCTGAAATCACACTTACTGGCTTCCAAAGTGAGTAGAAAGTATTTTGATGAAAGCTACGGTATTTGTGTGTTGTAGGGTAAATTGTATACAAAAAATTGCCTTACATGCAGGACTGTTATGGAGAGATAAGTAGATCACTATTTTGTAAAGTTTTCATATGCAAGACGTGTACCTACACAAATAAAACCTAGACGAGAAAAAACTGTGGATTAAGAATTAAAATGTTTTTTAATTCTTAATCCACATTAGATTTTTCAAGGTTCTGTTATAATACTATAATTTATTCGTTAATCACACGGGAGCTTGTTTCACCCTAGGTTCGAACCGGCGTTTCGCCAGTGTTTATTTTCGTGGTGTCCTTATAAACACTAGGTTATTTGTGCGATTGATATCTTGCAAATAGATAATGATAAAATTAATTAAGTGGTCTATTACTCAAATTCCATTGTTATCATGTCCAAATCTTATCACATTTTGTCACTTAATCACAAATAAATCGAACGCCGTTTAGTCTAGTTTTAAATACCCTTAGAAACAGAAATGCGGAAGATACTTATATTGAGGTTGCAGATATCAAATACAAGAGTTTACACTCAAACGATAATGTTCGATAAAGCAATATAAAATTCATTGAAAACATTTTGAAATCAGTTGTGTTTTGTTTTTATATGGTCGCGGTGCTCATACATTCCTAGACTACGTTAATAACAAGTAATTTTATCACACCACGATAAATTACTTAATCGGAATAAAAAATAGTCGTCGTATGCATTACTATGGATTGTTTTGATATAGTTTATACTTCTATAGAGATAGTTTCAATACCTCGTCGTCACCAATTGTTTCTGTGCATCATTGTCTACGCGAATGTTTGTTATAGCTAAATAATTCCAGACTAATACTAGTGTAGTGCTTCAAATGCCGACGCGCGCACGATACCACTTGCGCTCATTATTTTGGGGTTGTGTAAAATGTCGCTGTACGTTACTTTGTTCAAGGTAGCATGTAGACTGAAAGCAGCTAGCTTCTTTGACACGCTTTTACGCGCGGAATGTATGTAAAAACAAATCTTCATGTACAAAAACACGTAAAATTTCAGTGCCCTTCATGCAAATAGCTATAAAATTTAATAAAAAAAAATGTGTAGTTAATAGTGTTGTGGTTTATAGCAGGCGAGCCGACGGTATACGTGGCGGGTCCGGGCGGCAGTACGGTCCGTACACGGTTGTCGCCGGTGGGTGAAGGCCGGTACACCGCGACCTACACGCCGGACGCGGTCGGCCGGCACACGGTCCAGGTGACGTGCGCCGGCCGGCACGTTCCCGGATCGCCGTTCACGTGTAACGTGTATGATGTGCGACGTGTGAGGGTCACTGGACTTGGGCCTGGAGGTAATATATCACATCATTTTCTCCCATATATTTGAGAGTAGATACCCTACCTAAAGTGTAAAAACCTTCAATCCTCATCTCTTTATTTTGTTCGACTCCTAATTTCACCGTATAGAGTAGCTTATAATAATTATTTGGAATCAAAGTAATCCTCTTACCAAGTATAATCACAATTAGTGCACTTTTCTAGCGATAACTTAGCAAACAGAAATAGTTACTTTTATTATTTTAGAAGTACTTTTAAGGACTCTAAAAGTAAGTAATTTTCTTTTCCGATCCATCTTAGTAAGTCATTAGTAAATATAAACTTAATACATTAAGCATATTGATAAATGTACCCATCTATCACGATGACTAACAATTTTATGTTATATCTACATAATATAATTTCATATCACAATTATAATTTCAGTTGAAAAATAACTCAACAGTACGAATACCCCACGTCAAGAAATCCCCCCATCCCCTTTTTTCACCTTCCTGCATTTCGAACCAGTTTTGTTCAAAAGATTTAAACACTAGTCCCCTTTTACATTCTACATGTAAACTATTGTTACAGAGCTAGAAGGTACACTAGAAGGGCTAAGTCTGGATGAAGGTGCAGACGAGGAACGCGGCGTAGAAGTCGGCAAGCCAGTCACTTTTAGTGTGGACGCGGCCGGCGCCGGCGAGGGCACGCTCGAACTGGTCGTATCTACACCAACCACTACTGTTAAAGCTGAGGTGCGTTGTCATTACTTCATGTATTTGTATGGAAAATTGTAAATTAATTAATTGTCAGTTTTTGTGCTAGCGTTCTCCCCAATAGAAGTAAATTAGTTAATAAGTTATGTATAGACTATCTACTGAAGTGGTACGAAGTTGTGAAACTGAAAAATGGAGAAATATTAACTAACTAGCTTTTGCACGCGGCTCGACCTACGTATGTAGTGCATATATCTTGTATGGTAATCCAAATCGTCAAAATTATGAAAGTGTTAACGTTACGCAAATTTTTCGGGTCACCTGCCTTCGTATCTCTGCACGTTTACTTTGTTACGCTTCAACGGATATGAAGTGTAACTTAGATACAGTATCAAATTAATACTCTTATGTAACTCGCGCATCTAATTTACCGTAGTTATATCTCTTGCGTCGACATTATAATAATATGTAATAGCATATTGAGTATAGAGCGAGCAAGTCTTAAAATGATTAAGTCTCATATATTAGGTTCAACACAAGTGGTTTCAAAGAATTTCTTTGGTATCGAAAGGCTGTTTACTATTGGCGCACTAAACAATTGATCAATACCGTATACAAATACTATAGAGTCTACAGAGCATACTATAGATTTGTTATTGTTATTAGAGTCTAAAGACATCTGTCTTTGTATACACTGGTCTAAGAAACAATGAAGATAATTGTATTGTATACACACAGGTGTATTTTCAAGGTGTGTCAAACACTTATGATAGTTATGCACGAAATTTGCTTTTTTTATTAGTTTAAATCCTACAAAATTTGAAATGCTCTGTGGAAGTGGATATGTTTATGGAGTTATCAGTGGTGCTGTAAAAATGCACGAATAAAATGCATATCAAATGCAATGGAAAGATGTGATCTCTGCCTACCCCCAAGGGAAAGAGGCGTGACGTTTATGTATGTATGTATGTAAAATGCATATAATATTCATTTTATATTATTATCAGCTTTTGCTGTCCTACTACAGGGCAAAGGCCTCTTTTTTTATTGTATCCCAGAGAAAATCCTCATGGAGTGCCCCTCGTCAGGGGGTTGACAACAGGGTTTGCAGGGCTTTTACCGGCTAAAACCACTGGAGCGTCCTCCTCATCTGCCTATGGCCGGTGGTACGGGGTTCGCTTTCGCATTCGTCGCGCCCCCGGACAGGGCAAAGGCCTACCTTCCTCTCATTCATCCCAAATTATTAACGCGTCAAAATTTACTTGCCATCGGCTAGAATGAGCAGAATTCATATTTTCCATTTACAGGTGGTAGCCGTAGCCCGCGGCTTGTATGACGTGACATTCGTGCCAGTGTCACGCGAGCCTCATCGCGTGTCAGTCACGTTCAATGAGCAAGCCGTGCCGGGAAGCCCGTTTGTATGCCGAGTCAGCGAGCCACATACATACGTGCAAATTGGTGAGTTTTAAACGTTGATAATATTGTGTGATATACATTATAGGCGCTTAAATGGTTGGTTTTTGGTTGCGTTAAAGTTAGACAATACTTTTAGATGTTTTTTGACATTATGTGTAACGAGATATACTTTAATATAAAAAGGGGGTACGATCATGTATTTTGAATGTTTTTTAAGACCTATATTTGTAACCTTACACGATAAACATCTTCTTAGAAATCAGATCAGACTTGCAGCAATTGCCACTGAAATGTACATTATGTCATTTTTAAACGACTCAATTTCTAGCAAAATAATAAATTTCATTAATATTAAATTTTAAAATTGTTAATATATTCCTCAACAGGCGGCATAGCAACAGTCGAGATCGACGAAAACCTATCAGACATAGAAGTAATATCACCGACTGGGACACGAGTGGCCGAAGCACATCTAGAAGACACGGGTCTGCTCACGTTCCCGGCGGGGCGCGTCGGTCGATACGTGGTGAAGAGCGCGCGGGGGCCGGTGGCTGACGTGGAGGCGCTAGACGCGTCGGCTGTTAAAGTGCTGTCCATTGGTGATGCTGTAGCCCATAGACCGGCGATACTTACTGGTGAGTGAGGGTTATATGGCTTTTTTTTGTACTTTGAATTTCTTAGAGAAATTATGTAGCAAAGCTGTGTGATTTTAGAGAGGAATTTGGTAAAACAAAATGATTTCGTGATTTATAGTTCTGTAGTTGGCACGGTTATTTTTATTAAAAAACTGCATGCTTAGTAAAGATGCCCTTCATTTGGACCTACCTTTTTCTCAAGAAACTAAAAAAGTATTTATTTTAGTGTTGCACGCACAAATACAACACAAAACGATGCGTGCGTTTAAAGGAGACGCGTCGCGTGTTGCGAGCAGGTGGAGTGACGGTGTCGGCTACCGCTGCCGTAGCGGGTGCGGAGTGGTGATGGCCGCTGTGTCTGTCGCAGTTAACACTTTTCCAATCAAACGTTAAAAATCTGTTCTCTAATCCACAGTGAGCACAAACGGCGCGGGCAACGGTCGTCTATCAGGGCGCGTGACATGCGGCGGCGCTTTCGTCCCTCACTCAGTGCGTCGTCGCGGCGGCGCGCGGCAGGAGCTAGTGTGGCACCCAGCACGCGCTGCGCCGCACCGCCTCACGCTGCTGTGGAGCGGCGCGCCCGTCAGCAACGACCCGCTGCTGGTGGATGTGCAGCCCGCGCATCACGGACAGGAGGTAACGTTCGTGTCAGGCAGGAGCTAGTGTGGCATCCCGCACGCGCCGCGCCGCACCGCCTCACGCTGCTGTGGAGCGGCGCGCCCGTCAGCAACGACCCGCTGCTGGTGGATGTGCAGCCCGCGCATCACGGACAGGAGGTAACGTTCGTGTCAGGCAGGAGCTAGTGTGGCATCCCGCACGCGCCGCGCCGCACCGCCTCACGCTGCTGTGGAGCGGCGCGCCCGTCAGCAACGACCCGCTGCTGGTGGATGTGCAGCCCGCGCATCACGGACAGGAGGTAACGTTCGTGTCAGGCAGGAGCTAGTGTGGCATCCCGCACGCGCCGCGCCGCACCGCCTCACGCTGCTGTGGAGCGGCGCGCCCGTCAGCAACGACCCGCTGCTGGTGGATGTGCAGCCCGCGCATCACGGACAGGAGGTAACGTTCGTGTCAGGCAGGAGCTAGTGTGGCATCCCGCACGCGCCGCGCCGCACCGCCTCACGCTGCTGTGGAGCGGCGCGCCCGTCAGCAACGACCCGCTGCTGGTGGATGTGCAGCCCGCGCATCACGGACAGGAGGTAACGTTCGTGTCAGGCAGGAGCTAGTGTGGCATCCCGCACGCGCCGCGCCGCACCGCCTCACGCTGCTGTGGAGCGGCGCGCCCGTCAGCAACGACCCGCTGCTGGTGGATGTGCAGCCCGCGCATCACGGACAGGAGGTAACGTTCGTGTCAGGCAGGAGCTAGTGTGGCATCCCGCACGCGCCGCGCCGCACCGCCTCACGCTGCTGTGGAGCGGCGCGCCCGTCAGCAACGACCCGCTGCTGGTGGATGTGCAGCCCGCGCATCACGGACAGGAGGTAACGTTCGTGTCAGGCAGGAGCTAGTGTGGCATCCCGCACGCGCCGCGCCGCACCGCCTCACGCTGCTGTGGAGCGGCGCGCCCGTCAGCAACGACCCGCTGCTGGTGGATGTGCAGCCCGCGCATCACGGACAGGAGGTAACGTTCGTGTCAGGCAGGAGCTAGTGTGGCATCCCGCACGCGCCGCGCCGCACCGCCTCACGCTGCTGTGGAGCGGCGCGCCCGTCAGCAACGACCCGCTGCTGGTGGATGTGCAGCCCGCGCATCACGGACAGGAGGTAACGTTCGTGTCAGGCAGGAGCTAGTGTGGCATCCCGCACGCGCCGCGCCGCACCGCCTCACGCTGCTGTGGAGCGGCGCGCCCGTCAGCAACGACCCGCTGCTGGTGGATGTGCAGCCCGCGCATCACGGACAGGAGGTAACGTTCGTGTCAGGCAGGAGCTAGTGTGGCATCCCGCACGCGCCGCGCCGCACCGCCTCACGCTGCTGTGGAGCGGCGCGCCCGTCAGCAACGACCCGCTGCTGGTGGATGTGCAGCCCGCGCATCACGGACAGGAGGTAACGTTCGTGTCAGGCAGGAGCTAGTGTGGCATCCCGCACGCGCCGCGCCGCACCGCCTCACGCTGCTGTGGAGCGGCGCGCCCGTCAGCAACGACCCGCTGCTGGTGGATGTGCAGCCCGCGCATCACGGACAGGAGGTAACGTTCGTGTCAGGCAGGAGCTAGTGTGGCATCCCGCACGCGCCGCGCCGCACCGCCTCACGCTGCTGTGGAGCGGCGCGCCCGTCAGCAACGACCCGCTGCTGGTGGATGTGCAGCCCGCGCATCACGGACAGGAGGTAACGTTCGTGTCAGGCAGGAGCTAGTGTGGCACCCCGCACGCGCCGCGCCGCACCGCCTCACGCTGCTGTGGAGCGGCGCGCCCGTCAGCAACGACCCGCTGCTGGTGGATGTGCAGCCCGCGCATCACGGACAGGAGGTAACGTTCGTGTCAGGCAGGAGCTAGTGTGGCATCCCGCACGCGCCGCGCCGCACCGCCTCACGCTGCTGTGGAGCGGCGCGCCCGTCAGCAACGACCCGCTGCTGGTGGATGTGCAGCCCGCGCATCACGGACAGGAGGTAACGTTCGTGTCAGGCAGGAGCTAGTGTGGCATCCCGCACGCGCCGCGCCGCACCGCCTCACGCTGCTGTGGAGCGGCGCGCCCGTCAGCAACGACCCGCTGCTGGTGGATGTGCAGCCCGCGCATCACGGACAGGAGGTAACGTTCGTGTCAGGCAGGAGCTGGTGTGGCACCCCGTAGTACTTGTGAATAAAAATATTGCGGGTACATAACGTCCTTGACTGGAGAGAAGCAACGGTGAGGCAGCGTTTGACAGCGCGCCCACCGCGCGCTAGCCACGAGGACGCCTCGTTGTACGGTGACCGCACCACCAGTACCGGCGACATCGCCGCGACACACGCCGAATTACCACGCGCCACATCGCCGTGTGGACACTTCGTTACGACTATAATATCTCCACAATCCTCTCTCTCGTGGAGATAGTGTGAATACGTCGGGTTCGCTCTGCTCATACAGAAAGTGAAACGACGTGGTTGAACTTCTTACCAAAAGACACAAGAAACTCGCGACGTTAATGTCGCGTCCCACCGTAGATACTAACAGCGTTCAAAGTGCAGCAAATTAGCGTTTCGTGTGGAGATAAAATATTTGAGATCTTAGTACTCCTCCATGATTTACCAAAACTTTGAAGTAATACCACTATGTCATCATTATTTACTAACTTCAACACATTTCTCTTCACAGGTGGCAGCATCCGGGCTAGGACTATACCAAGCGCAGGTCAACCGAGTGGGCTCCTTCAGTATCGACACGCTCGGCCGCCCCGCCAGAGAGTTCGACGTCGTGGTCTCCGGGCCCGGGTCAAGAGCTTTACCTGTACGCTGCTATCAAACCAAGTCGGGGCTCTTGCAAGCCGAGTATACCATCACTGAAGTCGGACAAAGCACTATAGGTCTGTAATTCTGTATACTTGATACGTGAATTAATAGCAATTGAATTTAGACTGTACTCGTGTAAGTTAAGGTTCTTTTTTGCATATGATATGTTGTAGTCGTATGTTAATAGTTCATTTGTATGTTACAGAGGTACTACACCTATCAAAACCTGTATCCGGGAGCCCGTTCACCTGCGAATCGTTTGACCCTAATAGAGTCATTATATCCGGGTTACCTACAGGGAATATCGTTGCACAGACACCCATCAATTTCACTGGTAACTATCACTTGATTACTATCTTGTAGAAAACCATAGTACATTTTAATGAATGCAAAGAGCTATAGTCCAACAAATCTAAGAAGTACCGTTTGACAGTTATGACAAATAGGATAATAGGGTTGGGAGTAAAAAAATCGATTACTATAATATCCGATTTTTATGAGATCGATTACTATAATATCCGAGTTTTAAGAGATCAATTGTCATAATGAAATAAAAGTTATGTTTAGTATATTTTATTTATACACTACTAGTACTAGAATCGTCATCGCCTTCGTCATCATCGTCATCATCGTCATTTAAATTAATGACTAGTTGATTATCCATGAAATTATCAAAGTGTACGTCTCTATCGAAGTCGTAATTTATTTTAGGGTACCTATGTATTAAGTGCATAATGCGGTCGCGCAGTAACGTGTCGTCAATTGATAATTTGAAAGTAATACATTCGATTTTTCGTATAAGTAATCGATTTTTTCGCATACAAGTGTGTCTGAAGAGTCACAACACTACAAGCAGTGACCTAACTACGTGACTTTGCAATGAGGTCAAAAATAGAACTATTAGAAATTATTTACTATGTAAATATGTGTTATTTTGCTTTGTTTGAAAGTTTTCAATTAAATTAGGATATTAAAAATTGTAAATTTTTAGATACAATAATAAAATCTTTCTAAATTCATGGTTTTATGACAAAGGTTATCGAAACTGAGTATTGTACGCATGAACAAAGTTGTTTCGGTTTGAAAATGATGAAACGTCAAACGGTACTTCTTAGATTTGTTGGACTATAACATATCGTTGTGTATTTGAATTACTCGTCTAAAAATTGTTTCGGTCACCGGTGACTGAAGTGCATGTTTTGTAATATCTGTTCGGCCATCAGTGACCGAAATCTATTCTAGTGAGTTTAAGTATCTATGCTCATAAAATTTTCCCTATTTTTAGTTGACACAAAAGACGCTGGCGTAGCGGAACTAGAGGTGATATGCGAAGCTATGGGTGAGCGTCGTATTCGCCTGCCTGTGGACATCAGAGAGGACGGACAGACATACAGGGTGCGACTGCGGCCATCAGTACCGGCGCATTACAGAATATATATTACATACGGAGGTAAATATTTCAAAGTTAGCCCCATAGATGCTTTAATACTGTAACACAAATTGATTGTCCTTAGGTATTTCATGTTTGCTTACATTAATTTTCTGCTACATAAAAAAGTTACTAGATTATAAATACAATGATAAACTAATAAGGTACAATGGCAATCAATCGCTTACAACAATTTTCCTGATACCAATTGTTTTCATTTTCAAAAACACACATACATACACATAAAATAAATTTTCCATTGTGTCATAAACAATATTGTGTAATTGCTACTTTATACTAGCATTTCTCCAGTTCAAGCATTCAGCGAGTGTATGCCGCAATAACGTTTTTGTTGTATTATCGTGGCATGTATTAAGTAGGTAGTGGCAGTATGAAAAAGCAGTTATACTATCGTTATAGTTATACTATTATTGTATTGCTGTCCTGTACTAAAACCTGCATGTTTCTCTTCCAGGAGCCAACGTGTCGGGCAGCCCGGTGTCGCTGGGCGTGCTGAGCGCGCGCACGGGCGGCAGCGCGCGCTGCGCGGGCACGGGGCTGGCGCACGCGCACGTCGGCAAGGAGGCCGCCTTCACCATACACGCGGCCGACGACACGCCGCCTGTAGTGCAGGTACTGACACTGAGTAACACGCTACACCACGGCGGCGCGCGCTGCGCGGGCACGGGGCTGGCGCACGCGCACGTCGGCAAGGAGGCCGCCTTCACCATACACGCGGCCGACGACACGCCGCCTGTAGTGCAGGTACTGACACTGAGTAACACGCTACACCACGGCGGCGCGCGCTGCGCGGGCACGGGGCTGGCGCACGCGCACGTCGGCAAGGAGGCCGCCTTCACCATACACGCGGCCGACGACACGCCGCCTGTAGTGCAGGTACTGACACTGAGTAACACGCTACACCACGGCGGCGCGCGCTGCGCGGGCACGGGGCTGGCGCACGCGCACGTCGGCAAGGAGGCCGCCTTCACCATACACGCGGCCGACGACACGCCGCCTGTAGTGCAGGTACTGACACTGAGTAACACGCTACACCACGGCGGCGCGCGCTGCGCGGGCACGGGGCTGGCGCACGCGCACGTCGGCAAGGAGGCCGCCTTCACCATACACGCGGCCGACGACACGCCGCCTGTAGTGCAGGTACTGACACTGAGTAACACGCTACACCACGGCGGCGCGCGCTGCGCGGGCACGGGGCTGGCGCACGCGCACGTCGGCAAGGAGGCCGCCTTCACCATACACGCGGCCGACGACACGCCGCCTGTAGTGCAGGTACTGACACTGAGTAACACGCTACACCACGGCGGCGCGCGCTGCGCGGGCACGGGGCTGGCGCACGCGCACGTCGGCAAGGAGGCCGCCTTCACCATACACGCGGCCGACGACACGCCGCCTGTAGTGCAGGTACTGACACTGAGTAACACGCTACACCACGGCGGCGCGCGCTGCGCGGGCACGGGGCTGGCGCACGCGCACGTCGGCAAGGAGGCCGCCTTCACCATACACGCGGCCGACGACACGCCGCCTGTAGTGCAGGTACTGACACTGAGTAACACGCTACACCACGGCGGCGCGCGCTGCGCGGGCACGGGGCTGGCGCACGCGCACGTCGGCAAGGAGGCCGCCTTCACCATACACGCGGCCGACGACACGCCGCCTGTAGTGCAGGTACTGACACTGAGTAACACGCTACACCACGGCGGCGCGCGCTGCGCGGGCACGGGGCTGGCGCACGCGCACGTCGGCAAGGAGGCCGCCTTCACCATACACGCGGCCGACGACACGCCGCCTGTAGTGCAGGTACTGACACTGAGTAACACGCTACACCACGGCGGCGCGCGCTGCGCGGGCACGGGGCTGGCGCACGCGCACGTCGGCAAGGAGGCCGCCTTCACCATACACGCGGCCGACGACACGCCGCCTGTAGTGCAGGTACTGACACTGAGTAACACGCTACACCACGGCGGCGCGCGCTGCGCGGGCACGGGGCTGGCGCACGCGCACGTCGGCAAGGAGGCCGCCTTCACCATACACGCGGCCGACGACACGCCGCCTGTAGTGCAGGTACTGACACTGAGTAACACGCTACACCACGGCGGCGCGCGCTGCGCGGGCACGGGGCTGGCGCACGCGCACGTCGGCAAGGAGGCCGCCTTCACCATACACGCGGCCGACGACACGCCGCCTGTAGTGCAGGTACTGACACTGAGTAACACGCTACACCACGGCGGCGCGGGCACGGGGCTGGCGCACGCGCACGTCGGCAAGGAGGCCGCCTTCACCATACACGCGGCCGACGACACGCCGCCTGTAGTGCAGGTACTGACACTGAGTAACACGCTACACCACGGCGGCGCGGGCACGGGGCTGGCGCACGCGCACGTCGGCAAGGAGGCCGCCTTCACCATACACGCGGCCGACGACACGCCGCCTGTAGTGCAGGTACTGACACTGAGTAACACGCTACACCACGGCGGCGCGGGCACGGGGCTGGCGCACGCGCACGTCGGCAAGGAGGCCGCCTTCACCATACACGCGGCCGACGACACGCCGCCTGTAGTGCAGGTACTGACACTGAGTAACACGCTACACCACGGCGGCGCGGGCACGGGGCTGGCGCACGCGCACGTCGGCAAGGAGGCCGCCTTCACCATACACGCGGCCGACGACACGCCGCCTGTAGTGCAGGTACTGACACTGAGTAACACGCTACACCACGGCGGCGCGCGCTGCGCGGGCGCACGCGCACGTCGGCAAGGAGGCCGCCTTCACCATACACGCGGCCGACGACACGCCGCCTGTAGTGCAGGTACTGACACTGAGTAACACGCTACACCACGGCGGCGCGGGCACGGGGCTGGCGCACGCGCACGTCGGCAAGGAGGCCGCCTTCACCATACACGCGGCCGACGACACGCCGCCTGTAGTGCAGGTACTGACACTGAGTAACACGCTACACCACGGCGGCGCGCGCTGCGCGGGCACGGGGCTGGCGCACGCGCACGTCGGCAAGGAGGCCGCCTTCACCATACACGCGGCCGACGACACGCCGCCTGTAGTGCAGGTACTGACACTGAGTAACACGCTACACCACGGCGGCGCGGGCACGGGGCTGGCGCACGCGCACGTCGGCAAGGAGGCCGCCTTCACCATACACGCGGCCGACGACACGCCGCCTGTAGTGCAGGTACTGACACTGAGTAACACGCTACACCACGGCGGCGCGCGCTGCGCGGGCACGGGGCTGGCGCACGCGCACGTCGGCAAGGAGGCCGCCTTCACCATACACGCGGCCGACGACACGCCGCCTGTAGTGCAGGTACTGACACTGAGTAACACGCTACACCACGGCGGCGCGGGCACGGGGCTGGCGCACGCGCACGTCGGCAAGGAGGCCGCCTTCACCATACACGCGGCCGACGACACGCCGCCTGTAGTGCAGGTACTGACACTGAGTAACACGCTACACCACGGCGGCGCGCGCTGCGCGGGCACGGGGCTGGCGCACGCGCACGTCGGCAAGGAGGCCGCCTTCACCATACACGCGGCCGACGACACGCCGCCTGTAGTGCAGGTACTGACACTGAGTAACACGCTACACCACGGCGGCGCGCGCTGCGCGGGCACGGGGCTGGCGCACGCGCACGTCGGCAAGGAGGCCGCCTTCACCATACACGCGGCCGACGACACGCCGCCTGTAGTGCAGGCACTGACACTGAGTAACACGCTACACCACGGCGGCGCGCGCTGCGCGGGCACGGGGCTGGCGCACGCGCACGTCGGCAAGGAGGCCGCCTTCACCATACACGCGGCCGACGACACGCCGCCTGTAGTGCAGGTACTGACACTGAGTAACACGCTACACCACGGCGGCGCGGGCACGGGGCTGGCGCACGCGCACGTCGGCAAGGAGGCCGCCTTCACCATACACGCGGCCGACGACACGCCGCCTGTAGTGCAGGTACTGACACTGAGTAACACGCTACACCACGGCGGCGCGCGCTGCGCGGGCACGGGGCTGGCGCACGCGCACGTCGGCAAGGAGGCCGCCTTCACCATACACGCGGCCGACGACACGCCGCCTGTAGTGCAGGTACTGACACTGAGTAACACGCTACACCACGGCGGCGCGGGCACGGGGCTGGCGCACGCGCACGTCGGCAAGGAGGCCGCCTTCACCATACACGCGGCCGACGACACGCCGCCTGTAGTGCAGGTACTGACACTGAGTAACACGCTACACCACGGCGGCGCGCGCTGCGCGGGCACGGGGCTGGCGCACGCGCACGTCGGCAAGGAGGCCGCCTTCACCATACACGCGGCCGACGACACGCCGCCTGTAGTGCAGGTACTGACACTGAGTAACACGCTACACCACGGCGGCGCGGGCACGGGGCTGGCGCACGCGCACGTCGGCAAGGAGGCCGCCTTCACCATACACGCGGCCGACGACACGCCGCCTGTAGTGCAGGTACTGACACTGAGTAACACGCTACACCACGGCGGCGCGCGCTGCGCGGGCACGGGGCTGGCGCACGCGCACGTCGGCAAGGAGGCCGCCTTCACCATACACGCGGCCGACGACACGCCGCCTGTAGTGCAGGTACTGACACTGAGTAACACGCTACACCACGGCGGCGCGCGCTGCGCGGGCACGGGGCTGGCGCACGCGCACGTCGGCAAGGAGGCCGCCTTCACCATACACGCGGCCGACGACACGCCGCCTGTAGTGCAGGTACTGACACTGAGTAACACGCTACACCACGGCGGCGCGGGCACGGGGCTGGCGCACGCGCACGTCGGCAAGGAGGCCGCCTTCACCATACACGCGGCCGACGACACGCCGCCTGTAGTGCAGGTACTGACACTGAGTAACACGCTACACCACGGCGGCGCGCGCTGCGCGGGCACGGGGCTGGCGCACGCGCACGTCGGCAAGGAGGCCGCCTTCACCATACACGCGGCCGACGACACGCCGCCTGTAGTGCAGGTACTGACACTGAGTAACACGCTACACCACGGCGGCGCGCGCTGCGCGGGCACGGGGCTGGCGCACGCGCACGTCGGCAAGGAGGCCGCCTTCACCATACACGCGGCCGACGACACGCCGCCTGTAGTGCAGGTACTGACACTGAGTAACACGCTACACCACGGCGGCGCGCGCTGCGCGGGCACGGGGCTGGCGCACGCGCACGTCGGCAAGGAGGCCGCCTTCACCATACACGCGGCCGACGACACGCCGCCTGTAGTGCAGGTACTGACACTGAGTAACACGCTACACCACGGCGGCGCGCGCTGCGCGGGCACGGGGCTGGCGCACGCGCACGTCGGCAAGGAGGCCGCCTTCACCATACACGCGGCCGACGACACGCCGCCTGTAGTGCAGGTACTGACACTGAGTAACACGCTACACCACGGCGGCGCGGGCACGGGGCTGGCGCACGCGCACGTCGGCAAGGAGGCCGCCTTCACCATACACGCGGCCGACGACACGCCGCCTGTAGTGCAGGTACTGACACTGAGTAACACGCTACACCACGGCGGCGCGCGCTGCGCGGGCACGGGGCTGGCGCACGCGCACGTCGGCAAGGAGGCCGCCTTCACCATACACGCGGCCGACGACACGCCGCCTGTAGTGCAGGTACTGACACTGAGTAACACGCTACACCACGGCGGCGCGCGCTGCGCGGGCACGGGGCTGGCGCACGCGCACGTCGGCAAGGAGGCCGCCTTCACCATACACGCGGCCGACGACACGCCGCCTGTAGTGCAGGTACTGACACTGAGTAACACGCTACACCACGGCGGCGCGCGCTGCGCGGGCACGGGGCTGGCGCACGCGCACGTCGGCAAGGAGGCCGCCTTCACCATACACGCGGCCGACGACACGCCGCCTGTAGTGCAGGTACTGACACTGAGTAACACGCTACACCACGGCGGCGCGCGCTGCGCGGGCACGGGGCTGGCGCACGCGCACGTCGGCAAGGAGGCCGCCTTCACCATACACGCGGCCGACGACACGCCGCCTGTAGTGCAGGTACTGACACTGAGTAACACGCTACACCACGGCGGCGCGCGCTGCGCGGGCACGGGGCTGGCGCACGCGCACGTCGGCAAGGAGGCCGCCTTCACCATACACGCGGCCGACGACACGCCGCCTGTAGTGCAGGTACTGACACTGAGTAACACGCTACACCACGGCGGCGCGCGCTGCGCGGGCACGGGGCTGGCGCACGCGCACGTCGGCAAGGAGGCCGCCTTCACCATACACGCGGCCGACGACACGCCGCCTGTAGTGCAGGTACTGACACTGAGTAACACGCTACACCACGGCGGCGCGGGCACGGGGCTGGCGCACGCGCACGTCGGCAAGGAGGCCGCCTTCACCATACACGCGGCCGACGACACGCCGCCTGTAGTGCAGGTACTGACACTGAGTAACACGCTACACCACGGCGGCGCGCGCTGCGTGGGCACGGGGCTGGCGCACGCGCACGTCGGCAAGGAGGCCGCCTTCACCATACACGCGGCCGACGACACGCCGCCTGTAGTGCAGGTACTGACACTGAGTAACACGCTACACCACGGCGGCGCGCGCTGCGCGGGCACGGGGCTGGCGCACGCGCACGTCGGCAAGGAGGCCGCCTTCACCATACACGCGGCCGACGACACGCCGCCTGTAGTGCAGGTACTGACACTGAGTAACACGCTACACCACGGCGGCGCGCGCTGCGCGGGCACGGGGCTGGCGCACGCGCACGTCGGCAAGGAGGCCGCCTTCACCATACACGCGGCCGACGACACGCCGCCTGTAGTGCAGGTACTGACACTGAGTAACACGCTACACCACGGCGGCGCGCGCTGCGCGGCACGGGGCTGGCGCACGCGCACGTCGGCAAGGAGGCCGCCTTCACCATACACGCGGCCGACGACACGCCGCCTGTAGTGCAGGTACTGACACTGAGTAACACGCTATCACCACGGCGGCGCGCGCTGCGCGGGCACGGGGCTGGCGCACGCGCACGTCGGCAAGGAGGCCGCCTTCACCATACACGCGGCCGACGACACGCCGCCTGTAGTGCAGGTACTGACACTGAGTTAACACGCTACACCACGGCGGCGCGCGCTGCGCGGGCACGGGGCTGGCGCACGCGCACGTCGGCAAGGAGGCCGCCTTCACCATACACGCGGCCGACGACACGCCGCCTGTAGTGCAGGTACTGACACTGAGTAACACGCTACACCACGGCGGCGCGCGCTGCGCGGGCACGGGGCTGGCGCACGCGCACGTCGGCAAGGAGGCCGCCTTCACCATACACGCGGCCGACGACACGCCGCCTGTAGTGCAGGGTACTGACACTGAGTAACACGCTACACCACGGCGGCGCGCGCTGCGCGGGCACGGGGCTGGCGCACGCGCACGTCGGCAAGGAGGCCGCCTTCACCATACACGCGGCCGACGACACGCCGCCTGTAGTGCAGGTACTGACACTGAGTAACACGCTACACCACGGCGGCGCGCTGCGCGGGCACGGGGCTGGCGCACGCGCACGTCGGCAAGGAGGCCGCCTTCACCATACACGCGGCCGACGACACGCCGCCTGTAGTGCAGGTACTGACACTGAGTAACACGCTACACCACGGCGGAGGCGCGGGCACGGGGCTGGCGCACGCGCACGTCGGCAAGGAGGCCGCCTTCACCATACACGCGGCCGACGCACGCCGCCCTGTAGTGCAGGTACTGACACTGAGTAACACGCTACACCACGGCGGCGCGGGCACGGGGCTGGCGCACGCGCACGTCGGCAAGGAGGCCGCCTTCACCATACACGCGGGCCCGACGACACGCCGCCTGTAGTGCAGGTACTGACACTGAGTAACACGCTACACCACGGCGGCGCGCGCTGCGCGGGCACGGGGCTGGCGCACGCGCACGTCGGCAAGGAGGCCGCCTTCACCATACACGCGGCCGACGACACGCCGCCTGTAGTGCAGGTACTGACACTGAGTAACACGCTACACCACGGCGGCGCGCGCTGCGCGGGCACGGGGCTGGCGCAACGCGCACGTCGGCAAGGAGGCCGCCTTCACTGTACAAGCTTTAGGTATATCATAAAATGGCAAACTTATCAAGGTTCTTTGTTCTTTCACCAAAAGACTGTATTAAAATTCAATTAAGTAGTAGTAGTAGTATTGTGTAGTCACTTCTAAATGATCTAAACACTTTTCAGGTTGAAAGGCTATCAACAGACGATAAAGAAGACAAAGAGGGCACAGACACTGGTCTACTAGAATGCAGGGTGGTCGCCGGAGCGCCGCGCGAGTGGCTCTGCGCCTACATACCGCTCGTAGTGGGCTTGTACGAAGTTAGGATATTCACCTCGGCTGGACCTCTGCCCGGCAGCCCGTTCTCTGTTAAGGTACGTTATTATAAGACTAGATAAGCTCCAAGATACTCAAAAGGTGAACGAAAGAGAGAAAAGTCATGAAGAAAAAATCAACAGATGATTAAAAATAGACTAGACTTTTTATACCATGGTTGATAAAAAAAAAGTAATTTAAATGTTGTCTGAAGTTTAAATAATTAACTGAATCGGACTTTTGTAGTTTTATAGATAATACCAGAAATAAAAGAAATTACCCCTAAAAAGAAAGCTGCAAGTTAATACCTATCATACTCACTTAATTTTTCCATGTTTTTCTTTTTGCTTTTTTTTTTCTAGCCTCAAATACATTTTTTATAAAGGACTTAACATGAACGCATACTTATCCAAATCCGAACGCTCTCGTGAGCTTTTAACATACAGAATTCTAAAAGTCGTGGTCTGGATAAGTGTACCTTAAAAAAATTCTACATTTTCTACCATATTTTTTTTATAATTATAATTTACATAGGTGATAGGACACATCAGCCATAGTTCCTGTGGGTGGTTGGGGCGCAGACAACTCTGGTCGCGTGCGTGCGCCTTCCAAACTGGTCCTAGACACCAGCAACGCTGGACCCGGCACACTAGAGTGTTTGCTAGCTGGCAGGCATCAACGTAAGTTTGTTGAAGTTTACTTTAATTTTAACAGTATGTTCAAGTACAAAAAAAAATATAAATTCAGAAAAATATGAAGAGATACGTATTGTCTATATTTCATGTTTATAAGTTCTTTTTAAGTTATTATTAAGTAAAGATTCAATTTCAATAAATACTTTCTTGCTACAAAACAAGCAAAACAGTTATAGCCTCTTTTTGTTAAATATATTTCTCCGTTCTCTAACCAAGCTGTGACACTTATAGCAAATCATAACCTACTGAAAGAGTGCACTAACACTATAACCTTTACCCCTTTAATATTGTACTGTGCTTTTGTTGAGTTCAAATAAATACAAATACTATCACAAAATATCTTTACTTATATATTAAATTATATTCCAGGTGTGGAGACAGTATCAGGGCGAGCTGTAGTAACATTAACAGGCGGGTCGGGGTCTGCGGGCGGTGAGGCGGAGTTAGAGCTGACGTACAACGGCGCACTAGTAGCGGGGGCCCCGCGACGCGCGCTGCTGGCCCCGGCGGCCAGTGCGGACCGCGTCACGCTGGCCGGCCGGGGGCTCGCACACGCCGCGCCACACACACCCGCGGTCTTCACCATCGGTATGTATCTATTTATATTTTAGACGACAAACGGGACTTATACGCGATATAATTCGATATTTCTTTTCTCCCGACGTTTCGATCGAGTTACACCGGCCGTGGTCACGAGTGGACTGATTTATTTGTTTATGGACCTTTTTTTATACCAAAGGGTAAAACGGAACCCTATTATCAAGCTTCAGCTGTCTGTCTGACTGTCTCCAGGCTCTATCTTATAAACCGTGATAGCTAGAGAGCTGAGATTTTCACAGATTATGTATTTCCGTTGCCGTTACAAAAATAAAAATATACAAAAAAGAGATACATACAATAAACCATACCCCATACAATAAACTTTTTTTTTCGTTTTTTATTGGTCAACATTATCAAATGGTAGCAAGTAGACGCTAGTATGATAGTACGGAACCCTTTGGTCGATTTTTTTTTTCGTGGGAAATCATCAAATGACCGCTGTAGGCGCAGCGGGAGGGAGTGTCAGACTTTTACTGACTAAAACCCACTATATTCCTCCTAGAGCGCTTTGAGTGCCGGGGTCGCGGTTACTCTCACGAACATCCCGCAGCCCCGGCATGGGCCTCCAAAAAGGCTATACACATCAAATGCTTAAAATCAAGTACAGGGGTATGCGTCCTGTGTACTCCTTCAACTATAGGAGACCACAGCATGCAAAAATATGTGGACGATACAACAACAGTTAATCTACAATTCCGAGGCAAGTTTTAAAAAATATATAAAGTAAAATCAAATCAATCATCATAATATAAAAAAAATAAATTATTAAGAATAAACAAAAATAGACAGTTCTAAGCAATCTGAGACAAAGTTTCTCGTATGCCTTTCCTTACGTACGTCTATACAATGCCGAGACCCCCCTAATACTCTGTACGTTCTAAGAAACACCCTATTGAAAAACCCAGATAAATATCTTTTAGTTTATCACATATTTTTATATAATATGCATTTCTTTATTTCTGTGTGTCATAAAATAAATAAGGGAAATACATTGAAAGAAAATAAAATTTGATATACTAAAAGATCTGGATTTCTCAGGTTAAGCAATGTCTTTTTATCTTTATGGACTGCGCGCAATGACTTTGACACTTGTCAGAAAATATAACAAATACACTTTAAGAACACTGCCTTTATGTAGGAACTCTCACTATAATTTCTTATAATTACTTTTGCTCAAGTTTTTTTTTAATACACAAAGTTCACAGTCACAAAGACTACTTTGGATAAAAATAGTTTCAGTTCCTTTTATTTGTGTCTAATTTGCACGTTATTTAAAATATTTTTTACATCACATAAAATAATATAGGTATCTCTAATTAATTATACATTCAAGCTATACTTAGTCCTTAAAAATATCAAGATTTATAATTCATAACATGTAAACAATCTTTCAATGGGAACTATAAATTCAGACATGCTGTTACATGACTCCGTGGCGCAACGGTAGCGCGTCTGACTCCAGATCAGAAGGTTGCGTGTTCAAATCACGTCGGGGTCACATACATATAATCCGCATAGTAACCTTTTTCAATCTTTTTAGATTTAATACTAAAATAAACTAATAAAAACAAACGACCCTATTAATAATAATAGGTATATAGAGGGGGGAATAATTATTTTTCATTGATTTTGTGTATGTAATTGTAAGTATTCCTTCAAGAAAAATAAAAATGTATTCTAAGAATTTGTATTTTATTTTGTTTTTATTTTGTAGGCTAACATAATGTTTCCTTAGGAAGACACTTAGTATTGTAGTGTAGTTTTTATCGGCGGATTAGAATAAAATGAAAGCCAACATTATCACGACTAGCTAGACGAAAAGATTGTTAGAATTATTTAAAGCACTCGGTTCGTTCTTAAAGTACCAACAAAGACGAGTCGTATATCAAATGAAAGGAATAATAGCACAAAGACAGGATATTCCTTTAATACTTTTAAACTTGGCCAGAAAAGGAATAGCTCGTGAAGATATTACTATTAACGATTGTTACGCTAAGTTGAATGGAAAATAAAAAATGACGAAGTACTACAACCTAGATTTATTGAGAAAAACATAATCTACTTATTTTAGCATTGAAATTGTCTGTCACCTCTCACTTTTCATAGGCAAATCTATTATTCTGTTTTTTTTTTGCAAACCCTTTAAAATTTGCATTCAATAACACGCAACGTTTTTTTTTATCATATTGTATATCAATATGATTAAAAAAAAAACCTTGCGTGTATGTAAAGGCCAATTTAAATCAGACGTCTCCATCAAATTCTATTAGTGTAAACAGAGGTAAATCATTACTTGCATGTGTATTTCAATGTTTTTTTTTTATTTATTCATTTACTAAAAACTAGCAATAGGCAAGAAAACAATTTAATACTAATTACTTAAATCTAGAAACTTATCAGTATTTTATATTAACTCAAAATTCTATAGGAAGCTTTAGTAAAGTCATTCAGTGAGCATGTAAATATGTCCATTTGATCGGCCACCGTTGTGAGCCGATGTTCAAAAAGGTTATAATTATGGAATAATGTTATTATTGTTGAGTGTACATATTACTGCGAATGGACCAAAATAGAGTTATTTTTATACTAAAAGGTCGAGATCGAATGCTCTTGTTCTAGCTCGAAACTCTTAGTTTATTTGGTCGAAACTAAACCCTATTTAAGAAGAATTATCAAATACGTTATTTCAAATTTGCTTTTTTATTTCCAGATGGTAGTGCGGCGGGTCCCGGGGCGCCCGAGGCGTCGCTGATGTCCCCGGAGGGTGACAGCATCCCCGTGGCGCTGGCGGCCGCCGGCCCCGGCCTGTGGCGCGCCACCTACACGCCGCGCCGCGCCGGGGACCACCAGCTCAGGGTGCTGTGGGCCGGACGACTTGTCAAAGGTATGACTTGATACACAACTTATAATAATGTTGCATAAATATACCGTCGTATGCCTCAAGTTGAGGCATGCATGACGAACGCGACGCATGCCTCGCGATGTCTGTACGCGGCTTAATTTTGTGTCAGGTTGCCCGCTGTCGGTGAGCGTGTCGGCGGGTGGTGCGGGCGGCGGCGGCGAGGCGTCGCGCGTGGTGTGTTCGGGCGCGGGGCTGGCGGGCGGCGTGCTGGGCCGCGAGCTGCGCGCCTGGCTGGACACGCGCCGCGCCGGCCCCGGCGAGCTCACCGCGCACTGCACCGGACCCAACAAGGTACCCACACACGGACACACACACATACCTCCACACCCCACACCCCACACACGCACAAACACATCTCACACACACCGAGCACCCTCCTGGAGGCCTGCGAACGGCCCAGAAGACTGCGCTTCTGGAGTGCGTTGGACTGGCTGTACTGACCGCCCCCAACACCACTACAAGCACAACGGGCCACAGGAGGCTACGAGCGGAAAAAATGTTTCTTTCTTATACGTGTATGTGGGCTCATACACGTATAAGAAAGAAACTTATGACTTTTGTAACTTTTGGAGTTTCTTACCGGTTCTTCTTCGTAAGAATGACATTTTGAAACCGCGCAACTATAGTCACTAACGTTTTGAAATTGCCTGAAAAGGGCGGATACTAATAACGAATTTAACAATAATTTGCATACCAAGTAATATAATTGTATTAACAGGTGGCGTACTGTGAACTATACGAGCACGGCGACGGCACGTTCACACTGAACGTGAAGCCTGCGGAGGCGGGCCGGCACATGCTGAGCATACAGTTCGCAGGAGAGCACGTGCCCGGCTCGCCCTTCGTACTCAAAGTGGCGGGGAGCGCCCGACCCCTCTAAGGTAACTAGGATTTACAAATTCTGACGTCAAGAATATCGTCATAGTCTTTTTGACTTGCCTCGTCATTCATGTTAGTTATCGTTAGCACAGTTAGGTAGAAAAATTTAACTTGCCAACATAGTTTGGTGTATAAGTCTCTTGCGCGAGGGCACTATTCGGTATAAAGCTAATGGCTTAAGTTAAATTTGCTGTCAGTTGGTACTTACTTAGCCACATGTAATTTAGTGAGTTGGGAAATTATCATAATCTTCTTAAAAAACACGTTTGTGAATCCTGACTCTTAAGTTAACCTTACTTAAGGTGCAGGGCGTCATGACGTGCTTCCCAATCAATCCTTTTTAATAGACACGTAACATCACTGTTATTAAAAACAATGCCTTTGAAAGACAGTATATATCACACATAATAATATTTGTACTGAAGTATTATGTAACATCGGACCTCAGCCCACAGAAAATTCACAATCCTTTTTACATTACTCCATCATGTCACACCAGGTTCGTGTATACGGTCCGGGTGTAGAGCCGGGCGTGCTGGCCACGTTCCAGTCGCGCTTCCTGTGCGACACGCGCGGCGCGGGCGCCGGCCAGCTCACGGTGCGCGTGCGCGGGCCCAAGGGGCGCCTTCCGCGTCGAGATGCAGCGAGGAGAGCCAGAAAGACCGCAACTATATTGTGCAAGGTAGGTTGAATAATGGCGTTAATATATTCTTTAATTGGCTTAAATATTTACAAGCCAACAAAGTACGTATATAAGACAGAATACTAGTTTTTTATGCTTACAGCTTGAAAAATCGATTAATTGACTGAGAAATCATTGCACAACAATACAGTACCTATACTATTGCTTTTATACTAAAACTTTACCAAGAATCACACTGTGTAAATACGTCATACAACTCTGTAAATACATCGCCATTCACTTCTGTAAAACTATCTTAATATGTATGTTGAATGTTAAAAGGTGAAGTTCTACTACATAGATATTGTTAAGATCATTATTTAATAGGAATAATGTAATATAGAATTCTGCCATTGTTTCTTATTCTTTTTTTAAATACTGACCACTACAAGATTATTTTTTTTATCGTATAAAAACAAATCGTAAAACTAAAAAGCTGTTATCAAATAACGTACGTGTATGCAATCTTAATGACGCATTAATTAGCAATTGTCTGTAGAATTCCATTTCATAGTAGTGATTATTGATAAGGCGTGATTGTGCCTTCGATAAACATCATAATACGGATTATTTTTACTCAAACTCCTTTGTCGCCTTGTTGCGTATTTTTGTTTTTAAATCTAATAGGACAAGTGTATGATATCAAATTTATTATTATAATCAGTTATCGACATGAACAAAAGAGCGTTTACAACATTTTACGCAATAGGTATCCAAAGAGGTAGAGGTTGAGGATCTAATTTACCTAGTATCTAAGTTTATTACATCACCTGTAAGTCCAACATTATAAATAATAATAAACCAGCCAATACACGTCCCACTGCGGGGCACAAGCCTCTTCCCATATTGGAAAGGTTATGAGCATTGATCCCCATGCTAGCTTACTACGGATTGACGATTTCAGATTCCTATATTTGGAATCCAGGCTTCCTCACAATGTTTTCCTTCACCGTTTGTCAGTAGTGTGTAATTATGTTCTATAAAAAACTGACATTGATACTTGCCTGCGCTAGGAACGAACCTGCACTTCGTGCATACAAATCCATTCACAGAACCGCTAGGCCACCACGACATTAGCTCAACATTAAGAATGTTTATTTTTGTTGCAGTTTTTCTCCCACCGAGCCCGGCGACTACCGCGTGGAAGTGCGATGGGCCAACCGCCACGTGCCCGGCTCGCCCTTCCCCGTCATGATATTCGACACGCAAGAAGAACTGCGCCGGTACATGCAAGCGTCCGCCGCTTGACAACACACACACTCAAACAATATTTACACAAATATTGATACATTGAAGTAATAATAATAATGCCAACAGTCACAAGACATTTTTTTAATGCTCTGTGTGCCCAAGACGCGATATCGGGTTTCTTTTTCTATCTCCACATTTTCTATTGCTGTAACACTTTTGTTGTTGAACGAACAAATTTTTGTATCGGAACAGAGCGTTGTTCATAAAATGCTTCTTGCGTGAATTACTGTATTGTATTAGTGATTCTAAGTAACATTCCGTCCGTATGTAAGTGTAGCTGTATAGTTGTAGGCAAAATTATATTCTTCAGTTGTCATGTATGGAAAGCCGCCATGATCAGAATAAAGTATTTAAATTATAAATTAATAGTCTAATAGAATCTCTGTATTGTCTATAAGTACATACATTCTAATGCAAAATTCTAAATGTAATTTAAGAGATAAATGCATAATACTTTGTTAATATTTATTAATAATGACATTTAGGTGTACATGATTAACTTAACTATTGTAACTAACGAGGTATTTCTTTATTGTTATTACGGCGTCAAATTCTTTAACCACACAAATGTATTTGACACCGTAAGCTGCTGAATTATTCAGTTACTAATTGTTAATAAATTGAATTTATAAATATGGCTTATTTTATTTTACAAACATCACCATCGAATTCACAGGTGATTTCACGACACATCTTTATTATAATGTACCCTTCATCACATACCAACATACGTACATTTCACAGTACACATCAAAATTTCACACAATTCGGAGTTTGAAAACATAAATGTGGGTGATTCGGGGCACCTCCAAGTGTTCTTTATCACTAGACTCCCGCTCATCCACCTCCGTCCTCGGACAAAGCATCGAGCATAAATAGTATAACTATTAGGGGCTTCTTGTACCGAATCTCAAGTTAACAGCAGGCAGGTACATCAAAGGCTAACTCTGATGAATCCTTGATAATCATCTTAAATCAATTAGTACCTTACTAAATATATTATCTGTAAACCTTTACTCTTTAGACGTAGAAAATGGATTGAGCATTGCGTACTATAAATCCAGAAAAATAAGTTGGTATACACAACCGAACTTCATACATCATGTAATACAAACATAGTTCCGCAGTTTTTATGGGTATCAACAATATTATCATTTCGAGGTTACTCGATCAACTATCTACGTCTATCTCGCCTTAATCCTAACAATATGTAAGGTCATGCATTTAAATATCAATCGCCAGTTGCTCTACATTCAAATACTCGTAACATACAAAGAAATGTATTTATTACATCCAACAGACTAAACAGAAGCTTTATCAGCTGGTCTAGCATTGAATGACGTGTTAAGGTAAGACTTTCAAAACTTGCATTCGCGACTTAAAAAGTTAGCAAAAGACTCTCAGATAGAAATAGGTTGTTGCCTTTTTTGACATTTGCCAGTTTAATGGACACCAAACTAAGAAAAAAGAACATTCTTATCAGCTAACATTGGTAATCATAATCACCTATGACTATTTCCCTTTTTAATCGTTTAACTATTCTTAAAAATGGCTTCTTCAGTGGTATTCTGGTTTTGTAGAGTTGGTTAATGATTTTGCACGTATCCCCCGTGCGGTTGGTATCTGAATGAGACGGTGTTTCTCGCCGGGTAGGCACTGCGAGCGTCGCCTGCAAGCTGCGTCCGCAACGCGTCTAAGCTCTGCCAGAGTTGCTGCATCTGACCGAAAATTATCACTTCCAGGCGTTGTATCGAGCTGTGAAGCTCTCCTGTAAATATATTAGAAGTTACACGTACCCGTACAATCTTTTTTTACCAGCATCTGACCAGCCTTAAAGCTAGCCAGATTGATTGATCTTTGCACAGCTTAAGTTAAGCTGAGCAAAGATCAATGACGATCAAAGACCTGTCTTTTTAAGTCCGTACCTATCAAGGCTTTTATTGCTTTACTCGACAAATATTGTGGATCTGAAGGGTCATTCTTAAAAAGACCTTTCAATGTTATTTGTAATGCAAATGAAGATTGTGTCACGTGTGTCATTCAGGCTTTAAAATAATCTAAGATTAAGACTGAAATTTTCTGAATCTAAAGGTAACCAGAAAGTGGCAGGATGAATTAATCGTACACCGCCAGGACTGGTTCGAAGCGGTGTAAGATAGAGAACCGTGGAAAGACTTGAGGAAGGCGTTTGCCCAGCAGTGGGGCTCTACAAGCTAGGACAAAAACAGGTAGCAGCAAAGGCAATCCCAACTTACTAGAAGTAACAACTCCATGCAGTCTCCTCGTAATAGTAGCGTTAGCAGTGGCGTTGACCTCCTGCGTCCTGACGGAGCACATAGCACGCGCCTCCTCGCGCGGGCCCGCTGCCGTGGTACGTCGAGTTCCGTGCCTCTATGTACGGCTTGCGGTGTTCCGGCACATTGCTTACCGTGTATAATGGTCCGCGGGCTGCGGATAAAAGTGTTAAGATTGTTAAATATAGACGACAAGGTATCTGACATGTTGACTTGAGAAGTATTTTTCAAAACAATTATCTTCTATAACAAAAGTTCCCTATTTAATAAACGCTGATTGCATGGTGTTAAAATAAATAAATGTAGGGACAATCCACTCGCGCCCAATTTAATTGTTAACAAAACAAGTATGTTCCTTGTGCTCGCAAATAGTAGAGCAATGAGAGATAAGACGCTTCTATTTCAATTTGGTTACCTTTGTAGTACCTAATAACAAACGAAAAGTAAAAAGCAAGTAAGTACCACTGACATAACTTGACATAATTGAAGTAAAAACAGTCCGGTAGACACTGAGATGCCTTCATTTCCATAGTTTGTCGACTGAAAGTTCTTCCACGTTTTAGTGACAATTAGCGTATGAATCAGCTGGCTGGGCGTTTGTACGTAACCTAACGATGCAGTCGAGCATAATAATTACGATAATTCTTCTTGTTAGATCACCAAGTCTTAGCATTTCATAACTAAGGTTTAACATTTTGCTCTTGTAACTGTTTGAGTAGAGTTTATACAATACAAGTTAATATTTTCCTATTAAGGTACCTAATATCCAAATAGTAATACCTACTCTACACATCCGCCATTATTTTTAATAAACAATTCCCATTTAGCCAAAATGTTAGATAAATAAGTAGGTCAATCAATTAACAGGGAACTGTAAATTGTTCCTGAATTCGATGTGGATAAGAGTAATAGACACCTATTCGTTCCGCTCTTGAACCGTTGAGAGTCAAGAACGCGATGATGTTACAAGCGCGAGTTAAACACGCATTTATCATTGTCCATCAACACTTGTGTTGTGTTGATCTTGAACGGTTACTCAGGAATTTAGCTAAGGATTAACAACTCGTCTTCGCATGTTAAAACGAAAACTCGCACTAAGGAATTTAATGTATGTGTCTCGGCGGATGTCAAACATTAAAATTGTGATTTACGCAAAAAACATCCAGACTTACGACAAGCGTTTGTGATTCTCACAGACGCCTGTCCCTTGCGGGAATCGAATCCGCTACATTTCGCACACGATAGGTATGATTGGCGAGTATTCCTCAAGTTTAAAATAAAGAACCAACTATGTACATGACTGTACATAGTTGGTTCTTTATTTTAAACTTAGAGCAAACAGTTGCATTAGATTTCTCTTGCGAAATTTCTGAAGCTGTTATGGAATATTCCTGATACTGTAAGCTAAGCACAAAATGTTTAATTTGAAAGAAATTCACGATCTCGTAAATCATTTGACTAGGACTTCAATTGATTAATCGAGAATACATGTTTTTCTTGTGACTGTACTACCTAACTTTCTAACTGCTTTTAATTTGTAGATGTTTCCAGTCTTTGACCAAAATTACTAAAAGAAACTACCATTATGCAGTAAGCTGGTTGTAAAATCGTAGGTAAGGGGGCACAAGCCAGGACAATTCTGGGGTAAAATGATGCGTGAGTCTAGTCGAACCTTTATAATTATTACGATAATTAACAGTAGCATAGACGAGTTTTCATAGCCTCGTGTACTAAAAGCATTAATTAAGTATTTGAAATTCACTCTATGTAAAATATTTAAATAGGTACGAGTATATCCGGAAGAATTTTATCTACTCAAGGAAAAAGTCGCAACGAAAAAATATGTTAGTAGGATAACATTAAACAAAATATTTTCCTTCATGAATTTCTCAATACGACACTTGAAAGTGTAAATACAAATTTTATAGTACCTAACTTTTATTGATTTATGACTGTACTTTGTCATATAGGATAACTATGGAAGTATGGATATACCTAAGAACCTTATTTGTTCGATGCACACCTCTGCTTAGCCCTTTAAAATTGAGTACTGATTAGATAACTAATCTAAACTTGGTACTATGTCAATATTGTCGGTTTAGCATAGAATATCCCAGCTTAATTATAGTAAAGTTCTTCTTATCTACCCAGCCTTTTTGTCTATGTTGGGGTCGTTTCCTTTCCTGTGTCATCGAATTTATATGGCAATCATTTCAAATATTGGAATCTGAAATCGCCAATCCGCAGTGAGCTAGCGTGCTGATGAATACTCAAACTTTTCCTATATGGAAAGAGGCTTGTGCCCAACAACGAAAAATATTTGCTGGCTGATATTTTATTTTATAATTTGTTGATTGTGTATTTACTTATTCAGATAACGAAAGGTAAACCTAATCAAAGTTGTGAGTGAGTAGCTGAAAATACATAATCTTGATATGATAATAGTGCATTCAGTATACAGATTTCGTAGATAAAACACACATAGCGGCAGTAACTAATGTATTCAAATATTTTATTACCTAACATCATCGAATGAGTAATTAACATTTACGACCGTTAATTACAAAAACAAAAGGTACTTACAGTTATGATAATACGCAGGCGCAGTGGTGACATGCGCTACTATCGCGTACAAGACGACCGAAACACATAACACTCGTCTCCACATCTCGATACACACCACACAACAACAAAAACCCAAAAAAAACAAAATTAAAAAGTTCTAAAACCAATGACTAAAACATTTTTCTTTTTAAAGTTTAAATTTCGAAGGAGCAAGGTACCGCGCGTCCTTAGACGTAGACGTTCACTCTATGGTGTACCGTGTGTGGAACGCAGTTCAGCGGTTAGTGAACGAAATGTACTCGCCGGGAGCAGAATAAATAGTAGCTTACACATTGACAAAATATTGTCCAAAAGGTTCCTACAATAGACGAGATTAATTGCTACGGCATACAGCATACAGCCTCAAAGGTTAGGATACCTGCACAGAGTATTTAGGCCCAGACTATTATGTATTCGAATATATTGCAGCTGATCAAATGTTGTGCTACTTGCATTTGAAATGTACATTCAACAATAGTTCAAAATGTACAATTCAAGTAATTGCAAGTATTTGGTATGTAGTGACCCGTAAAAACGTTCTACGAATAGTTATAGAGCCAGAAGTTCAATGTCATTTTACATTTAGTACATACAATCGAATCAAAAAAGTAATAATATGCTTACTATTTTTGTGTGATCAATATTATTTATATGTAGATTGCTCTTAAAGGCATACAACTAGTCTTCAGAAACTTAATCTTCAAAATAGTCTTTTATAATCGTCATTCAAACTTATTGAACTTCCATTTTTCAGCAACAAACATGAACTCAGCAAGTAATTCAGTAAAACAGAAAAAAAAGCTACGTAAATTCGTAGCATACAGCAAATGCACGCGTAGCAACTGGACACCCAACGAGGCCCTCAATTAAGACTTTTTTGTTAATTGCCTACGTCGTAGCGAATGTTTCCTTCAAAATACCTATAGGGCAAGGTAACGTGACCTCGACCGAAATAGAGTTTACAGGCATTAGGATAACAGATATCGACCAGAGGAATTTATTGTTTTAACTACAGCTGCTGTAAATGTGCGATATTTATATCCAAACTGCGAGTTAAAAATCTAAAAATAGTATTATGGCTGATTAAAACCGTATACACATAAACTGTGGTATTTTTACGGTAAAATGTAAATCTATGTGATGTAGTGATTAACTGAAGCACATCATTTAATCAGTATTTTTGCAAGCAAGAACGTATCGAAATTGCTGAATTCTTAAAAACAATTAAAATATATTTTCAATCAAATATGCTTATAGTGGTTTTGAGAGGTATAATTTTGTCTCATTATTTTCTATTGCCAACTAGAATGACAAAATATATGAGAATTATGCGAAAGTGATCGCATAATATGGATCGTTAATATGGGGACTTCTTATCGTAACGATTTGGTAATTAACTACCAGATTAATAACGCCCTAAGGTCTAGTGCCTTCCTCATTAGATTAGGTAGGTATAATACCACATTGTAAATAGGAATTCGGAACATTAAATAAAGAAAAATCTGGAAGGTTTTTCGCATACACGTTATTTTTAGGAAGAATAACGTTCTAATGAGTATTTCTTTAATTACGGTCATTATAACCGCAGAAAATTAAGAAATCCGTGAAATCCGTTTAGAAATATGTAAAAGCCTTAAAAAAATATACCTACTGAAATCCTTCTGACTTCAAAATCACCATAAAATCATAGATCAATAGCCAGGGAAGCCCTCTGTTAACACAAGAAACGGAAACATTAAAAGCATTGCAGAATGTCGGCGCCGCGTGACTGACCGGGCTGTTTCGGGCCATTTCATCATTGGCACGCTTGACATTGGTGCCAAAAACGTATTCACGTATTACGTTACAGGCAATCAAACTTAACCTATTTTTCTAAGGATTTTACTAGATACGTTTTCAGCATTGATACTTACCGGCAGGGAAGCTCTCTAGAGTCATTTTTACCCGTCTCTCTGAAAGTTGCGACGAATGTCCTATTATTGATGACAGATACAGTTTATTAAGTCTATCGCTCTGACAGCCCTTTGTCAATGAATAGTATTTTAAGACCAATCAAATTCACTTGAACCGGGTTTATTGACTCCTCCAGAAGCGCCAGACATTTTGGGATCTTTAATTGCATCTAACTGGCATTGCCTTGAGGAGATCCTATAATAACGACTAGCCTCAGTTCAAAGCTCTATCTCCTAGTCTGTAATTTAAAGATATTGTTGATAAATCTTCGTTTTCTTCCATCGTCCCACTGCGCTGGATCGTTGACCTATATCTAGACGGCCCAAACCGATCGCGAGCACTAAATTGAGCATAAAAAAATAATTTTACGGTCTAAGCGTCGGCTCCTAATTGATTTACGAGTGTTGTAGTGCTCTCAGCTCTAACTATTAGTTATGTCAACGGCTGTTTGTTCATTTTGATGAGCTTTTGACATCTGGCGTCGCGCGCGCTCTATCGGAACACAAATAATACAGGACAATAAATCTCAGTCGTAACTATCGATGAAGCAATCCGCTTGACGTTTGTATCGACTATACATATGCGACATCACTTATTTATTACATTAAAGACATGTGTTTCCTTTATATTTGATTGGTGAATGATATTAATGTATTTTTTTCCACGGACTGACTACGTTGCTCTTTAGGAGGCTTGCAAAACTCTTTAGAGAAAATACGACGGCTTGATTACCTTTTTAAAGAACAAGTAAAATATATTATTTCCAGTGTAATAATTAAACCAACAGAGTTCAAGGACCTAAGGACTCGATTACCGGATCCATTATTAGAAAAAAATAAGCAAATCGTCAATGTTTCAAATATAATTCGTCAATAAAATCCGAAGCTTATTACGAGTATAACGAGATAGTACAAACAACGAAGGAATTGCTGTTTTAATTTGAGAATATATATGACTGTTATGTGTCATGTTATTAACCCGTGCTAATTTGATAGAGGACCGTATTTTAGGTCGAATTGTTTAAACACAGAAATGTATTTGTGTACCACTGAGTATATCTGTATATGAAAAGATTAAGAATAGTATTAATCGTTATTTGTAACCTTCACCTGGCCTATACGATCTGAAGTGATTTATTAGTTATCTTTATAAGACGGAGACAATGCCACAGTAATACAAGGCCGCCTCTTGATATTAATGTAGTATATATTTTTACTTTATCTGAACTCTAATCAGATTTTCAAAGTCGTTACTTTATGCGCGAAAATAGATGTCATTTAGCCACATAACATTATTTGTTAGTGTATTGATCCTGTCGGAATGAAACTGACTAGTACATATAAAGATACTATTGTGGGATATGCGTCAACCTACTAGAAGATAAAGTATATAATATTTTATACTTAACCAACACCCTTGCTGCCGGAGCTTCGGCAAAAAATTATAACCGTATCCAAAAATTTCACTTAAATAAGTAATGTTTTAAATTATCTATCTATATCTGCATTTTGCTTAATAATGACAAAGAGGTTATGACAATTAAAGGGTGACTTTTCCTCAGTGTCTTTATTGATTAGATCTATAGAGCTTTCAGTCCTTCATAAAAAGAAAATATTTGAGGCCAATGATCTAGCCTGAACATTGCAGTCTGTCGTAATGGCCGACATATCACAGTGAGTCACAATTACTCACAATCCACTCCATAAACATCAACTGCCTTTTCAGCCAACACAATCTGTCTCGACCAACTGTTATGGTATATGTTAAGTAACAACACACGGACAGACCGACACACAATAGTCAAATAAAACCCTAGCAAGACGGGTGCGCCGATTCGCTCAGATATGCATTTAAAACGGTTTTTATCTTTAAATTGTGTCAAGGACTTAATACCATACGGATTGTGACATTGTGCAGTCTAGTCCACATGGGAAAAATTAATTCAATTTATTATACAAACGTTTGATGTATTTCACAAAGGCTTAGAGGAGTACCACTTGATTGCCGACCGTAAAACTTTGCTCTGGTTGACGTAAATACATAAAGGTTTGTTTATAAAATATCGAAATATATTCCTGATTTTAATGATGCTAATAATAGTGACTGGGTTATTGAAATGAAACAACAGAATGCAGCTCTTAATAAAAACTATTTTCTCAGTATAAAGTAGAATATTTTCATAGAGTTTTTTAAAATAAGCATTGATTCATAAGATAACTGTACTATCTAGTAATCAAAAGAAAACTAATGAATTATTTTTATTGTAGGGACCTAATTGTATTACCCAACAATTAATTACATTGTTACAAAACAGTAATCTATTAAAAACAAACAAAAATAAATAAATTAAATTATCAGATAACCAAATCCGGTTTTCGTAACACAGAAGATAGTTTTCACGGTTAATATAGCTTAACTGGAGCAGTTATTAACTATACTTTGTCTAGTGCAGTGATTATTAATTTTATTTAATTACTTAGAGCCAATTTAATTCGTTTTTAGTCACCATTAAGTTTTCTGCCTTCTCTCTTTTGCTCATTATAGTGTAAAATAACGATAGTAGTAATACAGTGTAAGATGAGACTTTTCGCTTTACTCTTAGTGATCTCCGTGTTACATATAAATAGTTACTGTTTCACTGTAGGTAGGTACCAAATAAATATATTAAACCAGTGCCTGTACAGTCAGCATCGGAAGGTGGTTAACACAAACCGATTTACAAAGTGTCATTATTTTATTATGACATGTAGGAATTGGTGCTTAGTATGTTTTAACTATACCAGGTGTCCAGCCTATTTTGTTACCTAATAGCACAACAGTAATTCATTGAATTCGATTATACAGTACAGTTCGTTTGAAAATCTAAATGTGTTTAATCGACTTTTGATACTGACCGTACCGCAAGAACTTGAAGCAGGGTTATTGCCGTTGTGGGAGACGTCGCTCTACATTTCTCATAGCGGTGTCTCGCTCTTACTAAAGACGTAACTATTTCTCTTTTTAGATTTAAGTGACCCTGGTAATCACATCATTTCAGAAGCAATTATTAATCACGTTTCTGAGGAAATAAGACAGTTGATCAAAGCAGGTGATGCGGCGAAAGGAGTACCTGTGCTAGATCCTTATGTGTTTGAAACAAAACAATGGAACGTTGTGGGAGATATTTTCAAGTAAGTCGACAATAAACTGAGCGCCATGTTCTTCCTTCACAGTCATGCAGCATGGGGTGGTAGGAGATATGAAGTGACCAATTGAGTATTCGACTGAGTTGGGTATTTAAAAAGACGTAACATCACACGAGATTTAAGTCACTGTGTCATCTTCATGTTTTATTTACACGTTGAGAAAATAATACGTACCGATGTTTTTTTTGGAAATCTATCTGATGGAGTAATGAGATTTTTTAAATCTAATACCCAATTTCAGTGGTCGAAATCTTTATCGCACTGTTTCTATGAATCACGTTAATGAAGTAATAGGTATTTTTCCTCTGGACAGATTGTGATATATTCTTTTTATTTCAGTGCCGTCATAAACATAAAGAATGGCAAGATTTCGGGGTTGGGAGACTTCAAGTTAAGGTCATACAACTTAACAAAAAGTGAAATGTCAATCGATCTGGAGATTAACATCCCGCACTTGGAATTTGTCGCAGGTAAGAACCCTTGAACTTCAATCTAAGATCTATATAAGTAAACGATTTTTTCCTACTTATGTTCGATCTTGGATGTCTCCAAGATCCATTGCATGCATTTAATCTCATAGATTCAGCTAAATACTGTTTTTAACATGTTCTGATATTAACAATTCTTTGTACTGAAAATAACAGTCAAAAGGAAGTCTCCAATGTGGTTTATTTTCTCTCCTTTCTGAACCATTCCTCCATTGTTGAGGCTCGTGGCTCCTTTGCTGGTTGATAGTCCGCCCCCAAACGCCAGCTGACCAGACGGCTGGTTAACAGCTGGACTGTATTGAACCGGGCAAGTCTAACTGTCTTATATTTTTTCCAGAGTACTACGATTTACTTGGTAACGTATATGAAGCATTACCATTAAGAGGACAAGGCGAACTTTAGTAAGTACCAACCTATTTAGTATTTGTCTACGTAACAATGATTTGTAAAATGTAATTCTGAGATCGAGATTTGATAACGAAGTAATCTATTACACATCTTATGTGCGTATTTTGAACGTAGTGGCGTAATAAAGAAATGTTTATCCTGTATACTTACGTACATGACTACACGGGTGGCCGAGTGGTAATAGGTCGCCAAGCCAATTACCACTGTATGCAACCTGTCGCGGGTTCGATCCCCGCGTAGGACAAGAATTTATGCGATCCACAAAGGCTTGTTCTGAGTCTGACTCGGAAACCAAACACCAAATACTAAAATATAAGACCGTGTTCACACATGAGTGAGCATGACGCAATGAACTTATATTCACTTTCACACCTAGCCGACAAGACACTGCGAATATCACGTATAGTTCCATGTTCATACTGTTAGACGTTTACAGCCGGTGGATGTCAATACGTTAGGTTTGAACGCGCTAGAGGATACTAAGTTTCAGGCGGCGTACATTCCATATCATATACTGTCTACCTCGAAATGTATAAAAGAAGACATGCTGCGCCAACCCCAAGTGAAAATTAGGATAAGGACAGGGGAATGATGATACTGTCCGCCTCCTTATGTGTAAAAAATAACTCCAGTGAAGAAGTCATAGACCTTTAATATAAATTACGAAAAAGAAAAACGTTCAAGAAATATGTATACCTATTACAGCTTTGAGGTGCAAAACATCATGCTATGGGGTAAAGTTTACCTGAAACAGTCAGAAAACGGCGAGTCCTTTCTCGTGGATAGAATTGAAAAACCACATTTCAGCATACAACGCATTATTGTAAGTAAATATTATATTTATCAACAACAATCCGTTTAGGCACTATGACTTTTTAAAGAAAGACTATGATATATGATTGTAGAAAAGAGACATCGCTAAACCCTTTGTAGCGCACCGTTTCGCTTCGACAATGTCAATATTCCTACTCGTAGGTTCGGGCACAGAATACGTTTTCTAAATACTTCCCCGTTTCGTTCAATGCAGAATTGTGCCTAATATTCTAACCATGACTCATCCTTTTAAGATAATTTTATTTCGTAACTACAATTTTAACATTAATTTTGTTGGTTTCCGCAAATCTAAGCGAAAAAAGGTCTTACTGTATTTCTCTTATACGTTATAATTCGTAAAATTAATTATTTTACTGAAATCATATTCTTTTCATCAACCTCTTGCCAAACCAAACCGTTTGTTTCAGTCCCGGACTCAATTCGACAACAACATCGATGGTATTATCAGTAGCATGGTGGAAGACCTTCTAGCCAGCTACCTGACTCGTTTCAACTCCTACCTAGCCGAGTCATACAAAGAAAATCTCATACAATTGCTCAACGTGACCTGCGAAAAATACGATACATGGAAGCTTATCACTCTTATATCTAATTACCTACGTCAGTAATAAATAGTTGTGATTTATTCGTACTATTTGCCTTTTAATATTTAATCTAATTTATAACAATCTAATATATCCAATAACAATAGGTTGTTTGAATGTCATCATGAAAGTAAGACCGGCGGCGTAGAAACGGAGCTGACGTTTGTTCTGACGATATTATTTAAATACTGTAAAACGGTAACCCCGTTTTACAGTACTTAGGATAGGGTAGGATAGGATTTGCAGGAAGAGTAGAAACAATTTTATAAAGGGTTCCTACCTCTTGTCACACAAATCCTATAGTTACAGAAACCAACGTGACTAATTTTCTCTTACCGATTTTTTTTTTAGCTTTCCTAAAACACTTGTAGTGAGAGAACGCAAGAGGTCCTACAACCATCTTTTGAAGTCGTATTATTACAGTTGTGGAAGGGAGATATGCCACTCTACACCCTGTAGTGCGCGTTTCCACAACTGCAAAAACAATACCTTAAAAGGTGGCGGTAGGCTCAGCAATTTATTAGTATTGAATGCTTACTATAAATAAATTACGGAATACATTACTCGATATGTAAATCACACAATAAACAAGCAAATACATCAAAGACCTTACCTTGATAGTATTATCAACAAACACGGTGATTACCTACCTCGGTCTTTTGCGATTACGATCAAAACACTCAATCAAAATTAAATTCATATTATTGCTACCTACTCTATCTAAAAATACCTATTTCTATGTTTGAAACCCGCTAAAAACAATTAATTGCGGGATGGGGAGGCTGGGGTTATTTGGCTACAAGTTTAATTAATACTCTCTTTCGATCACTTTAAGGGCTTAAGAAGTGACGCTGGAATACAGAAAATTATTTTAAATCTAGTGAGCTTTTAGAAGACTTGCGTTCGATCTGTTTTTTTTTTTAACAAACAGACAGCTTATATGTATAATAGGCACGGTGGTAACCTTAAGGTCAAAGACGATGGCGTTCTCACTAAATAAAAGGGTAATTGTGATCCTAAAACTATGTTACGTCCCCCTTTTTTTTGGTAAAGCGGGGGAATCCTAATGGATACCCGCAACCCCGGGGGGAGCCGCGGCTAGTATCAGACTCTTACTGACTACGCCTGAACCGCTGTGTTACGTCATCCGCGTTTTGGTGTCGGTGCATGGGAGCGCATAGCAATACTTCACGCACATGTTACGTCGCCTATATGTAATATATTCCAAAAAAAAGTTTCAGTGGAGATTATTAGTAGAGTATTCAAGTTTTACAATTCGTTATCTTTAGTCAGACCTCTGTATGACTTGTGTATTTAATACATGAGAAATTATAACGGTATATGACTCAGGCTTTGATGAGGTTTTTCTTGGGGCTATTTGCACTGGGATCCCCTTGTTTGACAGCTTTATTGTATAACAGACCTATTTTGTAGACTTTAACACATACTGAATCTTGCATCGCATCTAAGTCTTGTCCAATACAGTATTGCCTGAAAGATATTTTTGCCAATTTCTGAAGGATACTGTTCCAAACTACCTAGGTTTACAATATTAGGTCCTTATACGCGATTATAAGAGATAATTTATAACAAGTCATCGATTATGTTTTATCATCTTATTTTGTTAATATGTTGGTGATTAAAAATCAGTGCTGATTGCTGTGATAAGGATACCTATACGTGCCTCGGGGTAGGAACGCACAGTGACTCTCAGTGGTTCGTGAAATCTAGTAGGTAAGTGTACACATTGCTAATTAATATTATCCTTTTTTTTATAAAATATTAGCGTAAATTTTTTGAAGCGTCAATTTGAGAACGATAATTTTAAAGCATTTTACTAATCGCAGACATAATAAGAGACTAGACATAGGAAAACTCTATAAAAATTTTGTTATAGCTAATATATGCTAAAATAATAACCTGCATATCATTTGACTTCGTCATAAGTTGAGCAGACTAATCGACAAACATTTTTGAAATACAATTAGGAGAAAGGTTTACGAATCTACAGTTTACGAGTTCAGCAAGGTTACCCAATTCACTAATCCAAAAATTATGCTAGCCCTAACAACATTATTATCAAACTTTGTCAGCGTTTAAAAAATGATACAACAGGTGTATTACAAAATGGGTTTATAATAATTTAGAGACGATACGATCAACATTTTGAATTATATTCAGATTTAATGATTATAATTATTTACGGCAAGATTATAATGATGAGTGTTTTGTTGCAGAATGAAATTATTCTTGGTATTGATGTTGTGTGGCTTGGCGGCGGCTGCGTCCACCGTTGGGAAGCCCATTCCCACAGATATTGGTGAGTGTTGCTTATATTTCTCTAGCCTGTCATCCCTGAACAAAAGACGGAGGAAGTCGGAACTTAGCAGTTGACACCGTTGAAGTGCTTCACTCTATTTTTGTACCGGTGACCACAGGAACGAAATGCAAATTTCTGGCCTATTCTTCTGCTTTCTTTTTGAAAAACTACTAGATACAATACTATATTATCCATATTAACTTCCTCTTGAATCAATCTAATAAACAAAGTGCATAAAATCAATTGCGTAGTTATAAAAGCCTAAGCATGCATAGTGATAGACAGACCTACAGCGGATAACGACTTTTTATACTGTGTCGTGAAGTATTCAAGTAGTAGTTTAGGCTTTTTTTCTAAACTAGTGCTGTTCTCAGGACTAGTACTAGTCTCTACTATTATCTACTGCTACTTCAATTCTTCAATTCTTAGTCATTCTGATAGTAAAAAACTTTATTATTACAATTAGGCAAAACAATTTTCCTTTAATTACTGACGTAGGTTTTGCCATCTGCGCCTCGTTATGATCGTACTTCTTGATATGCTCCTTTATCTCAGATTAATGATAAGTCGGCAATGTTTTTAATACTAGCTGATTATTCACTGATATGTATAAAGAACTTTGTTTGCTTATTAAGTAGCCGCAAAAACAAGTTAGAACTTGGATGGCAAAATCCTGGTAAACCGACTCGGAAGATATAAAAAGGATAGGAGTAGAAAATGCAAAGGGCAAGAGAAAGGAGTATGGCATAATTAAAAGGAGGCCTATGCCCAGCTGTGGGTTATTCAGGGCTGATGATGATGGGAAACAAGATACCAACCTAATATATGCCCTGAAATTCGTTAGGGTTCTAGATTTACTGAAGCTATATGCCATAATTTCAAGCTCAACACTTAGTGCCTGTATCAAATTATGACAATAATAAACGTAATGTGACTTTACTCAGCCATTTATATGTACCTAGTCTTGCCATAAATATTGTAATAAAGAAAAAAGAAAATTGTTAACTGCAAATAACATTTATTACTTTTACAGTGTGTCAGTTTAATACATAAATATAAAACAATTAAAAATATAAAAAGCTTATTCGAAGTGGTCTCCATTGGCTGCAATACAGTCCTTTAAACGATGAGGCCAGTTATCAATAGAAGCACGCACTCTTTCCATGGGAAAATTCTTCACTGCCAATCGTATAGATTGTTTTAGGGACTCCAAATTATCATGGCGTTTAGAGCAAGCTGTACTCTCTAAAACTGACCACAAATCATAATCCAGCGGATTAAGATCGGGACTAGACGACGGCCAGTCTTCAGCTCTGATGAAGTCCGAAACGTTCGATTCCAACCAAGACTGCGTGGACCGAGCTTTATGACCCGGCGCCGAGTCTTGCTGGAAGGACCATACTTGGTTATTGAACATGGTGATGTTAAGGGGCTTAACTACCTTCTCAAGAATGGTATCTTGATACACTTGTGCCGATGTTTTGATACCTTTTTCACAAAAATATGGCTCAGTCACTCCTTCATAGCTAACACCCCACCAAACCATCACTGAAGTCGGATAATGTCCACGTTGCACTCTGTCGACTAATTGGGAAGCTTCCTTAGAGCTTTGAGCATAAATACGGTCATTTTGTTTGTTAAAATGTTGCTCAATTGTAAAAATTTTCTCATCCGTAAACAAAATTTTTCTGTGACCTCCCTTTGCGTACCGCTTCAGTAGTTGTTTCGATTTTACCACCCTATTCTTCTTTAAATTATCAGTTAAGAAATGGCCAGTGCGTCTCTTATAGGCTGCAAGTCCTAAGTCATCTTTTAAAATACGCGACATGGTTCTAGGTGCTATCTTCATTTCCCGAGATAAAATCTTTTGCTTTCGGACAGGATTTCTTCGAATTCTTTCCCTTACTGCTTTGACCACCTTTTTCGTACGAACACTACGTGGACGGCCAGATCTTTTTCTGTCACAAACAGAGGAGGTCTCATTGTACCTATTAATAGCCCGGTACACAAACATTTTACTAATACCAAGTGTATGGAGAGTTTTAAAAATTGCATTTGGCTCCATACCTACTTTGTGTAATGCTATCACAGCGATTCGGTTCTCTTTATCACCCCACACCATTTTAATATCGCAAAATATTTTACAATGTATTGGCGCCAAAATGAGAAAACACAATGAACAATCGTATAAAAATGACAGATTCGAAATTCAAATGTAATATTTTTTTATAATTAAGTGTAACAGTATTTATGGCCAGACTAAGTAATTAGGTGTCTAATTCAATAGCTAATTACATCACTTTTTCATGTTGCCTCCTGCAGATGACGAAACCTCGTTGGAAAGCCGTAACCTGCTTGTCAACGCTCTGATCCGTCAGCTGATCGCCTATGTCAGATACGTGATCAACAATGGCTCCTCAGTCTTCAAGATCCCCGTGTTGGACCCCCTAGAGCTGCAGCACTTCCACCTGGACCTTCCCGCCGGACTTATCAAGTAAGATATCAATGAAAAATCGTAAAATGTCTGTTAATACACAGATTTAGCTGTTACCTAGTTGCTATTTATCTATAGAAGGCCCACCACCCAATCTTCAAGTAAGACTAGGCAGTTAAGAAAGCGAGATAGTGTTCTACACGACATATAGCAGCGTCTCCCTTTCACAACTGCAATAAGCTTGGCCCTTATTGAGCAATTTGGTAATTTGTGCGAAATCTACCGCAGTGAATGTGTAGTCACTCACCTACAGGCAATTGGACAATCTTTATTATAACTAAAATTGGAACGTACGAATTAGCTGGAACCTTGGAAATGAATTACAAATTTTATTGATTTTACAAACGATAACAAAATAATGAGTCTGGTAATCTAGCAGTAATCTGTATTTAATAGGAATGCGCTAAATTATTTTATGTCAAATACTCAAGTGTTTTTGTATATTTCTAGTTTGGATATCGAACTGAAGAATATCCTCGCTACCGGTCTTGGCGCATTCGTGGTCCACAGGAGCCACCTCAACCTCCACGATCTGTCCTTCGATTTGGACATCTCCGTCCCCACCATCGATGCCTCTGCTGGTACGTAGATATTACATAAAATAAGTTGCAATTCATTCAATTCAAGGCATACGATATACACGAGAAAAATTTCAAAGCAAATGTTGACAGATGTAGCCTAGGTAGACCGATTTACCAAACAATGTTAATTATCGCTACCACAATTGAATTTTATATTATTTCTGAAAATTAAAGTCATGGAAAAGTAGCTTTTATTTACTAAGTAAGGCAAAGACATAGAATGTAAACCAACAAAAGCCTTGTTATTAATTAGTATAGGGTAAACGCAGGTATTAACGACCCCCTTAAGGCAATTTCAAAATCAAACGTATTTTTTTAGTATACTGGTTTGTCTAAAGATTAATATTTTAATTTTATATGCTAGTATTATGTATAAAAAAGAATATTTACTAAATCAAATACTTTTAAATATACGATTATCTAGTAAAAAATAATTTTGAATGTGACTTAGTCGAATGTTGCCATTACCGACCCATTTAAACGTCTGTGAAGCTATTAACGATTTTTATGCAGCTATTACCGATCGTGTATGATAGGGGATTGATCCAGCTATGAAATTTATATAAACTAGTGATGATGATGATTACCGACCTTAATAAAAAAAAACGAAATAAAAAAGTAAACATTTATTCGTATTTTTTGAATACCGGTATTTTTAATAAAACAAATTAGTACCTCTTAATACCTATGAACTAAATAATTATAAACTTTTAAATTAATTCATATAATACTGGTAATACATATTATATATTTTAATTTAAGAATTTCAAACTCTAGGACATATCCTTATGATATCGCGATCATGATCGTTTTTAGAAAATTATGATATTAATCATCACAGTCATTGGTATATTTCCCGTCCCGTTTGTCTCGTAATGTAGTTTTGGGAATATTATACCTTTTGGATGCCTCATATACACTTGCACCCCCATTAATTGCTTTAATTGATTCGGCGAGTAGTGTTTCACTAGGTATATACTTTTTGGCGCTTTTGTTGCCCCACATTTTTGGAAAAATATATAATTGTATGTTACATATTCCTTTATTCAAGAAGTTGGATTAATTAATAGGTTTACTATTATTTCATAAAAGTAGATGACAAACTAAATAATCTATAAACGATCGGTATTAGCGTCTTATAGTTGGTATTGCCGACCCTCATGGGTCGGTAATAAAGTATGTAAGTATAAACATAAATTGTATTACCGACTCATAAAAAAATGGTTATTTTTAATGATTTGACCTTCAGACTATAAAATAGATTATAATAGATTAATGTCACAAAAAATACGAACAAATGCACAGTTTTTATACACAGAAACAATGATCTATTAAATGTAACTATTCAACATCGATTCTCGTAAAATATCTTATCTTTTGTTAAATTGACAACGCTAAAAGGTGAAAACTAGACCAAAAAGTTTAGTCGTTAATAGATTTTTATAAAGACTGATATCTTAGATTTAAACTAGTCCATAAAAATCCTTGTGTTAATTTGATATAATAACATAAAAATAAAATAAATGAAAAGTAACGTTGCTGCCATTACCGACTCATGGGTCGTTGATAGCTGCCACAACTAAAACTGATGAAGCTAACACCGTCCCATTTTAATTTAAAGTTTTATAGTTTTAAATTACTTTTTATTAATAAAAGGTCGTAAGAAATCAAGAGTTGACACTTAAATGAATACAATTAGTAATATAAGATAAAGTATATACGTTATTTGTTTGTATAAAGGTCTTACATAGAAAAGACACGTACTTACTTGAAGGAACAAGGGACAGTACGACAAGACCTGCGCCCACAGTAACTGACGTATTTTATCCCTTTTTTGCATAGCTACATACACTAAAGTAAAAGTATACGATGCTCAAGGAATACACGCGTGGGTGACTTTGCCTACATATAGCAAAAATAGTTCTGGTTACGTTAAAATTTTGAATTACTTTTTAGGTCGGTAATACCTGCAGATTTTCGATGGGTCGTTAATAGCTGCGTTTACCTTATGCAATCACGTTTTGTTTTCTTAATTACAGAGCACTACGACCTCACCGGAGACTTCTTCACTGCCATCCCACTTTACGGAAAGGGAAGCGCTACGTAAGTATTTTCACCTTTCGTTCATTAATTCATGACTGGGTGTAAAGTTACTTAGTTCATGGTTTAAAGCATCCAACAAAGCACGTCACAATTTTGCACAAAATCTATGCAGTTACCACGTTTTAGGGCATACTAAATCACTGTATTGACGTAAACACGTTTACCTACCAACTCTTTAATGAATAATTTATCCTATTATCTGCCTATTTTTATGCCATATCACTTATCAATATGTATCAAAACTGCAAGAGTTTTTCCTCATAAATATATAAGTACTCATTTCTATTTTATTATACAGTTTCAAGGTTGACGGATTCAGAGTCCAGGGTAAACTGTACTTGAAGCAGTCTGACGACGGCAAGTCAGTCCTCATCGACAGGATCGAAAGTGCATCATTCGCTGTTCCATTCTTCAAAGTAAGTTATACCTAATAAACCTAATAATATCAAAAGTAAATGATGCCGGCAGGCTAGAATGGTATTCTAAACTTGTCCACACTAAAAAAAAAACAAAATGTCTATTTGTCGCCTTAGTGCTACAAGGATCTTTTGGCATATTCGCAAAAAGAATAAACTCAACTATCTGTCAAATGTGATGGCTTTTCGAGGAGTGTTCAAATAATAATATGACAGCATTAGTTTCGCTTTCGGTCACTTGCCAAAAGGTCCTGGTAGATCCAAACTCTCCCTACAGTTCACTTGTCAATGACAAAGAGCATTACACCAAAAGGTGACATTTTGCTCAGTGTTGTTAAATACGGCTGGTATTCACACTTAGTAGTTAGTTACCTTTTTTTTTGTTTTCCTTGGTGAGACGCTAATGACTTCGACCCACGCCGAGGATACGGCGTGGGGTTATGTCGGACTCCGACCACCGACTAAAAACACCCCGGGCCCCTTCTACTACCTAAGCCAGCGTCACAGGATCGCTCGCGCATGCTCTGCGTGACCCTGGCTGGTAGTAGTTAATTACCTACTCACTTCCTTACTTAAATAATTATTAACAATGTATTTAATTTCCAGTCAAACATCTCGGGTGCTATCGGCGGTGGTGACATCGACGGCATTGTCAACTCTATGGTTGAAGACGTCATCGTCGACTACGTGAACAGGTTCCAGGGCGCCATCTCCGACACCGCTTCCCGCATCCTGGTTGACGCTGCCAACCCCTTCCTCGACCAGCTCGACACCTGGAGATACATCTCCGTATTGCTGCCCCGCCAGGGCCAGAACTAAAAATCTATAAAAACTACTTCATCTGTCTACAACGTCTATCTGTCGCGACTTTTTACTTTAAGAGGAAAGTGACAGCATGAGGTATAACGTCTTCTCGCGTTCGACTATTATACTCATTGTGTTTTAATAAAGAGAGACCAGCGAAACTCTATTCCTATCTATATTTTCCTGTACATATAATAAATTTATTTTAATGTAACGTTATAAAATTATGTGTTACATTTTTCTGCATATTATTTTACACTTAAAGAACTTTAGCACAACATTTGATTTATTCATTCCATGCGTCTCACTGATTATTATATCTACACATAGCGATGCAGGCGCAAGATAATGTCATTAGAGTAGATCTAGGTAATAATTGATTATTAAGCATTAGACTGACCATGTAGCAAATACCTGATAACGATGATACCGAAGTTGTCTAATTTATTAAAAACAATTGATACGACTTACCCTTGTATCGTTCTTTACTTACATAAGTAGATGCTGTAATAGTCTGAAACCTATAGTAGTTTATAAGTTGTTTAATGACAGGATCAAGTACCTAGTTTGTAAACAAAAATACAGTTTACAGTTTTTAAAGGAGCTTTAATAACGAAAATAGGTACATAATAAATGATTCTTATCTGTTCTGCCTAATGACATGGATACACTTATTAAAAGATATTTTTAAAAGACAAAACACTTGTCACTGCACACGAGAAATTTTTGATTGCAAACTTTTTAACTGTAGTAATCTTCATACCAAACTTCGCGACAAACTCCACTGATATCCATCTGAAGTCCTTCAGGGCAATTGTCCCTTAAAGTGGGCGAGTCTTGGAAACCAGAAAACATGACAACATTACTTCTTTTTACAGCTGGGTCCGGAACCTTTTTTAGGATCGCGAGAGAGTTTTGCTTCGATCCCGTAAAACACAGGAACAACGTAAAAATTATGAACCAAATATTCATTTTTGTTAATTATGCTTTTGACGACCGGAGATGAGTGAGGACTGTGGATTTGGTGAATATCGTGCTCAGATTAGAGACTTCCTTCGCCCACGCGAACACGCACTGGCCCCCTGTATCGGTATCTAGTTAACACGACAATCAGCAAATTGTTTTTATACATTGGTCTGGCCTATACTTCACTACATAGTATAAAGCAAAGTCGCTTTCCGCGTCTGTCTGTATGTATGTTTGCTTAGATCTTTAAAACGACACAACGGATTTATATGGCAATTTACAGCATATGATTTAAATGAATATCTTCGAAGATATTACAGATTTAAAAATTGCGGCACGTAGTGTTTGCGGTCAAGCTTGAGCGGGCCACTATGTTTTTATAGTTATACAACGTTCACAGTTTTTCTATAGTATATTTACTAATAAGTATCAGCATAGCACCCGTGCGGAGCCGGGGCAGGTCGCTAGGCAGGCAACGAGGATTTAAATTCACATACAAATCGATTAAAATTAATGACAAAATGGGTCATGAAAACAAACATAATCCGAGTCTAATGATAAATTTAGATCATACTAAGTACCTAGTTAATATTATAAAGTTGAATGTTTATTTGTTTTCGTTTACATCACATAGACAATGTTACGTGTTCAATATATAATCTAATAATCATCATCATCTTCCTGCCCTTATCCCATTTCACTTGGGGTCGGCGCAACACGTCTTCTAGACATGTTGCTTAATGATTTGGCTATGGTTTTATAGTCGGCCGCCTGCCTGACACTAACCCTCTTTGGGAATGCGTTTGTTGATGGCTTACCCGCCACCATTCGGGTGACCCAAGGTGCTTGGTACAGTGCACTGGGTCTTATGGTCCATTAGTCGCCTTTTACGACACCCAGTGGAGGATATGAGGTGGTGCTATTCTTTATATCCGGACACGACACGGATATATAATTAAATGCTTTTATTTAACTTGCAATGTATGTAGGTAAGTAGCTAAAGCTTGTCGCGAGGTTTACATACCTATCAACATTCCTTTATATCATAATAATTTGTGGTAAATCGAGCGACAAGCTTTTATTATTATATATAAATTGTGTATAATGAGGAGTTGTTAGTATAATCCAAAAGGAATATTTTATTTTCTTATTTTTAGAGCGTTTAATTAAAAGCTTTTTCTTAAAAAGTTTTATTACTTAAAATTTTTTATCTAATAATCTGCTCAACATATTCGAAGGAAATAACCAAGTCGCATGCGATTTTAGTCACTTGTAAAACGGCCTAGCGATGCAGCTTGGTCCAACGATTTGTGAAGCGACTAGCCGCTCTTCTAAGGCCCCTCGCCCACGGCGACTTTTTGTAGCGATGCAGTCGCGCGTTTAGCAAATGCGCGACAGCATCGCTTCTATCGCGTGTTAGTCGCATTTGCAACGCGCAACAGTAGCAATGCAAACGCGCTACTGCATCGCGATGGTATCGATACAAAAGCGCGACCGCGTCGGACGACAGCGGAGAAAGTAAGGAGGGAGGAATTGTGGCGCGGCGCCTGAGTTGGAACCAAACATCAGTGCAACACAGACAGATCATCGGGCAACTGTTCTAATCCAAGGTATTTTTGTCGTGTCGCGACTGAATCTGGTCCCGTGGGCGAGGTTACACAGCATGCGACCGCTTCGCGTCTGTATCGATGCTACGCGCGATAGCATCGCTACAAAAAGTCGCCCGTGGGCGAGGGGCCTTTTTTTTTTTTTTTTTTGGTGTCCGGGGTGAAAATCTAATGACTTCAACCCACGCCGAGGGCACGGCATGGGGATATGTCGGACTCGCACCGACCAAAAACACCCCGGGCCCCTTCTATTGCCAAAGCCATAGTCGCGGTATCACTTGCGCATGCTCTCCGCGACTCTGGCAGGCCTCAGTCCTTCTGGACTCCTTCTCTGAGGGGTGGGTGTAAAGAGCCCATCCCTTACTACCCATCAGAACGGACGCGCAGGACGACGCGTCCGTTTTCTTCATGGCCTGTAAGCTGATCGGGTGACAGAGTGCCCTCTCTGCCACCCGCAGGCCCGACCTCATGGTGGCCGCAGGTCGTATGTGGGCGAGGGGCCTAACACCTTGCAAAAACCAAATATAACCGCTAATTTCCAATTTTCAAAATCCATTCCAAAAATTCGTGTTTTGATTTCGGGTTTTTTTTTGTGTTCCAGAGTAATAGGTGATTATAGGGGCATTCCAGAAAAAATATTTAAGTTACTACTTTTCTTACAAGATTTATTTTATATCAAAAAATACAAAACTTTTCAACTTCGCTTTTAATATCAACATAATTATCAATCTTTGACTTCAGCAATGCCAAAACTTTACTTAAAAATAACATTATATAATTTAATAAAGATATAGAAATGCAAACACTTAACATTATTTCTGTTACAGAGATCAACACAGTAACTATTTGTTCATTATATCTTATAATAGTTAACAGCAACCAAAATCTAAAGTATGGCCAAAATATAGACAGTACCTAGTATAAAAATACTAGTTCATTCCTATAAGTATATAGATACTCTAAAATTACAAAGAACCATGCTATAAATGCCATTGTTATAAAAATACAACATATGGACACAATAAATTAAATATGTAGAAAAATTGCCTAGTTAACCTTGGTGTGTTGGACCAGCAATAAAGTGATTGATTTCAGACTAATTAGATGAGCACAATCAAGTTTTCTTAAATATAATATATCAGAGGTTGGTTATGTCTATGTTCAATATAACCACCCATCCCACTTATAACAATGAAAAACAATCTTAGTTAATCATACATATAGTATGTGAGCTTAATTGGACAGAATAATTGACTTCAAACTATGTATAGGAGCTTTAAAACATTAATTTAACAGATATCAAGGTTGGGGTTGTTTAATGTCTTGGTTCAGGTGGTGGTTGTCGCACCCTCGGTGGCGGAGGGGCCACTCGCTCCCGCGGCTGCGGTGGCGGCTGTCGCTCCCGGGGCGCGGGGGGCGCGTGGCGCTCCCGGGGCTGCGGCGGCAGCTGTGCGGCCTCACGCCTCGGCGCCGGCGGCGGTTGGCGTACTCGCGGCTCCGGTGGCGCGTGTCGCTCACGGGGCTGCTGTGGCATAGTGTATGAACCCGAGTCCATCCTGAAATAAAAAAAAACTGTCTATTGACTATCTATGGTAGAAAAAAATATTCTTAGATGTCAAAACTCAAAATCGACCTACAAAATGAAGTATGTAACATAATATTATTCAAATTCCTTTGCGTGCTTTCTACAAAACAGATTCCATAAATAGAATTCGTTAAAACTGAGGAGGAAGTCTTTGTTTGTGTTTCGTGTAATAAAAAGAATTATTGTGAAATTGGTTAGTCATATTTTATGAATCAGTGAAAGTCACCAAAAGAACAATTCCTTAAATTTAAACAAGTTTGCCCACAAAATGACTTTACTTGCACACTAATGGGCGATTACGGTGTAACTGCTTTCAGACAAATTATTCCCCAATAACAAGAACCTCTTACAAAAAAGGAAATAATGATTTCTTGTCGAAGAGTATCACTACCATTACCTTAGTTCTTCTATGTATTATAAATTCTTAAATTTGAAAAATAATTACCTTCGAGTTAGTATTTCAACAAGAATTTATCTGTCTTTTTGCTTTATTTACAAAAAGAAGTATACATTGAATTTATACATGTATTTTGTTGTAAGTAAATGTCAAAACATGACAGTAGAGAATTAGATTTTGAATCCTGTCTTTTAAGCTCATGCTCATAACTATCGTGTTTACATTAAAGTTCGAGTACACTTTTATCCATACTATAACGACTACACAATAACATTAGAAGTAAATTGTTTAAAGGAATATTCTTTATGTTACTTTTTAACGCAAGTATAAATTTTACACTTATTAACGATGTGTGAGACTTTCAAGAGTTTTTCATTTCGTAAGGCACTTTAGGGAACAGCACTAAGTAAATTTCATTTACATATGATAATTAAACTGCAGTTGCAGCTGGTGAATTACAGATCAATGAACATAGTGCGGTCATAGCTTAAAATTTTCCTACGATGCTAAAGCAGCTGCTGACATCTAGTGACTAAAAAAGTAATATCTAGCGGAAGTGCTCTATTGATAAAACAGTCCTCATATAAAATTACAGAACGAAAAGTTGCCATTCCCTCACAATTCCCAATTTTAGGGGTTAAGCTGACATGATTTAATTTTTTTAGTTGTCTATTTTGTTTTTCTATCTATGTAAAAAAAACATTTTTACTGTTAATAATTATTTAATTATTGTCCATCGTATGTTTACACTGTAATTAAATAAAATAAGACAGTGATTGGAGTATTCGTTGCATATTTTTCTTTTTGATATGGACATACTGACCGAATGAGTGGGAGTGAATGAATGGCATTAAAGCGAGATGCTAAATAATCAGTGAAGAACAAAAACTACGAATGAAAAGTGATTTCGGAGAGAAAAATTGAAGCCTTTTCATGTGATTTTGTGAATTTGTGTTTGTGCAAAATTCATTGTAGACTGTGTTTGTATAATATTTTTGGAGCAAAGTTCCCAAAAAAACGTACCGCTTGGTAGTAATATGAGTAATGTTACCAACCAAAATGGAACAGGTCTAGAGCAGCAGGTCTGTACCTCATGTACCTACATGCATTTAGTATTGATTTTTACAAATATGAATAGAGATTTTGTTTGAAATAGCACTATTTCATGCCGTGTCCTTACCATTTAGATAGCTTCTAATTCATAAAAAGATTGCGTTTTTTGATAAAGGCATTGATCTCTAAAATCGCAATGCTTTACGTGTCTCAGAATAACCAACATGGCGACTTAGTTCTTCCACTTTTATGGTATCTATTTCATTGATTTTGTAAAATTTTCAACTTGCACATGACATCGATACGTACTTAGTTATTACAGTAGTTTTCCAAAGGCACTTACGAGTGAGGTCATTGTCATGCTATATTCGCGTGTCATGGCGGGAGGAAATAAAGTGTTTCGCAATTATTAAGTCCTAGACCGGATTAAACACATGATGATATTACATTTAGATTTTAGAAGTGTAGCTGTAACTTGATAGTTGATTTAGGGCTATAACTCTTTGTTTAATAATGTTCACTTTGAGTTTTAATCATGCAGTATTTTGTCATGCTTCTATAGTCATGTTAGCATGCCTAATTTGCTATAGTTAGATGGCGATATGTACCAAATGAGTTGATGTTGGTTGGTTAGCCAATTAGATACCTATTTCTCCTTAGTGTAATGTATTTTTACAGCATGGAAAGTTTTAGTATGTCCCTATCAATCAGGTGAAACAACTGCAAGGTTATTTGATGACTAGGTACACTTTCCATAAAATTATAGTTATGCTCACATACCTATTACACTTTTTATATAACAGCCACACAATAACAATGTTTGGGAAACATTCACTGTATCAAATTACAAATGTTTTTCTAAAATAACTTTAGTCACAGAGATTTGGTAGTTCAGAAATCTTTGTGTAATAGTATTTCTGATCATTCATGAATATTCCCATAATTGCATTAATCATGAGAACAATGATTCATAAATACTACATTATAAAAAAAAGACACAACATTTTCATTCACAGCACATTTTCATGATTGTACAAAACTACCCTCAATGTAATTCATAACAATCTCTGAGTATTTACCATTGTACAATGGTTAACAAAGGTCAGATCGCATAAATTGGATACCTAATTTACCTTTTGCCAAATTAAATATCCTTGCCTTGTCCTCTGGCTAGAATTTTTTAATCACACTGAACTGTGCATGACCTTCACTAACCCTTAACTTTGGTTTCTGAAAAGCTTATTAGTTAGATCTGATATTGACTCAAATCATGACTGTTCTTGGTTGACCAAGTCAAACTGACAGTACTTAAAAAAATTACAGTCAAACAAGTAATTTGTGGTCAATAGCATGGCAGAAAGCTGCTGTAAAATGCAGCATCTATATAGGTACACAAGACGGAGGTAACACCTACCTAACCTATGAAAAAGGTTTCAGATTAAGGTGCGGTTAACCTTACTTATGACTGCATGTTAGGGGCTGAAAGTTTCCTTTTCAAATATAGATCAAGCCTTTGGAGTTTGTAGTTGGTTCTTATTGCAAATTATACTTTAGAAAATGCAATAGAATCATTTAGTTGTAGCAAGTTAAAGCACTTCAGATTTTCTTAAGTGCCTTTTTTATGTTTTGATTTTGTCACTGATAAGCAGTTGACTATCATTGGCTATTGTCAACTGTAATATATGATTTCTTTATGCATTCTCTAATTCCTTGGTAGTGGAAGCATAAATATTCACATTTTCCTTTCTACATTAATGTTCTGATTTTTATAAAGACACTTGTAACATTATCATTTACAGAGATTTTCTTGTTTTTGTTTTAGTTTTACAAGTAGGATGTGACTGAGTTGTGTTAATTGCGTTTACAGCTTGCTGGTCTGGACTTGCAGCCTCAGGCTAATAAGAGTGCTGGCCGCTACATCCCCCCGCATCTGCGCAGGCAGTTGCAGGCCAACACTTCACAAGGTAAGAGCGGACAGTGTTTTTTTTTCTAGCCAACCAGCTTCTATCCAAATAGCATTTTTTTTATGTCAACTGCTACAAAGTATCCTCATATTGTAACGGTTAAGTGTAGGAGATTTTAAATATGATAAGATCATCTCAACACAGCTATAACCTATAACCTAAAACTGTATATTGTTGAGTTTTAGAGTATATTCAGCTATGTTTTGTAATGCTAATAGTTATCAGCATTTAGAAGTCTGTAACACAAAGATATGTGGGAATAACCCTGACATGTTATCATAGTATCATCACAAGTATATAAATGTTAGAGAATGTACTCCAGGACCAAGTGGGTAATATGTTTGTATTGATTGTGATCACATTTCTAGTGATGTCATGCATACAACAATGCAGTAAACAAAAGCATCAAGTAGTTACTCTATTATGAATGCACTTAGAAATTTTATGCTTTCCATTATCACATTGGTATGTTATGTATACTACCACTGGCACCAACTATTTGTTAAACTCAGGCACTGTTTGTGTATTACACTATTTTTTATATCCACACTGTTTTAATATGTGCAAGTAGAAGATATATATCATAAAATCAATAGTTGATTTGAATGGAATGAAAAGGTATCTGGTTTATTGCAAAAATGGTGTTCTAGTTTACTTAATACACATCAGACAACAATTCAGCATCAGCCACTTTACCTTAACCCATTGACCTTGTGCAATTAAAGTTATATTAGCGAGATCTATTACTCAGGTCAACATATTTGAAGGTACTAATAGATACAAATTTCATAATTGTATAAAACAAAGTCACTGTCTGTTTGTCTGTATCTATGCTTAAATGTTATGAACTTTGCAATGGATTTTGAACTGTTTTTTTTTTTTTTAATAGGTAATTTTCAAGAGGAAGGTTAGTATTTATCGGCTTGAAAATTCATATTTATTATAATTTTAGCCACAACTTCTCTTAAACAATATGATTTTTTTTATACATGAAATAGGAGTACAATAGATTAGTTACTAATGTTACATACAAGTTTACATTTACGTCATGGTTGTGGCTTTACTTATGGGTGCATGACCTTATGAACACAATACTATGAACATACTGTATATTTTTTTGTTAGGGACATAAATTAACCAATTACTAAATAAAAATATGCCTTGATATCATTTTAAATGATCCCTCTTCATTATATCTCAATTTTCTTAGTATTCCCATAAAATTTTAATAAAACAAGTCTGCTTTTCCACTGGAGATAGATACAAATGGAAGTGTCTTTATAAACCGATAGAATTGCATCATCAATAAATGCCCAAGTAATGTTTACAGAACTTTCTCCATTGGGTCTAATAAACACACAACTCGCTACAATGTGTTGGAATCACTGCCTAACATCTGACCAGAACTAAAAGCAATCAATAATTAATTGACTCATTATAGTTTACCTAACAATGCTGTGAAACACACATAAATAATAATATAATTAACTACACATGTTTCCTGCATTAAGCTTTGTTTATACAAGCTGAGAAGAGGTCAGTGTATCCAGATAAAGTTGATTCATAAAACAAAACTTAATTGCTCATTGTATGTATGTATGTATGTATAACAACATTTTGTACAAAATGATTCTTTCAATGATTCTTTGTAAAAAGTAGGACATTTTGATAAATGTTGAACTTTTTTTTATCTTATCATAAGTATTTATATTTTAGTTTTACATGGATACAGGGCCTATTTGATATTTGTGCAATTGTGGAGTATTAAAACTGGAGATTTATTGTTATTTATTTGGGTATTATTGTCCAATGTGTTTGGAGTTATTGAATAGCCAAGATTTGTATATTTCAGCTGACATCTCACGCCTACATATAAGTAATGTGTGCTTAAGCTTAGCTTTTTTTTAAATCCATGATCATTTAATGTTTGGCAGAGTAATTGAATGGTTTACCGTCAATATCATCCTTATTGTACTGGAGTTAACAAAGGCATTATTACTATTATGTGTAATTGTATGTGAATATATTTGTATTGTTATCAGATTAATTGTAATATACCTGTATCACTGCATGACTAGATTGACTGATTCATTCATTCAATTACTAACATTTTGTTTCTTAACATTTTGCAACATCCACAAATAATATTATATGACATTATGTTCTAAAATGGTATGGTCTCTTGAGGTTGTCATTAAAACATGATATGGCTAAAATGCAAATATTTTTGCAAGTTCTGACAGTAATGTTTTGTTGTGAGTATCATGCAACTCAACATAGCAATGGAAAATATTATTTCTGTTGTCGTATATTTCTAGCTTTCCATTTTCAATTAAATTGTTATCACTCAAACGATAAAATAAATGAGAGGTCGAGCCGTGCCCACGCGGTGCTCGTGTAATTGGTTTAGTAGATTATTAAGTAATTAATTTGTGCAGGGGAAGAGTCTAAGCGCCCAAGCTTAGACGCCCGTTCAAACGATCAACGGGACAACCGTTCATCATTCGGAGGCAACTCTAGAACCTACGACCGTGGTGGTCGGCGCGACGACCGCGACCGTGACCGCGAACGTGAATACGATCGCGGCAACGATTCGCGATACCCGCGCAGGGACCGCGGTATGTCCACTCAAGTTAACAAACTAACGTAATGTATAACTGTCGCCAACTCACTAGACAGAAGTAATCTCGATCTTATCACAATAACTCTTATCAATGTATTGATTGGTTTTATTCCTTAACACATAAGTTTTGACGTATGTAAGCGTAAATTGCGAAATAATAAACGCAATTCATCTTAACTTAGTGCCCAGAGATCATATTTTTTTATATCATTCTATATAATGGACTATTTGAAGTATGTGTATGAGTGAAAGTTAAGAAGCACATGCGTTAACTTCCCATAACTGTAATTATGATTATGTGACCGGGAAGCACTATAAATGTTCAGGTTACTAATGTAGTCTGCATTTTACATAGACTGCGCGCGTTGCACCTAATATGTACTTGGTATCGCTTGATTGCACGTACCATTATCGGTGCACCTGATGCGCACGCGGCTCTACGTATTGATAATGACGGTTGTATACTTAAATATTGGTGTACAATTCAAAACAGATGAAGTCTTTGTCTAGATTCATGATCGGCACAATGTTATCGAAGTTATCTGCCTAAGCAACAGGGTTAAATGCTGCCGTCAGTCTTACAACACGTCGTGTCTCTTTATTTTTAGTTTTTGGAGGCTCGTCATAAAGACAACGTTATACCGTGCTGCAAATTTAACAATGTACATAATGTGTATTGTCTAACAAGTGTTGTGTACACAGGTCGTGACTCAGGATACCAAAATGGCGACTCAGAGCCGCAGCGCTGGTCAGAGTCGTCGGAGAGATGGGGTGGCGAGCGCGGCGCGCGCAGCACGGCGGGCGCGGGCAGCGGCGGCGGCGCGTCCAGCCGCGAGTCGCGCGACGTGCGCCGCGACGAGGACTTCAACAACGAGCCGCCGCCGCCGCGCAACGACCGCTGGAAGGAGCCGGAGCCGCGCGCCGACGACCGCAACAACTCGCGCTGGCCCTCCGACGATGTGCGCCGCACTAGCACCCGCCGGGACGAGGTTGGCCATGAAAGCAATTCAGTCAGTCCAACTTTTATTACCTATTCACGGGGCGAGTTGCAATTGCAACACGTTAAATGCTCTTATGTCAATGTACATGGCTTGGCTTTACTAACTGTTGTTGCTTAAGAATTCCAGCTGATTTACTAACAAATGGAAAGCTGTGGCTACTAAATGCTTTACAGTGACTCGCCCGTTTTTTTGGCCATCTGACCATGGTTAGATATGTGTGTGTATGACAGATCTATAATAAACATTTGTTACAGAATGATTGGACAGTTCCGTTACCTCGCGACGAGCGGCAGGAGTTGGAGTTGTTTGGCACTGGAAACACAGGCATTAACTTCTCGAAATATGAGGATATACCCGTTGAGGCCAGCGGAGACCGTGTCCCAGACTTCATCACTAGCGTAAGTGACTCCTAAACCGTTTAAGGTTTTACTTTTACTGACTCTATCACACTAATGAATGTACTCTATTGCAGTTTGAGGATGTTAACCTGACCGAAATAATGCGCTCGAATATAGCGGCCGCTCGCTACGACAAGCCGACGCCGGTCCAGAAGTATGCGATCCCGATAGTGCTCGGCAGGAGGGATGTCATGGCGTGCGCACAGACTGGTTCAGGAAAGACGGCCGCATTCCTTGTGCCCATCCTCAATCAGATGTACGAAGCTGGGCCCGTCAAGCACATGGGGTGAGTATTGGTTGCCTATGTGTTCTCTTTAGTTCCACATTGTTGATTTATGACACCGTGCTTCTTCTTTGCAGACCATACAACCGTGGCCGCAAGCAGTACCCGCTTGGACTGGTGCTGGCCCCGACGCGTGAGCTCGCTACACAAATTTATGATGAGGCTAGAAAATTCGCCTACCGCTCTCGCGTGCGTCCCTGTGTTGTGTAAGTATCCTTATTGTACATGCTTAGAGTGTAAGGCCGGAAGATGTATGAGGAGCATTGGATGTGATGTATTGGTGGTGTGCAGGTACGGCGGGTCTCCGATACACGAGCAGTTCCGCGAGCTGGAGCGCGGCTGCCACCTGCTGGTGGCCACGCCGGGGCGGCTGGTGGACATGCTGGCGCGCGGCCGCGTGGCGCTGGACCACTGCCGCCATCTTGTGCTGGACGAGGCCGACCGCATGCTGGACATGGGTTTCGAGCCGCAGATTCGCAAGATCGTCGAGAGCCACACGATGCCCAAGACTGGCGAGCGACAGACGCTCATGTTCTCAGCTACTTTCCCCAAACAGATCCAAGTGTTAGCACAGGATTTCTTATTTAATTATGTTTTCCTCGCGGTTGGCCGCGTCGGGTCCACATCCGAGAATATTACTCAAAAGGTAAATATATAAATATTACAATGTGAATGTGTTTAATGTAAATATTTATATGAATGAATTCTACTAATTTCTTATCTCTATTCGTAGGTGGTGTGGGTGGAGGAAATGGATAAGCGTTCGTTCCTGTTGGATTTGCTTAACGCTTCTAACTTGCTGCAGCGTCAGCGCCCAGAAGAAGACCAACTCATTCTAGTTTTCGTTGAGACCAAGAAAGGTAACATTATATCATAGTAGGATGATGCCGATGATTTATTTATATAAATAGTCGCTAACATAATAATTGACGTTTTTAGGTGCCGATCAACTAGAGGAGTATTTGGGAAATCTAGGATACCCAGTGACATCGATCCACGGTGATCGAACACAGCGTGAGCGCGAAGAAGCGCTTCGCCGTTTCCGAACAGGACAGACTCCAATCCTCGTTGCTACTGCTGTCGCGGCCAGAGGTGAGTTCGGAAAACATACTATTTACCTAAAACTTGTACTAAAATAAAACGACCTCTTTTGCTCACTAACGATAGTGATACAAAACATACAGCTTTTAATTCACATAGTGTGAAAGTTTTATGCTCACACACGTTAAATAGACATTTTACTGATTTGAAATGATTGTTGTTGTGTACAGGTTTGGACATACCTCACGTGCGTCACGTGATAAACTTTGATTTGCCGTCGGACGTTGAGGAGTACGTGCACCGCATCGGTCGTACTGGCCGTATGGGTAACCTGGGCGTGGCCACGTCCTTCTTCAACGACACCAACCGCGGCCTCGCGCGGGACCTCGTGGAGCTCCTCGTTGAGGCCAAGCAGGATGTGCCCAAGTAAGGATCTAAATAGTAATAACATTTCATTTTGTGTTAAATTTAATTGAATATCGATGACACTAATGTGTATGGTATGTTTAGCTGGCTGACGAGCACGGCTGCTGACGGGCGGCTGGGCGGCGGCGGGCGCCGCACGGGCTCGCGCTCGGGCGGCGGCCGCTTCGGCGGCGGCGGCGGCAGCGGCTTCGGCGCGAGGGACTTCCGTACTCAGCCGCGCCAGACGCCTCGCTCCGCGGGGCCTTCTACTATTGGCTCTGGTCAGCATACTACATTACATTTCTTCTTTTTTCACACAATAAACAACAATTGTCAATTTTCTTTGTGTACAATATGTAACATGAACGGTGGTGTGGTGTTGCAGGATTCGGGTACGGCGGCGGGTCGTACGGCGGCAACTACGGCGGGTCGTACGGCGGCGGCGGCGGCAGCAGCGGCGGCCCCGACTGGTGGGACTCGTAAGCGCCCGCAGCACCCCGCAGCCCTCGCACCGCACGACCCCGTACTCGACCCCCTCATTCGTAACTTAAGCGATGTGAAACGTTCTAGATTAATATATTTTATTTTAATTCGTAAACTGATAGTTGGACTGAAATTGACCTGTGACTATTTAATACGGTATTGTACAATAGAAGAGAGCGGTGCGACAGAGAGATGTGTCAGGCTCGCGCCGGCCGCGGGCGCTGAATCTCAGGTGCGCAGCCCGCGAGCGCGGCCGGGCCTTGTTTCTTAACTTCATACATACACCATGGGCATGCTTAACAAATGTCTGTGAATTAATTCCGCGAGAATGGTAGTTCGCGATCATTAATGAAGTAATCGATAGATTAAATTTTGATTACATGTTTCGTTTGCGTCACGCACGTCGTGACTCGCACGCGTCTTGTCTTTTTTAGTAACGATTATGTGAAGTAGTCTATTAATATAGAAATATTTTTGATGTCCGATCTGTATCGTGAATTCGTAAGTGAACAATGTAATTGTGTATTTTCGATTTTCTATTTCCTGACAGTCTCATAGCTGACTTAACTCATGACACTGGAATTTTGAAGCATTTACGCACCCTAAAATCGATGTAGCTAATGAAGCAGTAGATTTAGAAATTGAAAAGTACCGATACAGTATCATAGCAAATAATTACTAAATTTTGTCAGTAGAAAATCCCATATTGTAATATCTGTCTTCGACGTGATCTATAATTTGAATGTGAATTTACCAATAAAAATTAAGAAACAGGATTATTTTGTTTTGTTTTTTCTTCCAATACTTAGTTCCTTACAATCGATAAAAATAGGTTGTTACTTGTGTGTTAATAAAGGGAAGTTCCTCTAATACTGGAACCAGTGTCGCCATATTAATTTGCCGTCTGATTCGTGTGCGTTATCACCTGTCAAATACGTGCAACATTTATAATTATGCCCAGGGCCTATCGGCAAGTTACATTTATCCGAGCGCTAACGCTTACTGATTCGCTCCAATCAGTAAAGGTTCAACGCAAATAATAACAAGCGTCAAAAAACAATGCCATATTTTGAATATGCATTTTTAACTGACTTCAAAAAAGGAGGAGTTTCGCAATTCGTCGGAATCTTTGTTTTACGTACCTATGTTCACCGATTACTCCGTCAATTCTGGACCGATATCGATTTTTTTTATTTGAAAGGTGGTACTGTCAGTGTGGTCCCATTTCAATTTAGTCCAGATCTTATGGTTCCCATCCCCGAGAAATCGAGGGCAAACCTCAAATTTTATAGGCTCACTTATCGTTCTTCGCATATTTTTTTACGAAGTATCTTGTGTATGCGTATAGTAATCACCATTTGAGGTGGCTGTGCTGATGATGGAAGGTACAACTCCTTAAAAGTAACCAGTTACTTAAACAGGCAAGGACTGTTTTAGTAAATTGGTTTCAAAAGGGTATTCGCAACTATTCGTTCTAACCATGCCCTCGCAATACATAATGGAGAACATATTGTATGTTCGTAAAAACCTCGATAAATTTAATACAAATAGTGATTTTCATAGCATTAACACGAGAAGTAAAAATAAACTTGCAGTTCCAAGATTTAGATTAACAAAAACAAATACTAAATCTTTCCTTGGAAATTCTATCCGTTTCTATAACAAACTGCCTGATAGTATTATTAAATTACCAAGCAATAAGTTTAAAAATGCCGTAAGATCTCAGCTGTTAAGTAAAGCGTACTATTCGATTAGTGATTACGTAGAGGATAGGCGCGCGTGGATGTAGTATCTCTGCACATGTGGTCTCCCTGGCAGTCTGCTAGCTTTTTATTATAATATAGTATTATTATTACTGCGTATTTTCATCAGCTTTCCCTTAGCGTCTATTTCGAAAATCTTTGACATGCCTTGACATTCCTGTTAGGGTTCGATTAGGACTACATATTTTTTGTATGTAAGATTATAATTATTATTATTTTATTTCCTTGTGCCTATAAGATTTGTACATGTATCAACATCGTAAACTTGGTAAAATAGTCGGGTTCCTCTTTCTTTTGACATTATTTTCTATTTTCTTTATTTAAAGAATATTTTATCCCCTACTTGGCAATCTGTACATTTTGCTAATTTACGTTGTTGTTGCATAATTATTATTGTAAATATAAATTGTATTTTCTATTTTTAAAAGAGTAACTTATGGAGTTTCTTGCCGGTTCTTCTCCATAAGAATGACATTTTGGAACCGCGCAACTAGAGTCAGTAACGTTTTGAAAGTGCCTGAGAAGGCCTACTCGAAATAAAAACCTTTTGATTTTGATTTTGATTTTGATTTTGATTTTGATTTTGCAACATTTGGTCTTATGATCATCAAGTCATGACCTGATGCCGCAGCCTGAATAGTCTGCAGAGAACCTAACTCCTTGACTACTAACAACAGACTCGATGACTGGATAAACGTACTGTTAGCGACAAAGAGTAAGACTAGTGGGTAGGCAAATCTGAAATTGTCAAATAACGATGTGTCGCTGGAATTGAGATTTCTCAATCTCTGCATTGCAAGACTTTTCGAGACGAATTGCTCTATTTCTTTCTTTACTCCTCTGCTTGTCGCTTTCTCATACGAGATGCGTGTAAGGAAGGCCTCCCCGTCATATACCACCTTAGATACTCTATCTTATGTACCTGTTTCCATTAAACCACTAAAAAGCAAAAAATAAATTATTTTTAAAATAAACAAGAAACCGCCTTCAAAAAAAATACGCTAAGATAAATAGTTAAAACATTAAATGAAATTTAAAACGCAGAATACACTAAAAAGTGAAAAATAAACAATTAGAAGTATTTAATTCGAAGAAGAAAACACGATCCCTCTTAATTATAATAAAACAAGTACTATTTTATGGGCTAGGTACCTACTCATCGGTTTGAAGTCGGTGCCAAGCCCAAATAAAGCGAGAAAAAGAAAACCTACCTATACCTATATAATATGTATACCTTGTAAAATATAGCTTGATACCTGTGACGTTTGTCGGAATGACATTACTAGGGATGGAGGCGTGTTTCGTAGCTTATCGATGTCTGTGACGTCATGAGTTTTATTCAAAGTGACATTGTAGTCATTGGCATTGTAAAGATGTAAATTAAAAATAAATGTATTTGTAGTTGATTTAAATGAAATAAAACAAAAATAATTCAAAATAATCGCGCAAACGGATCACAAATTCGCGACACTCACTATTCAAAACAGTCTTTTTTTGTCTTTTCGGCATTTTAGCAAACAAAAAAAGGTATTACCAAACAAAGTAACACAAATAACACCATAGTTACACAAAGTAACAAAAATATCAACAAAACAATGGTAGCGTATACAAGGCGTCAGCAATCGTACTGACTCAAAAACGATGGCGCCCGCTTGTTTCCAGCACGCGAAACCATTATTGCCAAACTATATAACTACATTTTATACTAGTGAAATTTTCATAGTATTATTTTATCGATAATCATCTGTCAGTCACTTGCACGTCCCTAGAGCTCTTCAAAGTGCATTTATAAAGTAAGCTAAGAACCAAAAATTATTTAAGAAATATTAAATATTATTTAAATTACTCATATTTTTACTGGTATCTTTATAATTACATGATTGTTTTTAAAAATGCTTATTATTTTTATACATAAACGTCGTTTTTATGTTAAAAAATTTTAACATTTAAGAATAAAATTTGGGTTGTAGCTGTCTTCATAAAACGTTCGGTAATGTCACAGGTATCAAGCTATATTTTACAAGGTATAATTGTCTATTTGAAAATGAGTAAGTAGTGGGTTATTCAGCGCTGATGATCGAGAATTAAGGCATGTCAGAGGTCTACGGGCAAGGCTTTAAAACTCTGTCATCGGCTTGTACCAACCGTACCATAAGCGGGTAATGAGATAAATATTTATGGATGGAATAGAAAATAAAACAAAATTTACTGGCAACTCGATAGTAGGACAGGTGGAACCATATTCTACCTACATAATGCCGCACTCATCTATTGCTATAACATTCTTAAACAAAATATAACCTCTTTTTTGTCGGTTAATTAATTTGTTATAGTAGGTACAGCAATATTTAAAATTTTTCGTTTTGTCTATGCTACATATTTGGTCGACGTTTGGTACGGATTCTTACAAATTTCTGACGTCTTATCTATATTTAACCAAAAAATTGGAAGCATTTCGTTAGATTGTCAGCCATCGACCTCGACCGGGCGTTTAACCTTGAATCGGTTGTAATTATTTATAAACTCGTTTGTTCTAGCTTTTAGTGATAGTTTTTAATACGAGGCAGATTTGGAGCATCGAAAATAAATTACAATTTGTTTAAATTTTATAGATGTAATATTGCAGTATATAGAAGACTTATGTGGTATTGTTTTTAAATAGATCTAAATCGGTAATTACTAAAAATAACTTCAAGAAACTAATTACAATCTAGAACTGACTTTTTTTTGATGATAGCTTTCATCCATTTTCTTTTTTTTTAAGACTAGTTTAGACTTATGTCCCTAAGTTACCTGCCATTTGTTTTTCTTGCAAAATAAATATTTTTGGCTACGTTGGCTAACCTTACTCTTATCAAAGACAGCTTCCTGCGTGTAATATTTAGTCTATCTTAATCGGTACAGCCGATTTGAAGATTATGACACGACGAGACAGACAAAAAAATCGGACTGGTTTTTGACATTACTAGGTACCTATCTTACAAAATAACCGTGTCTGTAGGAGTGGGTATTACCATTTTTATATGCCCTATTACATTTAAATAAAAAAAAACACTACTTTCTAGTTTGTAATATCTATACTCCATTTGTTTAGGTAATTAACTAAATGTAAACAATTTTGGTATGTCTTTTAAACAAAATGTGATCTTTAAAAATGTAAAATACGTTTTACAACATGAAATACATTCAGATTTTCTAAAACTATAGTTAATTGATTTATAAGCAGTAATATCCAAATTAATAATGATTTTTTTGGTTAAAAAGTAACACCAAGATTGTTTACATTTAGTTAACTACCTAAACAAATGGAATATAGTGCCGAGGAGGCTTTAAAAAAATAATAATCGCATTCTCAAACCTGCCAAAGATGTAATGAACTAGCATTAGTGGGTCACACCAATGTTTCTCCTAATCGTGAAGCGAACCCGCGGTGTACACGTCGCTTATTGGTAATAATGAAAAAAAACAGACAAGAAGGTATAATGTATAATATCTGCGATAATAGTTACCGACGCTTAACTTACCTAAACGACTCCTAAAACTGGTAAACCTATTCTGTCTCTCGATATGTTTCCTATCCGGTGTTTAAATATACTTACATAGTTGTTACCCAGTATGTTTATTTTTCGTAGGTATAGTTTGATCAAAAATTAAGAACTATTTATTAGTACTCACATACCGGCTTACTTAAATACAAAATTAAATTCGCGGCACACATCACGTCAGCTCTGGGTTCTGCTTAGACATTCAGTGGACGTACACAAGCTCGTCCGCGGCTCCACAGATTTTATTATAACTAATTTATCTCATCGATTACGTCCGGTAATGGCCAACGGCTTATTGAATACGTCTTTTTGTGGCGCCTTTTTATTTGGAGATCGCGTCTAGAGCAGGCGGGACCCCGCCGCGATGGCATCCACGGAATGCCTAAAAGGTGACTCGTGGATAAATTACGGACATTTCTTCCATTTTAACGATTCCCTTTATTATTTAATTTATTTTTATCGTATGTTACACATTTGGCTTATAACAATGTTTGTTTTTGGGTTTCATTAGCATAAAGCTCACGCTGGGGTGGAAAAAAATGGAGTCCCAGCCATTTTAGTTATTTGATAGAATCTATTTTATCTTATGACGGGTGTTGTTCGTTAAAGAGTTTCACGTGACCGTAAGGCAGATAGCGGGATGTCTCAATTTGGTAATTTGTCGGTTTTTATCGCATCTGATGTGACACAATAAAACGATTAATTTATTATAGCCCTTGGAGATGATTTCGATCAGTTTATCGCCGGCGCACGCCTCTCCGTCGGACGTTAATTGTTTTATGTAACAAATAATTTTATTAATTGACCGTTGATGGGGCTGATACAGAGAACTCTAAAACATTATGTTGTCATGCGGGATCTGGCAATTTATCGTAATGAATATCGTAACGGCGGAACTGTTCTATCAATTTTTTTTTAAATCTTTTCCTGTTGTGTAATATCACTACTTCTATTTTATATTCTTTAACAATGCTTATTTATATTTTAAGTACATATGAACTTTCGAATCCACATAGGTGAACCTCGTATTCATATCTACTTAAGTTATAGGTAATCTATACTAATATTATAAAGCTGAAGAGTTTGTTTGTTTGTTTGTTTGTTTGTTTGAACGCGCTAATCTCAGGAACTACTGGATCGAATCGAAAAATTCTTTTTGTGTTGAGTAGACCATTTATCGAGGAAGGCTTTAGGCTATATAATATTACGTTGCAACTATTAGGAGCGAAGAAATAATGGAAAATGTAAAAAAAAACGGGGAAAATTGTTCACCCTTGAGGGCTTCCGTTGCGTGCGCTGCGAAAACGGTTCAAGATACACACAATATATGTATGTACGAATTATTCCTATTGAAATGATCTAAAAAAATGTCCGCGACAGTATATGTCTATCTTTTAAGATTAACTCACTAGAACCGTTTTTATGGTAATCAAATTCGATCGAAATTAATGCATCAACGCACAGCCCAAACTACTGGACGGATCGGGCTAAAATTTGGCATGCAGGTAGATGTTATGACGTAGGTATCCGCTAAGAAAGGATTTTGATAAATTCTACCCCCAAGGGGATAAAATAGGGGATGAATTTTTTTATGAAACTTTGTCAAAATTAAACCGATCGGGCTGAGACTTTACATGCACATAGGTGCTATAACGTAGGCATCCGCTAAGAAAGATTTTGATAAATTTCACACATAAGGGGATGAAATAGGGGATGTTTGTAGAAATCTTCTTAGATTTTTGACTAGCCATGACTATAAACAAGTCTCAGGGGCAAACTCTCAAATTTGCGGGTATTGACTTGAGAGAACATTGCTTCTCTCATGGGCAGTTCTATGTTGCTTCCTCACGAGTAAGTTCTCCCAGTAGCTTGATAGGTTTAGCGCCAAATGACAAATTAGTTAAGAATATTGTGTACAAGGAAGTTTTGTAGGCTCTAATTTTTTACACTAACTTGCTAAACAATAATACTTCTTAACGCGTGCGAAGCCGCGGGCAAAAGCTAGTCTACCTATAACTTAAGTAGACATACTCACATACAACTCCTCATAATAAGTTCATATTTTTACATTACCTTCAAAAAAATGGTTGTAATATCACTGGGCATTCATTCCTGTCATAATATTCATATCTTACTAAACCAATCACAAAGCTCTGCAACTTCCAACGACCATCACCATTTCACAAATAAAAAAAGCGTCTGCAACACGCCTTCAACAATAGCTGGTAACATCTTTTGTAATTTGTCATAAAAACAATACACTGTTACGCTCCGTTTTGTGCAGAATAGAACAAGTTGTAAATCATTGGTGTCCTTTTGCGTACAAGTGAAACTATCGTTATTTATGAGGGGTAGTTTGCCCTCGCCTGAGTACACACTACTTATTTGTTTTACGTGATTTACTGTTTACAAGGAATTTTTTACTTTTTAATAATTATAAGTTTTTGTTCAAATACGCACTACTTGAATTGTTTGTTTACTTTTGTAGGACTAGTGCATTATCCCCCTAAGCACAGGTTACCTGTGCCCCTGCAAAAAAAAATAGGTGGTAAATTATTGGGTTGATAAAAAAATAAATCAAAGTTTATAACGAAAAATATTTAATTATTTTTAATCTTACATAATAGGTTTAAATATAATAAAAATATATCTAGGTAAGTATATACTATATTGAATATTAAATGTGTGACTGGCAATTCAAATACGCAGATATAAATAAAATAGCCCCCGATAGCTGAAACTGTCAATCCTTATCTATTTCATATGAAAGAGATAGCATGAGTCTTAACGGCGATTTGAAGAGTGACATCTCAGAATTCGGCCATTAGTCTACGCACGCATTCGAATCGTTTACATTCTTTTCATTTGGTTGTAGTAAACGCATGTTAGTGAAAATGCTTTGGCAATGTTGTTTTTATTTTAAGTAAATGCTTGATTTTCATAATGGGGATGATGACATAAGATACCCTCGTATTTTTTTCTTTTGTCCCGCAAACACAAATTTACGAAAGTAAAGTAATATTTCTCAATTACCTATCTGACGGACTAATTACTTTTCGTACCCTTCGTCATCTCTCTTAACTCACACCACTTATAAAAAAATGGCACATAAAATTAACTTCAATATTTGGTAGCTTCTTTTATCAATTAGTAATTTTCATCGCATTACGCATATCCTCTTCTATTAAGATTATAGTATAGGCCTTTGAGTTTGATGAGTTCGTCGTGTGTGCCCATTTCCGCGACCTGGCCGTCGTGAATGACGCAGATGACGTCAGCGTCACGCACGGTGCTGAGGCGATGAGCGATCATGACGCACGTGCGACCCGCCTTCGCAGCATCCAGCGCTTCTTGCACCACCTTTAAAGTTTATGACGATATTAGTATATACGGAACAAAATCCCGTTTTTGCTCGAAAATTGGGCAAAACCGGAAATGACGAAAATATCATTTGTTTTTTCTCTGTCTGATAAATATTTAAGTAGATAGCACCTGGATTTTTTACCCTGAAAGACAAGGAACAGTAAAACAGTTCTATTTTTCCATGATCAGGCTGCAATTGTTTGGGGTTATTATAGGAAAAACACCTTTACACGCGATCAGAAACTTTGATATTAGATGACTTGATATCCGTGTGGTGTCCGGATATAAAGAATAGCACCACCCCATATCCTCCACTGGGTGTCGTAAAAGGCGACTATTGGACCTTAAGACCCAGTGCACTGTACCAAGCACCGTGGGTCACCCGAATGGTGGCGGGTAAACAACCAACAATCGCATTCCCAAAGAGGGTTAGTGTCAGGCAGGCGGCCGACTATAAAACCATAGCCAAAACTTTAAGCAACACGTCTAGAAGACGTGTTGCGCCGACCCCAAACAATAATGATTGGGATAAGGGCAGGGGAATGATGAAATGATGATGACTTTTTGTATACAAATCCTTACCTTTTCACTCTCTGTGTCGAGGGCGCTAGTGGCTTCGTCCAGCAGTAACATCTTGGGGCGTCGAATCAGAGCCCTGGCAATTGCTACCCTCTGCTTCTGACCGCCCGACAGTTGCGTGCCTTTAGATCCGATGTTAGTCTCGTAACCCTAGATGAAACAAATGACAAATATATTTATAAGGCAAAATGTTGTCTTCTGAAAGTATTTTTTGTTACGTTGTTTTACTCTTAATTTCTATTAATGAAAAATGATGACAAAAAAGTCTTATCACTAGAACTGACGTTAAAAAATCCTTGCAAAAAGGATAGGAACTCGATATGCTTAAATTCAAACGTACCAAAGGCAGCGAGGTAATAAAGTTGTGTATGTTAGCCTGCTTGGCCGCGTCGATGACTTCGTCAGCAGTGACGTTCTTCTCGTTGTTGCCGTACGCGATGTTCTCGCCGATGGTGCGGTCGAACAGGATGGGCTCCTGCTGCACGAAGCCGATCGCTCTCCGCGAATCTATCAGACGCAGTTTCGTGAGAGGCACGCCGTCTTGAGCCTGGGGAAGTATACCTGCACTTAGTGTTCGCTCTTCTGACAATATTTAAAAGTAGTTTGTTAGTTAAACTTATGTAAGAGAGGTTGTGGATTCGATTCCCAACTAGGACAAATGTTTGTGTGATGAGCACGATCATTTGTTCTGTGTCTGGGTGGAATTTATAATATGTATTTATGAGACTAAATGGCGTTGTGTGATAGTCGTGGAAAATATTATATTATAATGTGTTAAAATAAAAAGTCAATACAAGAAGTCTTGCATTGTATTTGAAACAACGAGTACGAAGATTTATGTGTAGAAGAATATAACTTACCACAATACCCCCTTCGGGATCGTAGTATCTCTCGAGCAGTTGTATGACAGTACTCTTCCCGCAGCCGCTGGCCCCCACCAGCGCCAGCGTCTTCCCTCTCTCAATCTCCAGGTTCAAGCTCTTCAGGACTTGCACCATCGGGCGAGTGGGATATCTGAACTGCACGTTCTGAAGGCTTGCCTCACCAGTTCCTTTCTAAATAACAATGGGGATCACTTTTGTGTTGCACAGCGTTGATTAAAATATGTTGTTAATAGAAAGTTACACGGATATATCATGTATATTTTTTTAGCAATTGCCCTGTGAATATTTTGAATTCAGTTAAAGACTTCCTGAGAGTTTGATGTTTAATTTTATTCTGGTAGAAATTGTTATATGACCAGATCTGGCACTTACGAAGGCGGGAAAAGCTGGGTGTGCAGGGTCAGTGATTTTGGACTGACGGTTCAGCAGATTGATGACACGTCCTGCCGCCTTGATGCCTTTCTGGAAGTTCGGGGCAAAAGCAAACGCCTGCGCAGCCGATGACGCACCCATGAGCAGAGCTTGAGCTGATCTGAATGATGACGATGATGAAAATTAATATCACAGTTTCGTAGGTTACTTACTAAAGTATATATTGCTACCTATGATGGTCAATGTATTACATACATATAAACCGATCGTAATACCTACCATCAAATTTTGTTAGTAAAATATAACACTGTTACAAAAATAAAAAGGTTACTTATCAGAGATCCCACTAGTCGTAGAAGCGAGAAGTGGGTCATCTCGCTTTCACAACTGCAGTAATCTTCCTTTAAGAGAATATAGCAGGCCCCAGAACTTACTTGAAAACTACAGAATAATCGAGTCCCTCTGAAACGATGAGCGTTCCTCCGTAGTACAGGGACGAGGCTATGACGAAGTTGAAGATGCCTCGGGACAGGCCGAAGACGATGCCTCGCCAGTGAGTGGACCGCTTGGCCATGACTAGGGCGGGGAGCAGCTGCTTGGCGTACTCCTTGCGGAAGGTGTCTTCCCTGCCCAGGGAGGCCACCGTACGGACGTTGGCTACTGCCTCTACGGCAATCTGGAATTTATAAGATCTCGATTAGGTATCTATCAGTTTGCGGTATTATAAAAGTATGTTTTTATTCGATTTAGGTGTAGTATATTGCAGATCTTGCCATTAACTTTAGAGCCAAATATACAAAACTTGTGCGTCATAATATATTCATACTTTCTTCTCTTTGAACTTAGCTCGGTTATTGTATTGAATAAGTTCTGATTTGAACTTAATACTAAAACTAAACACTAAATTAATGTGTAGGCACCTTTGAGCTAGCTTCCATAGTTTTCGCTGTTCCAGCGGACTCAGCATAGGTCATTCTTCCTTGTTTGTAGAGGACGAAGGTGATGATCGGGACAAAGGTCAGGGCGACCAATCCCACTCGCCACTCGTAGATCAGTGATAAGACTAAAGCGAAGCCGAATGTACCCAGCGCCTGAAGTACTGTGCCGATTCTTTGTCCAGTTGCCTAAAAGAAATAGAAGGCTATTATACAGGGTGTAAGAAAACTACTATAACGATCCTGAACAGGCGTATACTACTATCAATCTAAATACCAGAAAACGTATTTTTGGAGGTCAATATAAAAACCTGTTAAAGTTATTAATTTTTGTTCCATCCATCTAACGCAAAATTCTCCCCAAAACTCGGCAAAATTTCATAACACTGACAATACTCCACACCACCGCGGCATCTATGTGATCTATTGTACTATTGCTTCAAAGGAGCCGACCAGTCCAAAATAAAATAAAATGACAAAAAATAATGTTATTTATTTTATGTCAAAGGAACCGCCAGCCCTTTCGGCGCGTGCACAACTACCGCGGATTCCTTTGATGATGCCGCCGACCGGCCGAGCGACACTGACGACACTCAGTCTCGTGTAGAAAGCGCTTCCGACAAGACGTACGATTGCTTGATGTTTTCCAGCTAAACATCGTTATTTCTTTACCATCGATGACTATTGATCATCCCTATCCCGACATCAGTCTCGTGTATGAATTTGTCTCGATAAGATCTCCGAATAGTTATAAGTTTTTCGCGAGATGTTATGGCGTAGTCTAACGTAACTTATTTCAATATCAAGTGTCCGAAGGAAGTTTGACGCGCGATGTTGTTTGCGAGTGGTGTAACAATGCCGTCGGTACAAGTATTACTACCTAGCATCATCTTCACATAACGAGCCAAACTGTGAGTGTTAAGGCGAGTCTTAAAGCCAGTACAGGTGTGAAAGTAACAGTGTTACATTAAGAAATGTGATTAAACGGTTCAGAGGAGTGTTGAAGTCAAGCACGATAAACAAAATTTACAATTAAAAGTGCGAGCTTTATTACGCACGTAAATTGCCGGAATACCAGGTTGCTGGCCACCTACATACTCCTGTAAGTACCATTAACATTGTTATCATCGCATACACACAAATAAAATCAAAATAATTATTGCGACTTCAACGACTCGCTAAACATACCTAGACTAGTCAAGTGAATTTCATACCTACGTTCATTTCTCATAGTTATTATTTTTGGTTAGAATTGTATTGCAAGGACCAGGTAAACAGAGGTTAAGTAGTAGTAGTAGAGAGTTTGTATGTCGAAGCCGTTGACGAGATCTCCCAAGTAGTCATTGTTAAGAATTCTCGATCGTCAGCTGACGGAGTAACACGATCGACAAGTCTTGATCTTTGATATTTCGAAAATCAAGGTACGCTACTGGACTACGAAAACAACTTATTAATCATCGTATCGTTTGTCGTAGTACTGCCTAGTGTAGTATTGATATTATTTTGTGGCAGATAAATACAAAATTACTGTTCAATTAATAATGTCAGCTCACGGCTCACAACGAAGATACCGCCGTAAACTTGTAGAAAATAGAAAATAAATTCAATAAATACCATACAATTTTGGGATAATTTACGTAAAGTGTTTAACCTTGTGTCGTTACCAGTAAAGTTGAAATTAATTTGCAACGGTATTTTTGGCAATATGATCAAAGTTAAATAAAAAAAAAAAAAAAAAGTATCAAACACCTGCGCTTGCGGTAGCGGCCATTCTTGAGTTCAGGTCATGACCCGAACTTTATCATATGTTCAGTGTGGCCACTAATAACAGTGGGGAAATTTAGCATTATGAATTAATTTGAACGGGGAAAAATCATAATCGTGTATCGAAGTAAAAGTCGCAGCAATGTGTTTGTAACACGAGACTACATATGCCCCTTCACGATCGTTATAGTCGTTTCATTACACCCTGTATAACGGTGACTACTTATAAGATCTGGTGTACTCAAAACAAATACTAGTCTTTTACTGCGTTAACTAGACATGTTCGGTTCAGTTTCTAATACATTATTGGATTTTTTTATTTGTTCTTATATGTACATTTATTATTGATTGTATTTTTTTTGGTCTTTGTAAAAGTGTGAAGCGATATAATTTAAATTGCATGTTACCCCTTGCACAGCAGCTGCTTCACCGGACAAGCGAGCGCAGAGCGCACCAGTCGAGTTGTTCTTGTCGTCATAAAACGCGACCTCTTGCTGTAGAAGCTTCTCGAACATTTGTCTTCGAAGCCGTTCTGTTAGATATTCTCCAGCTATACCGTATAGGAACACCTGGGAAATAGCAATGGGACAAAATTTGAGATGGGACAATGCAGATTTTTTTTTGAAAATTTGTAACCTGGGCCTTGAAATCGTATAGTATGGATATGCATGGTTTGTTGCGAGTAAGGTCTCTGTATACTAGAGTACTTACCACTATAAAATTGGTGATTCCCGAGAAAACGCCAATGCCAACAAATATCAAAGCATATCGTCTCACAGATGCCAAAATTTCATCATCGTCCGGGCTGGAGAGAACCTGAAATCACATACAATTTTATTTTCAAGTGCTCTTTGAACATTTACGAAAGCTAACACAAAACCATTTACAATTAACTAGGCATGTAACACGAATACTAGTGAGCCTACCACCAACTCTTAAAGTAACATTGCAGTATTAGAAGCCTACATTATTTTCAAAATTGTACGTAGCGGTAGGCCCACTGAAATAAGCAAACGTTGCATAGCGGTAGAGTCAGTAAGAGTTTGATACTACTGCCTTCCCCCTTGAGGAAAAAGAAGGCCCTCTGAAATGAGCTTTGGGATAGCCTTTGCAATTAAGAGGATGTAAGAATATACTAAGCTATAGACGGCTTAGGTGGAAGGAGGGAGGCTTTTGCCCTGCAGTGGGACACTAACAGCTAATAATAAGAATATACTTACACCAATAAAGTCTCCGAAGATAACAGCGAGGAGGGGCATCGCAAAGCCGCTGAGCAAAGAGCAGACACTGGCAGCAGTCACGCTCTTCCACTCAGGGGAGTTCAGTTTCAGTACAGTCGTGAATGGCACGTCCGGAGCGGTCTCGTCATCTTCCTCGGGATCCTGTTAGAAGGCCATAGAACTTATTTACATTTACTTAAAGTCCTTGATAAATTTAATCCTAAGATCCACTCTCAGTGTCCCAAAATTGTCATAAACTGAACCTGGTTGGTGGCTTTCTGAAATGCAATAGTGTCGCTTCGTAAAAGCAACTTTAAGATATGCATGCAAGGTTGAATTTGCAAAACATATGTTCGTATGACTATCGATGTTGTAATGAAGACTTTTTGGCGGCTACTTTTGTTCGGGTCTATACATACATAATATGTAATACAAACTTTTTTACAAATTAAAGCATACATTTTTTTTAGACATTCTAATGGTAAAAGCAAATACTGTTTTGCCCATATATTTGCAAAGTCCTTGCTAAACATCCTTTATCTGTTTACGCGTGGTTGTGTTAAAAGATAATTAACAGAGTGATTATGTATAAAAATTGTCGCAATATTTTCCTCATTGCTATATTCAAAACATGCTGCGACATTTATATCTAAATTGATAAGTTTATGAGACATCGAAAATACAATTACTACCGTAGATAATTTTAAATACCTCAGTGAGTCATCAGTTTACTACACTGAAAAAAAGTTCATTTTACTTACGGCAGCATTTCCCAAAAAGTCATCTTCATCTTCCTTTTCACTTCTCACTGATTGTTCGCGGGTCAAGCCTTTAGACTCTGTAAGTGATAAAAGTTGGTATAGTTTAATGATTAACCAAATACGATAATATACTTTTACTATTTAAAAATGAAAGTAAGATTTTTTAAAATGGATCTGATTATTCACACTATGTGTACATTCGCATTTACTGTGTGTATTCGCACATGTTCTTCGTGGTAACCGGCTGTCATGGTATGGATATGTCATGCGGAGGAAACAGGATCACGTGGTAAGGAAGGTACATGAATGTGGACGGATATAGGGGAAGAGGACGGCCAAAGAAACGATGGATGGATTGTATGAAAGATGATATGTCAGCAAAGAGTGTGACTTGCGAGATGTCGTTAGATAGAAACTTGTTTGAGAAGAAGACATGCTGCGCCGACCGCAAATAATAATTGGAATAAGGACAGGGGAATGATGATGATGTACTCCAAAATCTGTGAATACCTGTATTTTCCTCTGCACCCAAGTTCTGTAACATGACCATGTCATAGTAGTGTCCTTTCTGCGACATCAGCACGTCATGGCTACCGCTCTCCACCACGTTGCCGCCTTTGAACACGTATATCACATCCACGTTCCTGATTGTTGATAACCTGTGCGCTACTACGATTGTGGTGCGACCTTCTTGAGCCTAAAATACATATTTAAGAATTAAGCTTTTTTTCAATAACACTGGTTTTGCGAATTAGGTACCCATTTATAAACTACGGTACAGTCAGCAACAAGACAATAAGCATAACAGATTTTTAAATTACCAAACTTTTTGTGTGATGTGTAGAACATTTTGGTGATAAGCAAATTAACCATTTAGCATTATCTGAGACAGATATCGAAAAATATAAATAAAACAATTGAATATTATAAACTTACTCTGTCAAGGGCCTTCTGTACTTTAGCTTCTGAGGAGGTATCGAGCGCGCTGGTAGCCTCGTCCAACAGTAAGATCTTCGGGTTCCGGACCAAAGCACGAGCGATGGCAATGCGCTGTTTCTGACCTCCTGATAGTGAAGCTCCTCGCTCGCCGACCAGTGTGTCGTAACCCTACCAAACGAGTATAATAATGACCAAATAGAATTGTTAAAACCACGTAGATAAGAAGGGTTTCTTCTCCTTTCGAGCTGATCCTCCATCAATATCACAGCAATTCCCACCACATTTAATTCTTATCAAGAAAACAGTGTGGTCCACTTACTTATGGAACCACCAGAAAATTTTTAGATGGCCATCAACATATTGAAAGGGTAGTAGTAGGTAGTAATTTCTAGTTACCTTAGGCAGTTTCATAATAAAGTGGTGAGCATTGGCCTGTCTCGCGCATTTTTCGATCTCCTCGTTGCTGGCGTCCTCTCGTCCGTAGCGAATGTTCTCGCGGACCGTGGTGTTGAACAGCACGGGCTCCTGGCCCACCAGACCAATCTGCTCGCGTAACCAACGGACTTGCAGGTTACGGACATCGTGACCATCTACGGCGACCTAGAATGGAATACTTAGATGATTTTGGGCGTTTTGAACGTTTATATTCTTGAACGCAAAAGTTTGGTTGACCGGGGAAGCGCAGAACGTATTTAGTTTGAAAATCTGTCGTTTAACGATCTGCAGATGTTTTATTCGTTAACTAGAGATACATTAAGAGTTGTGGTCGTGGAATCAGTTGTGGACAAGTATATGAATAAGTGACATAAAAACGTGTCTGATCTGTATACTTACGGAACCATCGATGACGTCATAGAATCTGGAGACCAGCTGTATGATGGTGGACTTGCCGCAGCCGGAGTGGCCCACCAGCGCCACAGACTGGCCTCGCTGAACGCTTATGCTGACACCTTTCAGTACCTGCAACGTTTTCAAACATTGTAAATCACGAACAGTACCAAAAAAGTCTTCTTATTAAAAGGACATTTGACCCCTCTTAAATAAGTCACATTCCAACAATCATTAACGCTTTTCGGAAGTTTGCAAGCATTTTCAAAAAATAATCGTTACTCTATCACATCAGAGATGGCGAACGAATGGGAAGTGAACCACTTACGTCTCGCGGAATATTATTTTGGGCACATCACTGATCACTAAATTCATTAAGCACTAAGGAAAATGTGTAAAGTAGTTATGTAAGTACTACTCTGTGCCCTGCGTGAGGCTGTTTTTGTAGATACAGGGGCACATCCATGACCCCATTACTCATTCTAAAGAAATGTCGATTCCGAAGAATGTTAAAAAGATAACATTTATCCTATTTGTAGAATAAACCATTTCATTCAATAGTTTTTCAGAAAAACTATTGATACATAAAGGTACGCCATCCATGGTCTACACGTATGGGCGATTTTTATAATCGTTAACCAATGTCATTGTTTACAGACAGTCATCGAATTTGTGACGATTGTCTTTTGGTATTTTTTGATAGTGTTCTTGTGATTGCCATTTCGGTATATTTCATATTGTTGCCACGTTTGATATCACATTTTTTATTGCTTAGTAGTTTAGTACAGGAAACTAAACATTTCTACAAAAATATTGTCTTGTCATGGTGATGTTGAACGTATTTTATCTAATAAATATAACATAAATTAGCTAAGTATAAACTCTAAATAACTCAGATAAGGATAATCTCGCATGTTTTATTATTGTGACAAAAACATGATTCCATACCACGCGATGTACACGTTTACTTGTTTTTACAAATTTTATATTTATTACATTAATCTTTAGGTTTTTAATGATTAAGTCAGGCATCCCCTTCAAAACGTCTGAGTAGGTTCTAGGTAGGTACTTATTTACTTAATAAATAAAAAAATCATCATGAATAGACTTAATAAAGAATGTTAATTTAAGTGTCTTGTTGTCAAGTGACGACATCGATGATTATGATATTTCGTAATATTGTTATAAATAATACTAAAACAATATACTACAAAACATATAGAGACAATTAGCTGTCCAAATTGAATTGCATTTCAAGATTGCCTTTATTGTGAGTCAGAATGATTAAACAAAGTCTAAACCAGAGCAAAAATCAATTCTCTTAAATCACTTATCTACTACTAGCGATACCTGCTTCGCTAAGCAGGATCTAAGATATTTTCGTCAATAGCAGCTCTCGTCGCTACAGATTCGGCCGATTTCTTATAGTTATACGTGATTAATTGGGGTTGCGATTTTTGCCCGACATTTGTGTGGGCGAAATCGCGGACTACTGCTATCTAAATCTATTGCGTAGCTTTACAAATCTAAATATACAAAGGTATAGACAAAAAATGGGAAGTGACTTTATTTAAACTATGTAGTTATGGTAATTAAACTTACAGGAACGTCAGGCCTGGACGGGTAGTGGAACACAACGTTCTTCAGCTCAATGCTGCCTTCAATAGAAGCGGGTGCTGTTCCCTTGTTCAGCAGAGGGTTGATGGTGGGAACGTTGTCAATTATGTGGAAGATCTGAGCGCCCGCCCCTCGGGCGACACCGAACACTTCCATCAACGTCGACGAAATACCGAAGTTAGCAGACCCCGTCATCACACCGAAGAATACCTAAAAGAAGAATAGAGTAGGTTAGGTACGAAGATTTAGATAAGGCTGATAATGATGAGATGAGTGCGGTTGTTCTCGAGTTTAATCCATTCATTCAGATTAACTACGCTTAGCAATTTATTGTTCGAAATGTAAGACGAATTTCTCAGTTTCATATTTCGTTTAATAAAGAAAAGGTAGCATACATTTTCTTTAAATTTAATACTTTTTTATCAGTCTTTAGTAACCCCCATCGGATTTATGATTAATTTCTATATTGGAAAGTGCTCGTGCCTAGCGTTGTCTGCCTAGCATTGTTATTTTAAGCCGACTATATTTAATAATTATTACGTCCTGAGACAATTTTTGTAACAGTTTTTCCATTTAGATGGCTACTCAAGTAGGCTGCCCATATCCTGGTCGGTGCATGAAGTAATGCTATCGCTGCCACGCACCGACACCAAAACGCGGATGATGTAGGACAGCGGTTTAGGTTTAGTCTTAGAGTCTCTCTCTACCCACAGCTCCCCCCGGGGTCGCGGGTGTCCATGAGGATTAACCCCGCTTTACCAAAAAGTCTGATTACATATTAACTACTTCTAAATATACGAAGTTCTAGTAACTCCGGCAAAGACTAATCGATTTTCTGTAATTGCTACCCTTAGAGCCATAGAAAATATTAGCAATACAAAAAACAAATGAGGTAGATAACATTTCTAGGCCACTCGGATAACCTTGATGATATCACATTATGATGTAGCCTTATCTTTATTCGTGGACTTCTATAGTTCCTTATCCTAATCACACGGCAACTATTCAAAGTCATATTTTTGTTTTATTAGAATGCCTATCTTGACGTAGTGCACAACTACGTATAAAATTAAAAATATTAGCGACATTAATGTAGATTTGGAAGAGGAGTCGCTAAAGATTGATTAGATCTTATTGTTTTTTTAAACCATACTTATTTAGCGACCTGCCCAAGTACACATAAACTTTTCTCTTGAAACATATTATAATCTACAAAACAATGCATCAAAATCCATTGCGTAGTTTTAAAGATCTAAGCATACAGTAGGAACGGAAAGACTTGGGAAGAAACTTTGTTTTATACTATGTATTAAAGATGTAAAAGATGATTTCTAGTACTACTGAACCGATTGTGAAAATTATTTACTTGTGAGTGCCTACATTTGCAAGTAATCACCGCCAAACGAAAGGGTCGCGCGAAAAGGGGACGAAACAGTCAACGTTTTTAATAAAACCTCTTATGATCTTATTGATAACTGATTCATCTAAACAATTAAGGTCAATTAAGACTTTTTATCGTACACTAATCGCCTAGAATATTCTTATAATTAGGCAGAAATGTTTATCTTTTTGCCAAATATTACCGAAGACAAACCGATTAGATACCAAGCGCCCTAAAGATATGACATTATCTGTCGGCACCGGTTCAAGGTGAAGCTCAGCTTTTCTTTGTTTTACAATTATCGTTTAACCTTCATTAATATGTAACTTTTCCTCACGGATTTGGACTTCAGTTAGATAATTTTATCATAATCGATTAAGCGGTTAAGACATGAAAGCACAACACGGATAGAGTGACTTTCATATTTTTTTATTATTAGTCACTACATTTTATAAAACAAAGTCCTCCACTGTGTTTGCGATAAACTACTGCACCAATTTTCGTGCTGTTGTCACCAATGAGTGGTTCTCGAAGAAGGTTTCAGTATATAATTTGTTCAGTTTTTGTACATATTGATTAGAATATAACGTAGTTGGAAAGTTATTATAATTGCGTTCACTATTGAAGAATTGGGTAATGTCAGAAAAGATTAAAAAGGGTAATGTTTTTACGGCTATAGCCGACATTCGCGCGGGCAAGTCGAGGGCAACAGCTTGTTTAGATATAAATGGATATAAACTTACAGCAATCATAGTAGAGACGTCGTAGTCATCGGTTTGCATGAGCTGGTATCCAAACCAGAAGGAAAGAGCGTAGGCGCAGAAGATGCAGAAGAAGAGCAGTCCCATCGCCAAGCCGTTGAACAGGCCTGAAATGTACATGATCTGTAGAACTTGATTCTGATCGAATAAGAATATTACGTGAAGCCCCCCGCGATACAAGGTTTATATTCCTTAGTAAAGGAGTCGTTTTTTTAAAGTAACTTCATCCAAGCTTTTCTTAAAATCTGGCTGCCAAGACCAAAGATTTTTGACTATCTAACTATCCAATACCGAAGTGTTACCTTTCTTAATATTGATTTTCCTCGCATCCTTGAGATGTTCATCGTATCTCATAATTTCTTGGCCCTGTCCACTGAAGGCGTACACCGTACGGATGGCTGATATGACCTCCTCGGCAATGGCGCCAGCCTTGCCTGAAGCTACGGCTTCTTTCTTGGAGAGCCTGGAAGCCACCTGTTAAAAAAACCATTCTTCAATTTCGGTTACTTTTTACCGTTAGTCTACGCTTTCAGTGCGCAGTTTATCTATCGCGTTAATTATATCTAACACTCGTACTCCGAAAATAACTAGTTTACTGATTTCAATTGTTTACAGTTTACACGTAAATTTTGTAGTGCTTGCTCAGGTTTATGTTATGCATCCGTGTGAAACCTTATTGTTTATGTTTAGAGCACCACATGACTGATAGGAACGGAATTCTATGTCCATCAAAAGGGCTCTCTGATCATGAAAAATTATATCTGGCGGTAATCTAACTAATTCATCAGTGAACCCTTACTTCTCGAGGAAACAGCTATTTTATCAACTACTTTTTTTACTACCCTATTATGCTACATGTCTATTAAGTGATAATAATAATGCCTTAATGAAAGCTTTTTAAACCACCAAATCGTTAATTGAATTAAGACTTGTTTATAGTGAATTACTCAATGAAAAGAGGATTATAATCGCTTCTACATTAAGTAAAGGAATTAGAAGGAAGGATCTATAGAGTCCTAGTGTGATATCGGGGTAATTATCGATAAAACCGTATCGGTATCAGTCAAAACAAGTGTGTTTGTATCATGCCATTAGCATCGTAGTGTTTTAGTACCGCGAGAGATTACACTATCATCAAAAGTATTTCTGTAGTCCTTAGTCATTTCGATAAATACTTTCAGCTAGTGTCGTCACTGTCCTCATTAATTGGCTTTACGTATATGCACCTGTGGATTTTGAAATAAGGAACTAATTTGAAAGATCAAGATTTTCTTGTTTTGTTCACGTCCAATGTTATCTTTCATTAAATACTTTATTACGTGCGAGTATATATCTGATTGTATCAAGAATACACATTCATACTTGGTTAATCACAATTTGCGTGATCAATTTCCCAATTTTAGTATTTAATATTCTGTATTAAATAGTAAAATTATTGTGAAATTCTGATAAAGATGTGAAATCATGATATTTATGTTTTAGTTTTTGTAAATATGTAAATACCTTGGACCTGAGGACATTTTTCTAAATTCACTATTAAATCGTTCCTATGCACTAAATTGACAAGTCAAAGTCGGGACCCTTGTCGAAAACAAGTATGAAGTTTTCTATTTTAATTCTAATACAGCTGAGGTTCGACAATGTAGGTTCTCAGACTTTCTGGTATATACATTCAGGTTGTTTAAATCTTACCAATCCAGCAACCCCCACGAGTGTCATAGTGACCGGGAACGATATGAGGCAGAGGAGTGCCAGCTTCCAGCCCTTGATGAGGGCCATGATGACGGAGCTGAAGAACGAAGCCTGGTAGAAGATGAAGGTGGCCAACTTCTCGCCTATTCCGTCTTCTAACTTCACAACGTCACTGAAAACATGAGTCCATTAAAAATCGGTGTAGTAAGCAAGAACAGTCTAAAAAGACTATCTGATATACAAGACTCCTTAAAACATTTGATATTCGAGAAAGTATTGGAGCTGGGCACTATATAAAGTGGCTTGCTTGTAACTAGAATACTTCTGAAAATTTGGTGAACTATTGTAGACATGTTTAAGATTTTTTGGCAGAATTATTTTTTATTTTTGTTTGTCGACTTAACTGCTGATCGTACCAAGGAACTATGATATTCAATTCTTCTTTAAAATTCATTGAAAAAGGACAGGTTTATCATATCGATGGCATCTAACTAACTAAGTAAAATCACAGGGAAAAAGCTAAACGTACTGCTTAATATGAAAGGTATCAATACGATAATGTCTATGCTTTAGTCTTACCTGTTTACTTTAGACGCTATATCACCATTTTTGTGGATATCAAAGTATCCAAAGTCCTGATTCAGAGCTGCTTTCAGATATTCTTGTCGAATGATGTATACCTGAAATTGTATTCGTAAATGTAGATTCTATTTTAAGGAAGTGACTCAAAGTCCACGACACGTATTAGAAAGCCATTGTTTCGGTAATAGAAAACGATTCAGTTATAAATAATTAGTTGTTTCATATTTTGGAAGGACAGTTACTTCTAAAAGAAATAAAAATATGTCTTTTAGAAGTAACTGTCAGAGAAGGAGACCAAAACTATATTTACGATGACTGTTTTAATTTTAATCAAAATTGATTTAGTTATAAAACAATGCGGTGTCAAAATAATAGATTCGGTTTCAAAAACAAAACACACCTGGTTGTAAGCTGATATGTTCATTAACGTAGTGGCTGCATACGACAGCACAATCAGTAAAGCGCCGGTGATCGTATTGTAAATGGCAAACCAAAATAAATCACTCATAAACTGGTCCGTGTCTGGTGCACCGGCTATGACTGACTTGCCGAACTCTACCATGGCTTCGAGCAAGAAGGCCAACAACAAAGTGTTGATAGGCGTTGAACAGGCAGCGATCATGGAAAATATGATTGCGAAGAACATGAAACATTTGTCCATTTTGGTCGCAAATCTGAACTGAAAAAAAAGAGCAAAGAATACATTTATGGTTTGAAGAGTCCGTACATAAACGAGAAATACTTTCTGAATATTAGTATCGAATAAAATAATATATCAAAATATCATCGAATCTAATGGTGAGCGTCGCACCCTTGAGCGTTAATTTAAATTAATTTTCAACAGAACAACAAATCACTCGCTGAAATGCTCTAGTGCAGGGACGCGAACCTATACCTGCCATTTTTCTAAAGAAATATTTGAAGAGGTCATGGACATGGTACTGTATCTTAAAAAAAGTTTGCGGAAACACATTTTACTTAGTCCATAATGACTTTTGTGATCAGTAACGTGGCTATAATATACTCTTGGTTCGCGATATCTGTTCTGATTTTACTCTTTCACAAACCGAACATTTTGTGGAGCGTTTGCACGTGCGAATGTTGGAATTGGTTTAGGTAAAGACTTAAGAAAATGCTCAAGTGTATCATCATTATCTTTTTCATTAAATATCTTTAGTACGGGATATTGTTTTGTTGATTATAAATTTACAAATAGATAATATTGACGTTAAAATGTGGATACTTTTGCAGGTGTCACGGTCACCGATAAGCTCAAAAGCATGATGTTTAGTACATGTTCTAGATAAAAGCTCCGATAAATTCCATTCGAAGCTCATTTTGCAATTGCTCCAACAGTAATTAACTAGATACTACATATATAGGTAAAACTCTACGTATATACATAAATCGTCGAGTATCAATTTCCAGTTTTGGAAGAGAGAGAACACCGCACCGCTCTACCTCTTGTAGTGCGCTGTCACGTTTCCATCATCATCGTCATTATCATCAGCCTACCACAGTCCACTGCTGGACATAGGCCTCTCCAAGTGCACGCCACTGAGATCTGTTTTCAGCAACTCGCATCCAGTTCCTACCAGCCGGTTTGTGTAAATCATCACTCCACCTTTCTTGCCGTCACGTTTCCACGACTGCAATGTTACTTACGAGTATGGAGATACTTACCAGGGTAATAAATGATATACTCGGGACTTCATCGTCTTTTTCTTCTGGTTCTGAATATCTGCAACAACAACATTACGTCAATTTAAACAAGCAAAAGGCTTCTAGCTCTAGCAATAAAAAGCTTACGAAAATCGACTCTTTGGCTTTAAGATATGATTCAAAGTTGTTTAACTTCTTATAACTATGTGGTCCTGATATTTTGTTACTGCTGTATCAACGAGCGACATTTCTCAATCAGTCGTGTGTTGACAAATAATTAAATGGTCAAATCAATATGTTATATGTACGAAGGGCTCATTTGTTACAGAAACAACAACGTATCATCTTTAACGACTATAAGTCAAGTTAAATTGGTGTAGGACAGGGGTCATGTGCAGAATATATAGATTTTCAGTAAGGAAAAGATTTAGTTAAAAAAAGGACGTTAGTAACTAGAGTCATAGGCAGAGAATGGGATTACATCATCTATCGAACTATCAGAAGACGTTTTCGGCCAGATAATGCCGCACTCGTGAGAATGCCGCAAAGTGCAAATGTACGCACCTGTACTTTCAAGTACTTGAACATTACTAATAACGCCACCATTCACCTACTGTGCGTGTCGAATTCAAACAGAAGTGCCAGAGATTTGTAAAGAAGAAGAAACATGTAGTAATTAGCTATATTAGTGTAACATGCACCTTGTCATCTCAAACCGTTTAGAACTCTCTCTTTTTTTCTCCTCTTAGGAAACTATTTCTGTACTATTAAGTTTTCAGTAACACATCTCTATATTGTCTTCCTCGCTCGCGCCGAGTTTTTATGGTATGCCGATCAAACATTTTAGAGTGATTTTAGTCTACATAGAGTTTAATCGTTAAGAAAACAATTGAGTCCTGAAAATTTTGAATTTGAAATCATTTGTCAGTATAAAATTTGTTCCAAATATATACCGTTTTTCTTAAAAAAGTATTGAATAGCTTTAATCATTACACGTATGGTCTCTCAAATCCCATAAAATGGTTGACAAGACATCAATATTATTGATTTTGAGGGTCAAGTTGATATTAAATGTTGATTAATGTTATCAGCCAATATCTTTATGGATGCTTCATAAAAACAAATTAGCCGTTGACTGCTCACGGAACTATTAAAGTAAAATGAGTGTTTCATTGTTTATGAGATGCAATAACAGATGCTTTGATCCTAAGCTATTATATCAGATTACTGTGATAGTAAGATTTAATTGTGTAATGCTGTTGTTATCAACGTAATGCGGTTGTAATACATACACATCATATAGAACTATAGAAACAGAAAAATAAACAGAACATATTAAAAACTCAACATGATTTATAAATATGTAAAATGAATACTAGTTATGTCACGTATTTGATAAGAGCACAATTTTTTTAACATAATCGCCGAAATTTACGTCAGTGGGTTACTAGAGAAACGATAACAACGCCAGCGTGAAATATGTGGCGCGGGTATTTTTATCCTCACGGTTAAGGTAGCCCGAACATCTGCGGACTACGCTACGTCCAAAACTCGCGATGAGATCATTTTAATCAGTCCGTAGACGAAGTATTTGTACACTTATATTGCCCTAATTGTACGCTACAAATTGTTAGAGTAATATAATATAACTGTGGTGCGTGCGTCTTATGTCAGTCGCCGATCAATTGAAGCAATTCACGTTCAGTGCCATTCGTGTTTAGGGATCCGTTTCCATAGAGACCACTTGTACGTTGTTGTGTGTGTGTTATTGTGTCGCATGCAGAGCAGGCAGTGTCAGTGCAGATACTATCAAAACAAACTTACGTGTCATTGTTTTGATCCTTCGCAAATTCTCCCTTGTCGAGGTCTGGTATTCTGTGGCGAATATCCCCGTCTCCAGGTTTTTGCTTCCACCCATTCTCGGAATCCTTCATTGTGAATAATTATTTTCGATCAACCAATAAGGAAAAACTACACTACGACGTCGGCTATTTTTAGTGTTAAAGAATCATTTTAACAATTAACAATAATGCAAATATTATATTGTGCGTAACGTTTATACTCGGATTGTTCCGATCGCGACTAACGTATCCATGATACGTTATCAATTTATCAGTTCGATAACACATGTAAAGACCCAGCTAAACCACAATCCGATTGCAGGAAGTGTATTCTGTGAGAGACGCTACATGTGCGGCTAGAGGCGGCAAGATTCCTTGAAGTGGGAAAGCCACAAATAGTCTGAAAGCCGGTACTATACAAAGTACAGTAGCACGTAGCGGTGATGTAACGAATGTTGATTTATTACATTCGAGAGTGTACTATGTCGGACTACTAACGCGATTGTGAATATTTTTTAATTGTACTATGTACGATTATTTTTGAACGTGGTTAATTAATAAAATTAAGGTATTCCTATTCTTGTAGTAGAAAATATTAAGTTACTTCACCTGAAGCGTTAGCGAAGTAACTAAATTAGGGTGCTAGGTATTTCTTTTTTACATCTCTTCGAAATTAAGCTTTATTTTTCAAACAGACCATTTCTTAATTTATTTACTTCTCTTCAACTATTCAGGGTGTGTATCCTTTAAACGTGAAGCCGAAACTAAAATCTTGATTTTATTCAAACAATAGTAAGCATCTAGACGTGGCGTGCGGCGTCACAGTTTAGGCGACGGTTAGCGTTTATAGGAGACCACGCATTACCAATTAAAAGCTGAAATATAATTATTCAACACTTAACTGTATTCATACAAGATGTTTCGTTTATAAAATAGATGAAGCCTGCTCTCAAGCTAAATGAAGAGTTCTATTTAAAATTGTGTTTTGTATGGCAGCCTACTAGAGAAACCTAGGCTGGTTTGGAAGATATGTTCCTACGCTTTTTTATTTATCTTTCAACCTTAGCCATACGTTTTTGTTTCGTCCATAGACATTTTTTTAGCGTTTTAAAATGTTTGCTAATTTAAGTAAAATCGAAAACAATTTAGTAGGTATCAAAAGATCACTTAATTAAGCCCATTATTATTTCAAATGCAATAATTAATAATTTAGCTGCGTATAGAGATATATGCAGCTAAGCTCCAAGAGTTCTATTTTTTATTTATATTTTCATACAAATCTTTAGATATTTAAAATATATCTCTATCCATGTATAATTTTCTTTTACCATATTCGCACAGGTCGTCATCAACGCGAAGAAACCTTCGTACAATTTTATCGTAAGTAGAAAACAATCAAATGTATGGAAATGACATTTGGTATCGATTAATCACGTGACTTAGACCTGTCATCTCCATACATGTGAGCGTTTTCTATTGACGAATACAATTGTACAAAGACGACTTAGCTGTAGAGATTGACTCTTCTGCTTATCGCATTGATGATACGTTTCAGATCTTTATATGATTGGTGTTAATATTTCCCGTCCGATAAAATAAAATTCACACTTCATTGATTGAGTTCCTATGTAATTAATGTCAACTGCATATAATACATGTAAACTGCAAAAACCACGCTGACGTACTCAAACATAAAATCTTAACAATTCCTGGCCTGTCCCCCACTTCAAAATTGGGGTTTTCTATTCTATTGCCTTTTTTATTCAATTATTGCTACATAATTAGCGCAGAAAGTATTTCGGTTTCATCACATTGCTATCAGTGATAACTTACAACATGCTTACTCACGAATAATAAATTCACTAAGAGGTAGATAATATTAGTATTATAGAAGACTTACTAGTGAATGCTATCTTCTATGTCTGTTCGTTACCAATTACCTACCTTTAAACTTTTTTTCAATATAAACAAGATAGGTAGTGGTTATTTTGGCCATGCTACTGTTAGTATAATCATTATTTATATAAAGATCTAGCCAAGCGTCTTGTTGACACTTCTCGTGACTCTAAGGCTAGCTTTTAGCTCGCATGGAGGATAAACATTGCCATCCAACGTGACAATATCTTCAGTATTTTGAGCGCACTGACAGCCTGCAATGATGCTCATGAAATAGAAAAACAAAAAACTATTGTTTTTAACTGTCATTTAAAATTGTTCAAAACATCTCAATCAAATCAAGAACGCAGAAAAAAAAGTAATTGTTCTCATTTCGAATTATCTTGTTAAAGAAAAAAGATAACTAACCAAGGACAAGATTCATTAAGAAAGTGATTTATGGGCTTTTGGCCCGCACTATTATGCGAGCGGGCCGTCACGGTGGCCCACAGATTTCCTCCATTATTTAGCATAAAGCTTGTTTCGTAAACAAGACGTTGGGCCCGGACATTGTACTTCATAATATACTTTTTTTACCCCCATGACAATTTTGACAAAGCCTGTTACATATTATTTTACCCGTAACGAATACGTGAGTGACAGATTTTGTCAAATTCCTGTTATTGAGTGAATCGTTTTGTCTCTGAATAGAATATTTGTTTGTTTTTATTGCAGTGTAAACATTATTTTCTTGAAGGGTCTTTTAATTTATGGTCTAGAGTTTGCCTTTCTTTGGTTTGTGTTTAAGACAGTAGCGTAATGTTTAAATTACTTTTAACAGGTATTATTATAAAATAGCAGTAAAGAAATGCATTGTTTTTATTTTTTATCTCCAAAGGTTTGCAATCTAATACTTATTTCGCTCAGCATTAAACTTTTTGTAAAGTGACCTTCACATAGAAGTAAAACAGCCTAAGACTATATTTGCATATCTTTACATACGATTTTGGTTCTAGGAATATAAATGGTGAATAAATTGTACATACATGCATGACACACTCAAGAAACCGGTTCTTTTTCCTAATTTTGTTAGCGTGGGAAGTTACTTTGTTATCACAAATTATCTGTAGAAATTATAACATTTTGGTCTTTAGACTCTTAAGCTAAGTTTATTAGATGTGAATAAAAAACGTACCCTTGGTGGTCCAGAAACTCCCGGCGGTAACAACTTGGATCGTTCCTCAGGACTGGACAGCTGGTCCATGTTCGTTCTCTTCGGCACTTCCATAAACGTTAACATGATTCGCGGCTGAAACATTTTGGCGGAGGCCTCGACGCGGTCCACTGGACGGCCACTCCTCGAAAATCATGAAACCAACTGACAACAATACACTGAACGATTGTGCGGCAATCAATGTGAGGCACAGACCGTACGCTCCTGGTACTTAGCACTCCCAAATACGGACAAATACTGATTCATTTATTACTGTTTGTTTGTCGACGTGTGACGTACGTACACACGTTGCGATGATTTTTTATGTTTAAATAAACGTTAAACACTACGTGTTAGATGCTCGGAGAGAATAATTGTGTTACGTAACGTGAGTACAACCTTTTTGGGTGAATTTAAAGCCAGTATGTAGTAAGTATATTTGGTAAGTGATAAGGTTGGTATCTGGTGTTTTCTTTGGATTTGATTCAAAGCCTCTGAGTGTTTACTAGGTAAACACTTCTCTTTTACAGCTAACAAACATACCGTAAAATCACAATGCAATTGTAGCAAATGAAAAAAACACTTCTTTAGCTTCTTGGTTAACCTAATCAAAAGTTGCGGGCGCCAGATGCAGTTAATCGATTCATCACATTCAGAAACAGATTCATGTTCAGTTTGAATATAGGAGACGTACCCGATCTTCACTCATTCATAAACTAACACAATAGATGTTATATAAAATATTAGTTCAGTTATCTAATAAATTAATGCTCATAAAGACGAGGACGAATCTTTAATTGGTACATCGTGACCGACGCCAATGCAGTGTAGTTTTCTCTACCTAAAAACTTACATCTAAAAGATCATTGATAATTTAAACCAAGAGACTATTATCAAAGCTTCGTCGTAATTATTATTACAAGTGGCCTTCGTTTCATTGAGTTGTTGGAGCGTGACAGCTGTGTGCACATAGTTGTGAAGGATCTCAGACTGCGGGCGATGATACGCGCCGCGGTGGTCGCGACCACATATCGGGAACTCCCGCCGTCGCACGCGCTCACCACGAATGAGCATTTATGGGGAGTTATGCGCGAATTCTATGCTAAACGATGTGCTTGTTGTAAACGGTTTTGTGAGTAAATGGAGTATGGTTTGAATGGATTGAATGGGACAGCTGCGGTGGGTATTAAGATGTAACGTAAGATTTTATCGTTGTCCATTTTTCTTTATTTATTTCCGGTTACCGTCGCTCTAGGTGGTGGATCTCCAGCATTGTACGCACTGGCTTGCTGGTTCAAAGGTAGGTTTAGGTCTCAGTAGGTTATTTAAAAATTTTGAGTACCTATAATGTAAGTTCAAAATTTTCATCTTATAAAAGGAAACTTACTGAAGCCCTTTTTATAATTAGGATAAGAAATTTGAAGTAGGTAAGTGAAAAGTGTATTGTTCTTACTCCTTCTTTTAGTTTTATTCTGATTAATCTCGTTGCTGGTTCTAAGACAGTTAATCCCTTCCCTGACACACACCGAGCTAGGTGATATGGTTCAATGCGACATTTTAAAATTTTCTGAACCTTAATCAAATATGAATATGGCTGAAAAGGCTTTTTACTAAGAGTGGAACATTTACAGTCCAGTATTATAAGTATTAAAATTAGTATCTAAGTACTAGTCTGAACTAGCACTCATATTTAGCTTTGTTGATATAATTTCGTCACACTAAGTGGTCATCTGCTAATTCCACTTTAGATAATCAACACTTTGACAGCTCACACCTGTCGATGACGTCATAGCTGATTAGAGTTCGATTCGATTGTTTACTATATTAACATAATTACTACTTTAAAGGTTATTCCTCTAAAACTTTTGTTCTATCTGGATGAGTGTGACTCGGTACTTCTGTACTAAGGAGTTAATTTTTAGATAAGTATACTTTTCTATGATCTTCTATGTTCTAAGCAGAACCTTTTCAAATGTTGATAATAAGCCACAGGCAATACATTCCTATTGATGTACGATTTTGGCTGGAACATCGATAATTTCAGTAAAATATTGCTTAGCTTTGTTATTACAAGATAAATTAGTGCCATTTTGAATCGAAATGCAAGTTATAGTGTATACCTGAGTGTAGTGAGTGTGTGGTTTCCCAATAGACGAAAGACACTTGATAGAACCAGATGGAGTTGAAGATATAAACAGGATGCATTTAACAAAAAAAGGCCTAGATTAGTACCTAGCACCTACACAGTGACACTAGTTACTATAGTAGTAAATTCTGATTTGAGGAACCATTGAAACATTGACGTTGTGTGGGTACAAATGATCATAGCACATACACTAACTGACTCCAGCAAATCTGCGTTTTTCTGACGGCCAATGAATATATCTACAGGACAACCACAAGTATGAAGTACCTCGCGGTAATTATCTTCGTCATCGTTATACAAGTGAACAGTAAAAGTCTTAATTCTGAAATCGAGTGGAGGTTTAAATTTAGTTCAATACTGTTCCATATTGCTAATATTTTCGTTCTTAAACCGAAATGTTGTATGACAGTACAAGAACTAGCATTATAATACACAGCACGAACAGTCGAACTACTTACATGAATCCACTGCATTTCCTTTGCCAATATATTATACAATATTCGCCATGTGTGTGTATAAAGCTTATTAAATTCTTGGATGTGTTATTGCGAACCTGTTTCGAGATGGGAGTATTCCTTGGGAGGGGTCTCTGCCAGCCACGCCCCGCAGACCGCCCACTTTAGCAAAAATATGTATGTCGTAAGATATACATACTCTTTATATACTTAAGTTTTAAGTGTAATATATGGTGCTCGGTTAATTAGAATGGTAATAAAGTTATTACACTTCATTAGTATCGATATGTTCTATAGACTTGAGTTTATCTTACGACGCAGTTGCCATGGTCCAAATCAGGTTTAAATTTGATCTTGTCTTATACCACTGCAGCACTGAAATTTCTACAATGGTACCAATATCACGTGGTTAGTAAGAAAACATGCAATATCTTTTTTGTTTGCGACAAAGAGTGCAGCATGCCTGCAGGTAGAAAGAATTGTAGTATCACACTCTTTCGAAATCTTACTCACGTCTTCGTAATACTGTGTTGAATGAGAAAAAACCTCTGCTCTGTAGAGGAATACCAGGGCTTGCATTATAGATGCATCTTCTCTTGAGAATTCCGTAACAACTTTTGATACAGACAGCCTAAGTAACTAACTAAACAAGGCTATACATAAACAGTCATATTTAACTCCAAAGAACACCACTTAAGATCAATAGACGAAGTCAGTTTAACAGATGTTACATCCTCACAGATTTACCGCGAAACAATTGCTTACTCCCACAGACAATATGGCTGGCTAAATAAATAACAGCTAAGTGAAAATAGGGTACCGACAGCTGTCTAATAGATAGCCCCGCGCCGGTTATAAATAGCCTATAAGAGATATTTATGATTGCAATTACTGGACTTTATATCTTGTTTATATAAAAGTAAATAACGTGCATGTAGGTTTTATTATGTGTTGCTGGTGAAACAGGAAGTTAGCTTCAGGTTTTGCATTGGTCATCTGTATGGTTGTGTTGTTTTGATTTGGTGTAACTTAACCTAGTCTTAGAACTTTCAAATATGTGGTGATATTTACAAAGAAGGCACATAGATTGCCGTTTAGATATTTGGATCCTGAAACTGACTTTGTTTAGATATAGTAACTCCTGTTATATTTTTGGTACCTATTGCACTCATGACTAGTATACTTTTTCCAAAATAAGTATTTTTAATTTGGAAACTGATACATTGAAGTTGCTGTCTTTTTAGAAGAACGTGATACCACGAAACGTGAAAGAGATATCACTTACGTTCATATGTTTTTGCGTTTCTGCTACAAAGCTCTGTTACAAACCTTATGCCACTTTTGAATTTTAATTGCTAACAGTAAGTAGTCTCAATAGTTTCTTAATATGATTTGTTTTGCTGGCTGTTGACTGCTTTGCTTAGGTAGAAAACTTGAAACAATAACAGTACTTTTTCGCACACGTGTTAAATCTACCTATAAACAATTTTAAGTGATACAAAAACATAACTGAATGAATAATACATGTAATATCAGTGAACACTCAAACGATTACAAAGTCATTACATAAACTGAATGTTTCATGGTTGGTGAGGCGATGGCGATGTGAGCGACAATAAACAATGATTAATTGACCAATTTGTCTCAGACCAGACGTCAAGTGCGGAAACTGAACATTAAGTTCGATCATAAATTGTGAAAGGCGTGAAACATTGTAATATACATATATGTACCTACTGAAGAAATCTGAGGAGTTTAACAACGGTAGTAACTACGCAATCCTTTTTTTTCGGGGTGAAACGGTTCAACCTACGCCGAGGGCACATCGTAAGGTTATGTCGACTAGAACACCCCGGGCCCCTTCTACTATCTAAGCCAGATAGTATGTAGTTAGCTGACACCCTGGATTAACACAGGCTACTTTTTAAGCAACAGTTTCAGACGGGAATATTTTTTTGCAGCTATTATTGGCATGGGCGCGGGTTAAGGCGCAACCTATCTGCAAATAATTATAAGTTTACTGTACTTTTGCTTTTGAATCTTAGACTTTTAAACTTTTTTATATGAGCGAAATGGGAACAGTGTTGTTACATTGTTTCAGATGATACGAATGATTGATCTCCTAGAATCTCCAATATGTTGGATATTAGAGATTCGTGTCTCCAATGAGGTATTCAGTGTTTAGTACGGAATTTATATGCATCTTTAGTCGATAGGAACATTCTCTACAAATATTCTTCGCTAACAATTATTCTGAACAACAGTCTAGTCGGTATCATCGCGATTTCTATCTTTCAAAAATATCTAAGAGAATAAGTGTACCTACCTATAATTGTCTGTAGATTCAAAACGAGGAAGAGAACAAGCAGAGTTTGTCTCTGTGTTTATATTTCTAACTGTTGTATTTGATGTTCACACAAAACTAACAAAAAACAATCGTAGGTTCATTAAACGGATGAAGATAAACGAACATAAAGATGGAATCTGGAGATCACTTATCAGCCTTCGAATATCAATTATTGAAAGTGCCAGAATTGTCGGCCGTTCCGATGAATAATTTAATTTTAGTATCTATATAACGAATACGTATTCAAATGTATTCTTCGATATTTGTAGTATTTATGCAAGGGGCCGGTGTCGGCGGCGCCCCGCTGGCGGCCGGCGGCCCGAGTGTATTCGCCGGACGCCGGGACAACTCCGAACCGAGGTAAAAACCGAAATAATTTACAACAACCACATATAGCTAAGTAAGTATAAGTACGTTCTTTTTTAATTTTTAATGAACTGTTTTGTAAGTGCTTTTGTTTTTTTCTGGTGCCTTGATCTTAAATGTTTCTTCACCTAATTAGTAGAGGAATTGCAAAAACTGGTAAATAGGCTAGAACACACAAGATAAAGGACTCCGAACTGTTTTGTAAGTAAATGAGTTTCTACTTGTTTATCCACAGTTGCATCAGACTTTATCTCATTGACTGTATAATTGTTAAAAGCTGCACTTAGTCTGTATTAAAACAAAATTGAATTAAAGAATACCTACATCGTTAATAAAAACTGTCCTAACTGTAAATTGCATAAAATATCAAATTACCTTTTCCTCAACGTAAAAAGGCCATTCATAAGCGCCAAAAATTGAGAAAAACATGTTTAAATACAGCAAATCAAAATGATAACTGTTCTTTGTAGGCGCTTTGTAGTTTGGTGGGAGCAACAAGAGCGTCGTGCTGTGCCCAGTGAGCACCGTCACCACGGCGGCAACGCACCACGCCGTGGGGACACGTCCGTCCCAATCCGTCACACCCCCGACCATAACACCAGATAATTTACTTTTAATTGTCAATAACAGATCACAATATCTTTACGAACGAATTCACAGGAACACTGTTTCCGTTATTAGATAAAACAAAAACTCTTCTAACTTCATTTTAGAAAATAATGATGCAATCTATGACTTTTCGGGTCAAAACTACCGCTGTACGCCGAATCAGAGAAACGTAATAAAAAATAATGTTGTGTAAAAAATACTGAGGAAAACAAATTCTAAAAATGATGACTTTGATATCTAGCCACGACGAAACAATTTTCAATTTTAGTATCTATTGTAGCTAACTAGATAATACAATATTTTGCACATTTTCATGCTGTTTGAGGTCATGATGAATGACAAACCTAAGTAAATCTATAAAGAGTTGAAATGTAATTTGTCTGAACATAATAAGTTTTTTAACAATTCCATTCGGGTCTAAATCGTGTCACGGCACAATGGTAATATGTCGCGGCGCATTGTAGAGACCGCGGATAAAGCGTTCAAAGGGCAAGAGTCCATTCTTTGCCGCCAACAGTACATTCGGTGACTGAAATTAACATTGCAGTGGGTCTTTAGCAGAACCCTGCGGGGAAAATGGCGGGGTTCCGCGGACTCCCGTGAACAGCAAACAATGCAGACTGGGCCAGTAACGCAGACCCACTGGCAACCATTCACTCCATACAAATCAAACAAATTATATTTGTTAGTCGACTACTCTTTACCCTGGTTACCGCCCATGGTTACTGGTTTTATATCTGTATGTACAATTTGGTAATTATGAAGTCAAATGTGTTGTTAACTGACAGATGTAATGCTGTTTTTTTGATAAATCAAAATTTTATGTTTAGGTTACTATTTATTTGTTTTTCTACTTAGTCAGTCTAGTGCTGCAAGGATCTATTAACATGTGGCCGAAATTGGAACTATTGCCGTCATACGTGAAAACCATTACTTTTTACAAATAGTTACTTTGATTCCGATTGCGAATATGCACACCAATGCCTCGTGTTAATGCCATTACCGTGTCAAAAGATCCTTGTAACTCTACATTTCAATGTTTCTCCAGTGTCAACTAAATCACAAAGTATGATTCCAAATTTCAGGCGAGCGATTCTTGAATTTCTATTGCGATGCTCAATTGTAACATGCTCAAAATGATACTATTCTAAAATTACAAGTGAACAAATGATCTCAATTTTAATATCTTATAATGCAGGTCCTGAACGAGCTCGTGTAGATTCTCACAGGAAGCAGTGCCATTATAAAGAGATAACTAGTTAGACAAGATGCTAACATTTTATTGCATAAGCTAAGCATTAAGACTGCTCTGTAGGGAAGCAAGTACGAGACAGCTAAGAGACTCTACATAGCCACGTATGCAAATATTTGTAATAATTACGTTTTCTATTGAAGATAAACTGTCTTTTAATGTATATGAAACGATTATTCCTAATATCATATACTATTAGTAATTAATGGTATTTAGAACATAATCTGCTTGCCATAAACTGTGTTTAAACTAGCAAAACGTTGTTTTATTTTTACTATGCTGGTTCTAATCTAACTTTTTTTCATCCAGTGGAAATCTGCCCTGCGAAAATCTACTCTTGCCAGCTAAACCATCAGATTGTCGTTCCATTTCCTTCACCTCTAGACCAGATGGTAACAAACTGTAAACCGACAACCTAGCAAAAAAATAAACACCTCATTGAACTTTAACGAGACTAAATGAACCATTAGACCAATTTATGAGACGCGTGCTAAGCCTACAACAATACCTTATCAAATACACCTCAAAAGAGCGATTAGTGTCCTGTAATAGTCACACATGGAGGCATTATCAAGACTCTCGACTTTAGCACGTGACGTAGGGGAGTAAGTACCGACTATGTACATTGTACGCTAAGTGCTTGGCTCACGGCGACAAAACGGACTGACGACATATGGAGCGCACACTCAAGTGAAGGACCTCTAATCACTGCTTCTTTGAGTGGAGCTATTAAACCTTTATTATACCTTAGGTAAATCGAAATTGCATCAGAATTACATAGAAATAGACGGATTAATCGAAGAATTATCAAAGAACGGTTATTAGATATGATGAATAATTGTTATTTTACTCTATGTGAGTAACCAGATAACTAGATATTCTCGTTGAAATGTTCTTGTGTCAAAGAATGCTATTGCACTGCACATTTTTAATCATTTCCGCACTATAAAGGAGTCTTGAGTTGTAATGGTCGATGAACTACGTACTATACTGAGTGATTGTCTTTCAGTCCTTTCAAATAACAGTCAACATTTAAAAGTAAAAGTATGAGTCGAATATGAACAGCCTACCATATATGTGCAAATTAAATAATGCTCATTTTCTATTAAAATAAGTCTTAACGTCCTTAAGACGCATTAAGTCGTGAGAACATTTAACCGTCTTCCATTGAGTTTGCTCAATACGCTCCGAGTCAAAAGTCAGGGGAAAATTAATATAACATATTCTTTGATATGTGCGCAACAATAAAATAACGCGCGGATAATTATACGCCTGAACAATGAACGTCGCGGAGTTGACTTCAATGCGTCGCCGATAACAAAAATGCTATTGCCCATTAGCCCTCTTCGCCATTCAGTTGAACAGTTTTAAGAGCGCGAGCGCAAGAAAATCGCCGCATCCCGGGGGTCCGCGCACTTCCGTTCGGTTTCGGGTTTCGTCGCAGCGCCATTGTTTTGCGCGTCAAGGGTGGTGCGCGCGCGCCGCTATGCGCTCAGCGCGACATAGTGTCACGGCCGCTTTGTTATTTGCGATCACATTCTACTTTTTATACGTACAAGTGTCCGGGAAACATTACAGCCAGCACGCAGGAAAAACCACAGCAGACACGTGTTCTTTAATGGGTGTGGCATCTAAAGCGTCGTAAATTATTCAATGGGATGTCGTTAAAAACTTGTATTTGTCCAGCCTTCGTACAACACGCTGGGTCTATTATACATATTTGTTTTTATATTAATTTCCAGACCAGATCTAATAAAAAATAAAAATGTTTTCTAATTTAATTGACTTACTAATTTCGGATAAGTACTTTTTATTATTTAATGTTATAGATTATTTATAGTTATAAAAATAAGTGCGTATAAGTATTTTTGTCGTATCTCGATCAGTAATAGATGGAGCTTTGCCATTATTTCCTCCCCTTGTTCATCAGCGCTATTGTGAAGCTGTAATAACAGTGATTTGGTGAATAATCGCCTTTCTCTTAGGCCGGGGTCGCGCTCAATGCGCATTGTTCAACGCGATACCTGTGAGAAAAGTCGTTGATACTCAACTGTTGACGTTTCTTCAAGTACTGTTGGTAATTGTCAAACATTTGTTTATGCGGGCAATAAACTACAAGCAAAGAGCAGGTAGGCAGTGAAATATGGGCTGTAAAAGTGGTCATTCACTGGTTGTTTATAAAAACAAGTGCGTCTATTATATAGAAATTGACTTATAATTGTTGATTCCCCGTATCCAAAGTTGTGTTTAAACAAATAAACATTAAGATGTCACCAACACCTCTGAGCTTTTAGAATCCTTACTTTTTTCTGACTTTACCTAATTCCGGGAATATCTTAGATGAAACCATGCATAAAAATGCTATTCCACCAAGTGCACCGCTAAAAACAAATAAAATCGATGACATCCATATTATTTCTTGCGATTTTAAAATAAAAAATCTAGGTCGGAAGACAAAGAGGTCTCATAACTCCTTATTACGCTCCTAGACAAGGTTTGTAGGAGTTTTATTAAATTACCGCTTTCACAAATTATGTAGAAATAATAATTGTGTGTCGGGGCGCGGGAGGTGCGGAGGCGGCGCCGCGGGGGGCCGCACTTTTAATTAAACCCTAAATTATTGTTCACCTTCATTAATTCTTGTGCTCCCGGTCGGGCCTTACTAATGAGTTGTACTTTTTGTACTCCCGGCTATATCGGGACTCGATTGTCTGCTGTTTATGTAAAATATTGAAGTCTCGATGTCCCGGCGACTAGGAAATCGACCGTTATATCTACTTATGCACCTGATGCTGTCAACTAATGACTTTTCAAACCAGTATACTCGTAGATATAAATAGAGGACTGCTAATTTCAATTCCTATTTAACGGCAATTGACGGATAGATCGACTAATTTAAAATAATTGGAATTAGCTACTCATTTAAATAATTTAATCAAATAATTTACTCTTCCATTATTTTAATTATATTGAATTTGAAAAAAAACTGATGTAATTAAAATATGCATCTTAAACAAAATACATATATCTGTTACAAATTACTATCTAGATACGAAAATTATCGTTCTTGAAACGACCTACCCCTGTTGGTAATGAGAATTTCAGATAAACGTTGAGAGTATTTTCTCGAGATGCAGATGCGACGAGAATTGGCATTTCCTTAAATATATAGATATTCATTTGTAATTATTTATGCAGACAAATTAAGTAGTACTAAAACATTGCGTACGTATCTACAACATGATTAGGGTCAAGCTGTCATTGAAACTAAATTTCCATTCATGAAGCTCTTAAAATTCTTATTTACCATAATATGATTATTTATGATAATAGAATATTTTAAATGAACGGATTACGGATAGATGAATTAACTTTTTCGCAGCAGGCTATGATTGAAAAATATGTATAAATAGTATTAAATTAATAACTTAGGTCAATAATAAATTAAATTTAGAGTACACAAATTGAATTAACTTTCAAATTACGTTAGAATACCGTAAAGTTGTTAAAATATTCAGATACAAACCAATTGCATTTTTTTTAATACAAGCAACTGCAGTAAATATTCATAGTAATGGAGTTTCTGGGATCATTTAATGTTAAAACTGATCAAACTGGGTGAAAATAAATAAAAATATATTGTACAATGTTTCAACACCTGCTTATACTAGTAATTATCGTAGGTAAATGGATGAAGAGAGCAAGTTAAAGAAGAGACGTGTGCCTAACAGTAAGAGAACAAAAGCTGTGAAACAATGATGATTCAGAGTTGCTCCTTCTGAACCCACTTAATTTCCTTAACCTAAAGTACCGTTTAATGAAACTTCATCTAATTTTAAATTGGATAAACAAATTAATATTTATTCAAGCATTTGATTGAATAAGAAGAAACACATAAACACCAGTAGGCAAGAATTCACGATTCTTGGGAACGTACCTACTATTCATATCCATGTTCCCGTCTACCAGCCTCGTTGAAACAACCATTGCGTGTCTTGCGCTCATAACATCCCCAAAACGGTATCATAATAAAAACCGTATCAAAAATTGCGGTAATTTTTCACAAGTTTTTCCTAAGAAAAACAAGAGCCGCACGCGCGGTTGTATATCATTGAATTTTCCTCGGTTATTTATTTATTTATTAAAGGGTCGCGCAATAAATTGCGTTAAGTGGGGGCGGAGCGCCCCGCAGCGCCCCGCGGGAGTCGCCATAACGCCGGGAAAAACGCGCCAGGCCCATAAGTGCCTTTCTACTACTACGAAGGCTATATTACGTCGCTATAAGGGTTGCAAGACATGTTTGGAGTGATGATTATCAAATGTTATCAAGGGTTTGTTTCTAAACATTTTATGTGCGGTCGATTCGACATGGCTGTGGTGCGTAGGGCTAAGTAATGTTTACAACATTACAAAGGCAGAGTAGTTGTAGGGGAATGAGGTATTCTCGAATTACGAGCGATTCATCGCCTCTGATTCTCTGAACTCTTTTATTACTTTTTAAAATCGTTTTTTATTTTAACTCGAACGTGCGGAAACTTACTGTAATTAAATTTTACAAGTAAATGTCGTTGACGACCTTTCCACAAAACTTTAATGAATGTTTTCTTTTTATACCTAAAACAAACCGAATTCAAACTTAAAATACAGTCATAGAAAACTATTTTACTATATGTATGATTTTTCCCGATATTTCTTTTCAGTGTACACATTCGGAACCTTTCGCTGAATCAGCTGCTGCTTGTTGCCTTCAGAAGTTTTTGAGGTATTTACACACCTTCAAAATCAAAATCAAGAGGTTTAATTTCGAGTACTTCTCAGGCACATTCAAAACGTTACTGACTCTAGTTGCACGGTTCCAAAATATCATTCTTATGGAGAAGAACCGGCGAAAATTTCTATGTCTTCCTTCATTCATCTCATCTCATTTCTTCAGTACCCATTTCGCCTAGGACTTAAAATACTTTTAAACCATTAGGTAAATTACTTATTGACTTGTAACCTTAAACGCCTATGCTAAACAGTTAAACCGTAAATATTTCGTGGAGACTGCTTTGTAAACGACGTTTCGAAGCTATAAACATTTTTATGATACAGTAAAATAGGAATCTATGAATTGTAATGAAGCTTTATCATGTTGACGCCACGTTCGTATTGTTTTGGAAGATTATCTGACACTTTGTATCAGGTCTTAGAAAGTTTAAATTAATTATCATTCCGGACATTTTTGTTTAGTATATGTGATTACACTAGCTCTACCCTCAAATTCGTCCGCGTGGAATATAACAAAAATATTAATTAATTTTCTGTCACTACAGATTTTTTTGAAAATAAAGTTAACCTACATTACTCCTTACTACATTAACTACCTGCCATTAAGAGACACGTCAAATCAGTCCAGTCATTTCAGAGATTAGTGCAAAGTAACAAACGACCGTTTATATTTTTATATGCATGCAGAGGCAGCGGTAAACAAAAGTAAGTAAGTAGTAGTCTATAATGGCACGTTGCTCTATACCCGAATTTTACATGGTTATAAGCTTAACATGGTTATAAGTTAGGTACAGCCCTACTTTCTATGTCGAAATGCCAAGTGCGTGTTTTCTTTAAAGCTTTTACCTACTCAATACTTGGTACAATAGAAGGAACATTTACACTTTAAGCTTTAAAACATTTAACTATTAAACTAAACTCTACAATTCCAAAAAATACTTTCCAATCTTACAAATATGAAAAATTTACCATACCAACACAAAAAAGGAATACACCACCAAATATTTACTTAGTTAAATCGATTAATAATCGAATATTAAATCGAGAACTCGATTCTTAAGGATATAATAAGCATGTAGGCAGGGCGTGCGAGGGCGTGCGGAGGCGTGGTGCTATTAACGCGTCCACGCTTATCAACAACACATATTTCTTCATAAAAACCAACAACCTGTAATTAAACGTCAATTGGCCAGTTATCTTGAAGATGGCTGTTGATTTAAGATATCGATATTAATGGAGGACTTAATAAAAATAACGAGACGGTTATTTATTGGGTTCGTTTTTTAATTGTGGTTGAATTGTGTGAAGGTGTCTAAAAATGGTTTGTGTAAGTAAAATTTTGAGAATTAAATACACTTATAATAATATTGTTTTCAATTTTATTATTTTCTGCTTAGTATAAAGATAATATATTATAAGTACCTAATTAGATTTCTACAATTAATTGTCTATTATCGAAATCCTGTAAGCTATTCTACCTATAATTTAAAGTAGACAGTGGTCTCTAAATTAGTTACTCTTATTGTCTTTTGCTCGCAACCCCAGTCTCTTTTCGTCTTACATAACGCAACAAAGTACAAAATTAAAACTGTCATTACGTCTTCTGAAAAACACCAATGTTTTTGCTACATCTGTCACATCTGGTTTCCATGGCAACCGGCTCAAAACATCTATCCCACCTATGATTCACCATAAATGTTATCAGCAAAACGATCATTTTGATTATTCGTCATTATTTAAATCTGTACTCAATAGCGCTGATTGCTAAGATCAAGATAAGGTCCCCTGTCGCCATTTGCAGGATCTCTGGATCCCCTGATTACCTTTTGTGTGTGATCACCCCCTTGTTTACACAACAAACGTCGATAATGCTATCAATTTCTTCCAATTATGCGGATTTTTCTATAAAATTGTTGACTTGTTTATTAATAGCATAGTTAAAGGAATTTGAACCCTATGAAAATGTGATAAAGTTTACTTTCGAGTTTGTGTTTAACAATCACATCAAATAAAATCGCTGAGTAACATGAAAGGTTGATAATCAAAATTGGCTAAGTATTATTATTTAGAGTTATTTTATGTGTGCCATAAATATATTTTAATATTATATTAATATACTTACTACAGTTAGGTGCTTTCTGTTTACCCGTAGAGGTAGTAAAGTTCTAATTAATCACACATAGATGCCAGTTAATGTGTTGTGCAGTCCGTTTATTCACAGGTATTTTTATAACCTCTGCCATTAGGCCCTCAATGGCCCAGAATGCCCAAATACCAGTCCTCTATAAGTAATTTTTCTGCAGTTGTGAAAACGAGACACCGCATTATGCTATGTAGTGCTGTCACGCTTCCACAAGTGCAATGATATGACTTTACGGTGTGGAGGTAGACCCTGAGGTCTGTTGTATCATACGGTACATAAGTTTACTTAATAACTTTTTTTATTACAGGTACTTAGTATATAAGTTATGTACGACAGCGTTATTAACATTTTAGTACGTAAAACTATACACACATACGGACCATATTAAAGTTATATGCGACTCTAAATTACCCAAAAAATATAATTCAAACGATTTAACTTTAATAGAATCTAAGAAAATTTAAAAGGTTTTGTACAAAAATTAAAGTGTTTGGTCTAGTTAATTACTTATCGTATTATAAACCAGTAACTGTTGAGGACTTTTACTAATCGTGGAAATTCTCGCAGAAATAATATTTTACAGTTATTTTTTTGACATACAAATGGCATTGTCTCCAACTAACTATGTGGTCAGTGTTAATGCACTTCAGTATTTTCTTCGTGTCATCCAAATGGTTCATAGCACCACTTACTAAAGTATCGATAGCTGCCTCATCACGCGTGCACCGTATGTAACTTCAGTTCAATCTTCAAAGTACCTCTAAAATATACAATTAGTAATGGTTGAGTTTCTCGTGAGGCCAAACTCCTCTTACATTTTTTGTCCGCTGGTCTATTTTGTAAAGTGAAGCAATTTGTCGCGTTGGATTCGTGGTGGCGCGGCCGCTTTGATCGGTTTTTGTGGGCGGTCGCCGCGGCCGCGATTGGGCGCGGTGGTGATCGTTCGATAGTTGAATTACAATGTTTAAGCTATTAGATGGCTCTTAGATACTCCGTAGATACAGTAGAGTAAAATGTAAGTAAAGTAGTGGACAATGGGAAACTGGTTTATTTATTACCTAACTGTACAACTAGAATGGTTTGATTAAAATCGCCTGTTTCAAAAATAGTACTTGAAACAGGCGAGTTCTATCTGTTTTTCACAACTACTACTGTTTAATTTGCTTTAATAAATAAATACATCAATCGTCGAAACCCAAAATTAAACCTACAACTTGCCAACAGATTTACACAGACATACCAACCTAGTAACCTACAGATTTACAGTTAATAGACATTTTCATTAAAACTTTGTTGCTGTTCCCAAAACCCGAGATGAGAGCACTTTAAAAATGGCAATGTCAATAAATATTCTCGACTAAATTATACAGTTAACTTGTCAAAAGCGTAATTATCATTATCGGAACGAATTAAGTAGGTTCAACTTTGTTTACAAATGCAGCTACACATAAATTGTAAATAAATATGAACGCATAAGATCGACCAAGAATAAATTATGAGCAACTTCCGCGAACGCCGCGCTCCTTATAAATTCGATCACTAAAAACGATTTGGTTAATGGATGAATTTTATTTCTATAAATTGATGACTTGTTTATACGATTCCCTTTTGTCTGGTGCTGTTTTCGGGGTTTGATCCCGCAAATCATCAAAATAACGTTGAACAAAGCAAAAAGGGCTGAGTTGAACAACAAACGTCATAGTATTATTTCGGATGCGTTTCTAATCGCTCCGTTTCCATTGGGTTTTTGCTGCGGCATGTGGCAGCTCCGCGCCGACGGCCGCTCTCTTCCATCTCTTATTATTAATTACCTTCCTTTATATCTACGCGTAACAATCGATCGTCTTGATTAAAATATCTAAATAATAGACGGCAATAATGACTGATATCGTGTAAAAACTCGATACTGAGTCAGCATCCATTTGTATGTATCGTATCATTTCAAACGAATGTTTTGGGTGTGGTATTGTGCGTGTTACTGGGCACTTGACTATTATGTTTTGTTAAAATGTCGGAACTTTATTACATTTCATACGCAAGCTTTTGTTTATTGCGATTCCCGATCAATACATCAACAGCACCAGTAGCGGCGCACGCATCAGTTTTATTTATTAAAACCTGTGATATGTAATAAACGGTTCGTCGACTGTAAGGAAATCGATAACAGGACGAGTTAATGTTAATTACTTGAGCACTACCCGGTACTGCAATAATAAGAATTCATTACACTGCGCGCACGCAACTGGGCCCGCCGACCTACCTATAGTTACTTGTATTTGTATAAGTAACTGGGCGCGGATCATGCTCTCCGGACGTATATAAATTGCTCAATTTGGTCTGAAGCAAGAGCATATTAAATTATTATCGCTTAACATGTATGTAGGTTGTTTTGCTACCGGTATGACTGTACCTCCGCGGGGGATTGCTAGCTAACTTTATGTGCAGAAATAGAATTATAAATGCAGTGTTGATGGAATAGGTGACTGTTTAATATTGTTATGGGGAATAGAACTTGAGAATTACGTACCTTAAAGTGTACTCAATTGTGTAGATATCAACTTAACCTATTGAGGTATATTGTTGGTTATACTCGTAAGCTATTGCAATCAAAATTTGCTAAGCAGAAATTATCTAATGGCAGTCCAGGTACAGCGGTGAAAAAATCACATGGGTAGATTGGGTGCACGAGGTTCGTCCATCAGGAATAGAATGGGCTAATATAGCGTTGCATTTGTTTTACTTAGATAAATAAAACACCCAACTCGGTTTGACTCGATGTTGACTCAAATTATGTCGCGAGAACCTAATCTTTTACATGAATAAATTAATTTTTATAACCGAATTATTATACGTACTTCGTAATAGGTATTTTCGTCTTCGGTAGGTACATAGATATTATTAGGTATCCCGTCAGTCATGTTTACAAGGCTAGAAAAACAACGTTGTCTTTGACATACGATAACATGTGCGACCAATTAAGCTAAATACCGGCTGTTAAAGTAAATAAACATTTAAGTACCGCAAATATATGAAAATTAAAACGTCTGTCCTTTGTAATTTCAACGGCGTATTGCTAATGACAATAATTATTAATACATAAAAAATAATCATCTTTTCAAATTTCCATTTAAGCATATTTTTTGTACATTGTTTTAATTACTGTAAATTAAATTGGTCTCTATAAATGTAACAATCAATTAATGTTTTAGTCGGTAAACATGAAATTGTTTTATAAAAAACGTACATCTGTTAAGTGACGATAGGCTACAACAAAAGAAAAATAATGCATTAAAACTAATTAAAATGTCACTGGACGTTACAAGTTTCTGTACTAATGGATTTTAGTCACTATCTAGTACAAAACAAAGTCACTTCCCACGTCTGTCTGTCTCTCTTTTTCTATGTATGTTTAGATCTTTTAAACGCAATGCGCAACGGATTTTGATGCGGTTTTCTTAACAGATATAAAGTATCAGGTCGCTAGTATTACCATATGTTCGTAATTACAACAATTAAAATACTGAAGTACATTTTAGGTACCCAAGCTCTTTATATACAGTCGGCTCATCAACGCATTACAGAACTATTAATTTAACTCAACAAAAAATAAATGGAATACTAGGTTTTAGTATTGCATGTTTTTTTTATTAGCATGGGCAAAGGCCTCCCCAAAGTATTGTATGTTATAACACAAAAATAAATTTTATAAGATTTCGTTATTACCATTTTTTACGTGGATTTTGATGAGCAATGTTATAATCGACATGCAATTTCTTTTTACGCAACAACCTTTTCTTTTTACTTCGTAAACGACTCTATAAAAAGTTAAATAATTCTAATTTGCTACCCTAACCTTACACATACCTATTTAAAAACCAGGTACACATAGGTTGTATTGAAAAACCTTACGATTCCGAATCTAATTTCATTTGAATGGTGGCGGCAAAAAACTCGATCAGATCGCTCTTTCTGTCGGTCTGTCGGCTTTTCATGCGATACGATTGATCCGATGTCAATAGTCATGGAATCGAGTGATCGAATCGATGACGTCTGACTCGGAATCGAATTAATTACTGTTACAGTTAGGGGCAAGAGGTGAACAGGTGATTTTTTTAAACCTTTGTTTTTTTTACGTTCGGTCGGTGTGAAGTTTAGTCATTAATTTTCTGGGGAACTTGGTTTCTTAGGGTACAAAGTTTTGTAGTTTTGAATTAATTGTTGATGTACATAGTAATAATAATAGGTTAATAGCCCACTATTTGGAGTATTATTGGTTATGAAACTATGATAAGTCGTGATAAATTTTTGTGACTATGAAACAATCGGGCGCGTAGCAGAAACTTCTAGTTTTATTGATGTAAATATATCAGCAATCAAGCAACCTGCAATTATCATTTTATTGAAAAACTAATGAAACCTACACGTAGTACTTATTAATATCATTTTAATGCAAATCAAATATAGGTACGTATAGTTATAAATGTAAGCTCATATTTATGGTTCAGTATAGTTTGTGACCTCTACGCTCGTAGCAATTCGCGTCAGTAACATTAGACATCAACGTGAGTCACTCGCCAAAGGCAGCGTTTTGACGAGAGGTCATTGCGTTTTTATACGTTTTTGGATAAAGGAGATAATTGTGTATAGGTATTTAATTTTGAATCTTATTCTAGTAGTGATAAATATTCATTTTAATGTTATTCTTACTTAACTTATATTTTTTTTTTACAATAATCAGGTCATTTTTAATATTTTGGAAATTGGCTGAAGACGTAGTTTATGTATTATTATATTATTAATTATTTTTGAATGCAAGATTAGAGCTATTTCTAGATAGATAGAGCTAGCTAAATAAAAAAAGGTAAATTGACTTTTTTCTTCCATTATTTAAAATAAAGTAGCCTCACTTCTCTTGCTCTAAGGGCGTTCAAGCTTGAATAAAAATTCAAGCAATTTCACAGTTGACATAATTTAGATAACTTAAATACCTATTTTATTTAAGCAATGCGTTGAAATAGAGCGTGGAGTTTAACACCGTTAAAAGGAGTTACCTACCTACATACCTACTTTGTTGTCGCTACCAATGAATGCACTGTGAATTTTAAACGTTGTTTCAGTTTTCTGCAATCGGCAAATTAAATAATAAAAACAAGAATAATCATGTAATATGGTTGAGGCAAGTTTATAATGCTTTTATTTGTAACAATATCCAGTTTATCATGTAAAATCCAATCTAGGTCCTGTCACTGTCAAATATATTAACTATTGTACTGGCCTCTAAAGTTTTCCTAAACAGTTGTGCCCATGAAATCCAATTAATCCCACTAAACATAATTGAATTAAAACAGCGATGTTTTACTAATTTAGGGATTATTAGAGCATTTTTAAAACATTGTTTGCAGGAGTGTAGGGGCGCTCTCGCCATCTGGTGGGCTACATTTAATAACGCCGGTGTCCCGCGGAGGCATTGTCCGCGGTAATTTGTAGCTTGCAATGCCGAAAAACACCCAAATAAATAATAACCTTATTTATTTTAATGGAATATCCACCGGCCCTCCACGTAGGGCGCATTGTACCTGGAAGTGGAGACTGGAGCCCTACTGCGCTATCCAAGTGTTACGACTGTAATTTGAAATCATGTAATCATATTTAACAACAAAAATATGTTGTATTATGTACCTAGGTATTCAAAAAGTTTCTTTAGAGAACCATTTCCACATGTTATAGTAACGTAAATCTTTAACGCACTAATTAAAGATCTATAAAAGCCAATTACTGGATGGAATTACGAGTCGTTACGATTCCTCAGGCTGTCACCAAACGGATGTCATCCAGTGTTTTTCCTGTAACTACCTTAACGACACTAATAGGAAGAATGTCGCAAAGCAACAAAATGTTGATTTAATTCCAACGAAGTGAACCGCACCAGATTATACAGCTCACAAAAACATTGTATCGAATCGATATCGATAGGTAGGTAAATATCGCAAAAAATGTATTGCGTGAGAAAAGTTAGTCGATAAAAATATATTAAATTAATCACGTGCGTTCGTGCAGCGGATGAAAATAAATGTTGGTAAAAATAAACGTGCGCAGGAGTGCGGGGCGGTGCGCGGAGCCTGCGCGCCGGCCAATGGCGGCCGCCGGGCCCGCCCCCGCCGCGACCACACTTTTTACTCAAATAATTACGCTCGCTATGTCAAATTAATTAAGTTAATTATATTTGGCGCTCCTCACACTACTGCATATTTACAATTGTAATTTTTAATGGCTGATGGGCTGTGTCACAAGATGTCGTGTACATTATTGTGATCAGTTGCGAAAAGTCATTAAAAGCAATAAATTTCTTAATGTGATTTTTTTTTTTAAATGTCACGAACCTAATTTTTTTTTACTTTAATACACACGCCGTGGACACGCGTTTTACAAAACTTACAAGATTCTAACTAGTTTTTTTTTTACTGTAAAATATGTATTGTAATTTATTAGTAATAGGTGCTCATAATGTTAGCCTACTTTTTGCAAGACCTTTGATGTTAATAATAAAAAAAAACATGAATGTGTATTCTTCGAAAATAACTTAAAATCAAAAACAATAAAAAAGTGGCCTAATCAATAGTCCCAAAAATTTATCAATGAAAATGTGTGCAAAAATCCGTTTCTGTGCATGTGCAAACATATGTATACTGTATGTAGGAACGTGTGTACCAACTTATGAAATTATTTTAGCAAGTCATACCGTTTCAAGTAACCCTTTATTTAGCACCAACATTTATAACCGAAATAAAATGCTTCGAAAAACAAAACGAGGCACTTGGTCCGCACGACACGCCGACGCAGCGTGACGCGTATTAAATTAAAAGCGACGACATGTGTTTTCCTTCCCACAGGAAAATACATTAGCCGAAACATTTTCCCGGCGACTTGCGTCCCGCTCGCACCTCCGACAACCGCGCTACTACTGACAAGGAGCGATAATATGGCGCCCTCGAAAGCTAACAGCGAGCTTTCAACGTAAATCTGATAAAACGAACACATTACGACACAAACACAAAGAAATTTTCTTTGTTATACCATCGCTATGAGCTTACCAGGGATCGTCTGTCTCTTTCGAGTACAACAGAATCGCGTGACTTAGAGCGGGACAGCACGATGTTGGTGATTACCTTTTCGAATCCGGTACCATTGGGTGAAAAAGTTTCCGTCGTCCCGCCCTTCTCTCGGCGTGCAGGGCTGCGTTCGCGCCTTGGGCCCGGTCCGTACAAAATATTTTCTAAGAAGCAGTATGTCGGCTGAGTCGAGGGGCGGCGACGCGGGAGCCCGCAGTCATGCTGAGAGCCTCAGCGGAGTCAGTGGACACACGTCGCGAAGCCTTTCATCGTTACGAGAAAAAATCGTTGCGTGACAATTTGTCCAAAAAACTTATGTTATTAACAAGACGGTCTGTTATCGCAGAATGCGGCTGTGAACACGACACGAGGTTATAACGATGCGCCACCTGTGATACTAATTGCTCTAGTTACATGAGGATACTGAAATATTATTTTAGATACTTAGGTATTTGTTCAGTGAAGTGTTTTCATATTTCCTTGTGCTAGATAAAACTAAGAAGTGAATTATTTTTATGCATACATCGACTTACTGAAGACTGGATTACTACTAAAATAACAAGTAAGCTATTACTGTGTTTACAATTTATACACACTTGTGTGTCTTATCAATGACATCATATAATTTTTGTTTTGTGTCTCTCCATATTATTGGTTACGTTTCTCTGTTATACATAAGTATTATCACTTACTGAGTATCCTTTTAAGTACATTTAAATAGTATAACTCATAATAATTAATCTGAACTAAAGTTAGGCTATCCACCCTTTTCAATCAATATTACATCAATTTATATTAGCCCAATGATGATGACAAGCCAACAAATTGCAAGCTAAACAAGAAATAAATAATTACATAACACAATCATATTAATTATCACAATTATTATATTAACTCTCAGAGAAAGTTCTCATTAGAAATCTGGACCACGTGTTACGCGAAACTAAATAAATATTCAAATATCAAGTATCAGTATCGATTTCAATAAATTGATGTTTATAAACCTAATTCTATTAATACCTAATTCCTTAAATTTTTGTTTGGAAATTCACAAAATTTATTAAACTGTTACCGGGAAAAGTAGAAAATTGAAGGCAGGAAAGAGGTGGTTATTAGAAAATAGTGAGACAGTTTTAATAATTGAATATATTATTGTAATTAATTGGAAACGATTTAATTATTTAAAATACGCGTCAAAACGATACACCTGAAAAACTATGAGATCAATTATAATGAAGTTTGTGTAATTCATAAATTTTAATTATCCCTCTTTGTATACCTAATTGCTGAACAAATTCTCTCCTTAAAAAAATAATTTTTACTTATGATAATAACGGTAATCAATGAAACCCAGTCAAATAATCCCAAATAACGTTACTTTTTAGGCTATGTAGTCTAATGTGTGAGTAATTTAGTAGATACGTAAAATGTTTCAATAGAAATTTGTATTGAAATAATGATTCTTTAAATCATTAAGGCTAATACTATATAGTGCGGGCTGTACAGCAAGACCTAATAGCGGCCTGTTGTTAGGTACCGTAGTAATAATAATTATTATCGCACTAAGTTATCACAGTAAATGAATGCAATTCTTTGTAATTGATTTAAAAGACGTCAGCTATTAAAAATAGCAGTTGTTACAATGGCTTACGTCATTAAAAACTGTCTATTGAAGTAAGGATATAAAATATTATGCAATGTCAAAAGCTAGAATTTTTTATCAGCCTAGTGTTACTTCTAGGAATCGTGAATAGAAAAACTTATGACCAAATAATATTCAATGCCAATCACAGCGTTTCTGAAATAATTATACAACTTTTTACACGTTTTTGTAAGGAAGAAATAAAATATTAAAATTATGCTGTGTCAAATATACGTAGCTAAAACTACTTTAAATTTCGACAGTGGCAATGACAATGTTGGTAAAAGGTAAAGACTTAGATATCCCTGTAAGAATAAAAGATCTATTTTTTCATTGTTTTATTGATTCCTTTGAATTTAGTAATATTTTGACAACAATAATTGTACCTACTATGGAGTTTCTTGCCGGTTCTTCTCCATAAGAATGACATTTTGGAACCGCGCAACTAGAGTCAGTAACGTTTTGAAAGTGCCTGAGAAGGCCTACTCGAAATAAAAACCTTTTGATTTTGATTTTGGGTGTGAGAGAGATCAAGGAATTCAATGCTCCTAATAATCGGTCTAGCCGTTCTGGAGTTATATTTCTTTAGACTTAGCTGACTTAGACACAATATACACATAGATACATCATCGAAATTAATATAACGATGATATAAGTACTATTATAATAAAGGTGGGTTAATTAAAATATACTTATTGACAAACGCTCGATGGTCTAGGTCCATTTTACATACTTTTATGAGTAATACAAAATGAGTAAGAGAGAAAGTTTTAAGTAGTTCTTAATCTAATCTAAGCAAGTCTTTGATTTTAACATCTAGCTTTAAGCTTATATTTATGAGGTCTATTGTTATCTAATGGAATCAATATTAGGTTACTCAGTAATAAAATACTGCGCTTAAATTCCTGCTCTTCAAAAATAAATGATTTCTTAAGATCTTTAGAATAGATTGTTTTCATTCGAGACTGTGATATAACTACCAGTATCGTCTAAGAAAAAACAAATTAGTTAATTTTATAAATTTTTGTACATTATGCTACATGTACATACATGTGCTTCTCACAAAATGAAGTAGGTACTATACAAATTAAATAACTATTGTCGAGTTTGTAATAGGTTTACATATAGGTATCCGTTTGTATTATCTACTGGTAAAGAGGATGTAAATTTACTAGATGGCTATTTGATAATAGACCTTCAAAAATTTATATAATTATATACTTACTACATTCATTTGTCTTTAAAATACACGTTGCCACGAATAATTCAAATAAGGACTAAATGGATTATCTCTAGCGCCGCTGTGATTATATTGGAAATATAGTATATTAATTAATACCCAATTATTTATTGCATTCTATATGGTTGAGAGATGGTAAAAAATATAAACTTTAGATGAGAGCAAATTGCGAGTTATAATCAAAAAAGTTGTTTGATAATAGATTCAATTAATCAGATCAAAGATCTTTATAACACAAAAATATGTTTATAGACTTCTCATAAATTATAAAAGTAAGTTTTAGTAGTCCAGTAAATAGTTTAGTTAGTTAATAGTTAACTCTGTATTATAGACAACATGATGGCTGGTTTTTAAAACTTAAAAAATATAACAACGTAAAAGGCCTAACAACAGAGTAAAATCGCTACGGAAGGTCAAATTCTTTTTTTATATAATTCATTTACTTATACATCAAAATTGTTATTTTGGATAGTAATAAAAACAATTACAATATGAAGGAGCTTTCTAGTATTAAATAAATAAATAAACCAGCCTATATACGTCCCACTGCTGGGCACAGGCTTCTTCCCAGATAGGGAAGGTTTGAGCATTGATCACCTCACTGCGGATTGGCGATTTCAGATTTCAATATTTGGGATCCAGGTTTCCTCACGATGTTTTCCTTCATCATTTGTCAATAGTGCCTTAGAATGATTAAGAAAGTACACGTAACTATAAAAAATGGATGGATGGATTTGTATACACGAGGTGCAAATATATGCTTTTTTAAATAAAAACGTTGCATTTTATGGAGAACATGTATGTGTCTATGAATAATCAATTCAACGTCCTTCTAGCTGTAGTAAAGAAGAAATTAATATCTCATTACTTAGTCAGGTAAATATCACTTAGCTACTTAGGTACATATTTTAATTGGCTGAACGTTTCTCGCGATGTTACTAAACGGTTGAAACTTGAAAGGTCGTGCCCACAAATAGCAAAACAAAAACAAAAATGTCAGGGTCTATGTTTTATTCGATTGATTTAACATTTTACATCTTAAATGACTTAATGTTATAAGGCTATGAGTTTATCCGATGCCCGTATCCCCGTGAAGCAAACTCGCTAAACTGATGAGCCCAGTACATTGCAATACAACGCTAATGTGATTATGACTAATTCCTTAAAACTGTGGAAAATCTTCCTGAGACAGCTGCAAATTGTTACCAACTTACATTTTACCGTTCCAAAACTCCATCGAAAGTTTTAATTCAACGGGATTAAGACGCAAAATGCTTTGACAGTTGATATTGATATAAAACGGTTTATTTTTGTAATCCTATTACTCCATGAGCGTCTGTTGAGATGTGTCAACCCGTTGCTTTGTGGTGATGCGTCCGCGCCGCGGGGAGCCGCGCAGATAATGCACAGATTAGATGGAGATCTGAAAGGTACGACATTGTTTAACAGTCTCAGGTAGATCTGCTGCGACTGGCCCGCTGCCCGAGGCTCGAGTACCTTAAACAATACATAAACAACATTATTTTCAAATAATACGATTATGGAGACGCCCAAAAAAATGTACAGTTGTGTTGATTGACAGTTAAGTTTAACTGTAGTGGTGGGTGTGATGCGGGGATTAGCTATTTAGTTTTCCCATCCTATATTGGTTTTTATTCGTCCCGCATTATTTTTTCATGGCTTAGTTATAAAATATACTATAAAAACACTACTTAATATTTATTTTCTGTTGGACCGTAGCCATATAGGTGCTAAAGTTGATTTTTCATTGACAATAAAAAGCTCTATTACATAAATGGAACGGCCTCTGACTCTATCAAATTACCTAATCTAAAATAGGTAATGTCTTAAATGTTATAATTTATTGTTGAATTAATTTTTATACAGTTTTGATTAAGTCAATATATTTATCATGAAAACTATGGATCTATTTGGTTTTGATTGACCATGTCAATGCCAGGTTACTGACGTGTCTTTACATCTGGTCATTTACTTCATAATTTTAACTTCCTTAAAATAAATACTTCTTAGACACAGCTATCCATAAATGCTGTTTAACTATGGATAGGTTATAAAAAAGGACGTGAAGTTAGCAATAAAATGGTCGTCGTTGCACGCTGTCTACGATGGAACAGGTTTTATCATTCATAAAACTATTTTAATAAATTATCGATGCTAAACCTCGACCATAAAAGAGATTGGAACCAGCCTAACAAATAAACTAAAATTAAATATACACGAACACAATCGAAATTTTTGTCTCAGGCGTATAAAAGTGTCCTATAAATTTACCCACAGTTTAATTTAATGTCCAAAAGTACCTGCTTCACATTTTTTTATTATAAATAAATGTTCGTCGCCGGTTATGGTTGCACGAATGTATGTTATTATTTTGAGAAATGGTTTTGAATTTGTCTCGGAACCTTATGATACTTTAAGGTTCATTTATTTATTTTTTGCTCGTGATGGTGCAGCCATTAAATTTTGTTTAAGTAGCAGACTTTTAATTACTTTCTATCATGTTGACCAGGTCATCAAACTGCTGACATCGCTTTACCACCCGAGGGTTACGAAACAAGAACTGTGGGTGTAGTGAAGCGTGCTACCCCACGGCAGCGGCCTCGTCGAGCGTCGGTAACGACGCGGTTTCCATCGGAGTCATCAGCGGGGATACCCCGCCGCGTGGATGGTGGCGGGCGAATGGGGCTATGCGCCGGCGCCGGCCACCCCCGCCATGAATGCTTTCCTCGAGACCAACCACGCGCACCTCGCCTCGTATGGGCTGAAGATGTCCCCGCAGCCGGCGTGCGGCGTGGGCGCGCAGCACCGCGCCGCCGCGCCGCACCCGCCGCCGCCGCACCACCCGCCGCACTACCAGCCCTACCCGCTGCACTCGTACCAGCCCGGCTACCTGCGCGAGTACAGCGGCTGCGGCGAGCTGTTCCCGCAGCAGCCGCTGGAGCAGAGCTGGGAGTGGCGCGGCGACGTGCACTACCAGGGCGCCGCGCCGCCGCTCGTCCCGCACGCGCATGCGCACGCCCCGCACGCCTTCCTGCGCTACGTGCGCGCGCCGCCACGCCGCGATATGCGCTGTCAGTGGCTAGATCCTGAACAGCCACCGCCAAGAAAGTTGTGCAACAAACTGTTCTCAAGCATGCACGAGATCGTGACGCATCTGACAGTGGAGCATGTCGGCGGGCCCGAGTGCACGACGCACGCGTGCTTCTGGCAGGGCTGCTCGCGGAACGGACGACCATTCAAGGCGAAATACAAATTGGTGAATCACATCCGCGTGCACACCGGAGAGAAACCGTTCCCCTGCCCCTTCCCCGGATGCGGGAAAGTTTTCGCCAGATCAGAAAACCTCAAAATACATAAAAGAACACATACTGGTAAGTTTTGAACCAAGTATTATTATTATAAAAACCTATTTATATAACAGATTTAGCCTGGTGTAGAGTAATTAAATCACAACTTTATCTTTCAATCTATTGTATAAGTCGAGACTGTTTCGTAGAAGTAATTGATTAGTCTCGTGGAGAGCGAAGTGTTTCACGTCCGGCGTATCCGTAGTAAGATGTCAAAGCCATTCAAGCGGACGAGCGTTGATCTGGCGAAACATTTCGACTCTCATTAATTCATAATGAACCGCCCCCCGCGGCCGGCAGGGCCTGCGGCTGACTGATGCCCACTGTTGCGATATATCCGAGCACGCCTCAACAATAACCAAACCGACACAATGACAACTGACACACAACAAACTATCAAAGAATATCCTTGTAACTCGATCTCCAGCACAAACAACGGAGCTAACGCGCGTCCTATAAATGTCCACGTCGACTTGTGAAGTCTATTTCTCAGTAGGCAAGGACAAAAAGTCGTTTAACTCGGAACTCCATTTTTCAATTCATTACAAAAGTCCAAAGATTCATCTGAACTGCGTATGTTAGATAAAAAAAAAGCGCTCGTAAATTAAAATGTCCAGTTGTTGGGCCGGGCTCCTCGTGTCTTGTCTCTGTCGCACGGTGTAGCATTGTTATTGGTAAAGTATTGGTACTTAACTTTAAATATCGATTTTTAAGGGAACGGCCAAGGAATTTGTATAGCCGGCGTCGAGGAGCTGGCCAGCTGGTTTTATTTTTTCTTTTCGTCACTGTGAGTGTTGCATCCAGACTTTTGTCCTGTGCCCCCGTCCTCTATTATCTCTCAGGGGCCTTTGAATAGACGAAACCTTTTTGTGGGGAACTTTGAAGAATTGTTTTATGGGTGGTTATAAATTACTCTGAAGGCTGTGTATAACCATATTGAGTTGGGGTCTGCTGCTGATTATTATATATTTAATTAGTCCAGTTCAAACATCGGGAAGGTGAGGCCTCTTCACCTTAAAATAGGTTAATTATGTATTTATGGCACAAAAGCCCACCCAAAATTTATTGCTGTTTAATAACCTTTGAAACATGTTTGGAACTTTAAATTAAAAACATTCCTCGTAGGATAGCGTGCCTTTTGGATTTGTATCAGATCAAGCTATTTTTAAATTCGCTTCAACACGCAAAAGAGCAGTAATAGCAATATACTTCCTCCATCTTTTTTATAAATTGAACAAGCATACTACAGTGTAGAGTTTTTATTCAATTGTTTATATGTATTTCAAAAAGTTAACTACATGTTTATATGGCACACACTTTTTCAAGAAGAAGATATTAAGTAACTGATAAGAAACTCCTGGCAATTTCTGAGTAAAAACAACTTCAATTTTATTTTTACGAGTAAGTGTATATGAGCTTGATACCAATTTGGATAGCTATGTGCAAATTAAAAAGTTATAAAGTAATGGTAAACCTGAATACCTTAAAAAGGGTATTATTTAATATTTAGCAGGTCTACTGACCTTATCTTAAGGCATGATCTGCAGTTTCTCTTAAAATAGCAAGTTATTAAATTCTGCTAAACCTCTATATGTACATACATTGTATAATATTATGCCATTAATACTTTAGTTTGTCACTATTTCAAGTGTTCTACTTAATTTGATCATGTGCCTATAAGGGTGGAAACAAGTCTGAATCAATAATAGAAGAATAATAAAATTTTAAATCAAAAATATCGACTTACAAAACAAATCACTTACTTTGTTTCCGAACTAAATTTAAGCAACTACGTTAAGAGCTGACTCACTTCAAATCTGAAAACTCTAAGCTTCGTCCGATTAACCGTTTAAGGACTTCAAAATAAATAAATCATTTATTCATTAAATCATCATCAGTATTTAAGATTAAAATATTGTTATTAGGCGTTATCCCAAAGCTTTTCCTAAGTCGCCCGCGGCAGTGTTAGCACGCGTCGCGTCAAACGCCGCCGGACATACGCCCACAAACACCAATTATTTATGAAACACTTAATCAAGGAGATTATAAACAATGTAAAAATAAAAAAGTTCTATAATTTTGAAAATCTGAGTCACAGGATTTTTGGAATATTGCTCTAATAAAACTCTACTTAAAATTTTATAAAATAGGGTAATAGGGTAATAGGTAGGTAAATAGGTTGAGAAAATGAGGTAATTTAAGCTACTTCATGTGCTTTAATTAACTGAATTAATCTGCTCCTTTCATAGTGATAGCAATATATAAAATTATATAAAATAGAAACTAGATAAAATTGAATAGAAACTAGATCAAATAAAAAAATTACAACACTTTTAATAATATAACTATCTGTGTTAAGCAGCACCTAGGATATACTCGTAGTTGACATCACAGCAAAGAATATTTCATTATTCATATCCGTGATACACGTAGGTATCAAAAAATATTAAAAAAAAAACATTAACACAAAATTAACCTGATAAAGCAATCCTCAAAAGGACACGATATGATTTATTTCATATAAATGACTATAACCAAACCATTTCAAAGGTGTATTTTCAAAGTTATTATTATGATGACATAAATAACGTGGAACGCACCTAATTTAAAATAAAATTTAATATTCATAAAACTTGTAAAATATTAAATGAAAATTTAATACCAGTACTAGGTTTTTATACTTGCTGTTTGTTAAAAATTTTGTAGTTTACTCTATACTATGGTCCTAGTCTATAGTGTGGTTTGAGAGGGGTGTTCACAATACTTTAATGATGATATGATTTCGGCCGGTGAAGACATCCCCCGACTATCAAACGCAGTGCCTAATACGCCGTATAAAATGACGCTTTCAAAATATTTTGCAAACAATACGACCCTTCGTGCCCGTTGTACTGGGGCTGTCGACTGCAGCACTTGGCTTGCACAAACAAACATGTAATTCACTCGTCAACATCAAAAGCTTGTGTTACTTTAGTTTTGTTTCACTCAGGTGGGATTGGCGGCTTGTAATTGCTATTTTTATGCGTAATAGAAACTTTTCTGGGTTTTGACTCACTTGCTGCTGTATTTCTCCAATGTATCCAAACTCTTCGTCAGTTTAGATACGAAATTCTGTCGAGTAGGATTGATAAATCATTTTACTTTTTGAGGTTTTATGACGTAATCAATGAAAAATATCTTGGTCCACTGCAGGGCCCACATTTGTCCAAGTAACACCCGGCCTCTGCAATCTGTATCCAGAAAAAATATATAGTTATATTCAAGTTAAAATACATGTCATATTTAACCTTTATTAATATTATATTATGATAGTTATATTTAACGGCCTCTTTAAGGCCCAACGCGGGCAATTAGAATTACTTGGTAATAGCTAGTGGAAGCAATAACTAGAATTAAGTCACCTGCTTACAGGCACAAAAACATGCTACATATTCCTACATATTCGTCTAATTGCGTGCCTGCTGGTAAAAAAGGAGGTTTCAATACCTGTAATTGTAGCAAGTTGTACTAGTTCAGTTTACTTCACTTTTACCATGTTTATAGACAAGATAGAGCCTTCAATTGTTTCCACGAAATATCAGCTCGCAAAAAAGAAAAATATCAAGTTTAATGACACTAAAATTAAGTTTTAAAAGTCTCAAATATTGTTGTAAACATCATTAAAAAGAAAGGTATCGTTTAATTTTTTCGATATTATTTTTATTCCATCTTCAAAGGTAAAGGGAAGTAATCAAGTTTTGATTAAGTCTTTACTTATTAATTAATCATAAAACCTTTTACTGCGGACCTCGTGACTCAAGACATGCTCTCATACATTTAACAACCATATACCTACAGATGCTTAACAAAATAATTTATAGATCTTGAACTAAAGATACTATTTATGACTAAATAAGCTTATTACTTTATATTATCCATTTCTAATTAATTGAACAACATTACACGCAACTAATAGACGATATGACGGTAATTAATTTTATTACTTGAACTATTAAATTAAAAAATGTTACGCATTAAAATATAAGTGCGTATGTTTAGTGAATTCGGCCATTTTATCCACATACGATAATGTTGTAACCCTATGTTGGGAGCTTTTCAAAGGTGTTTATGTGATCCGGGGACCATCTGCCCCGGATTGATAAATTGTATAAAAAATGATCCGAACACAATAGTGATGTGTCTGTGTGTGTGGAATATATCAGAGGGGATTTAACGTCCAGTTATTCTAAAACTTTGCTTGATATTATGCACAATTACTAGCAAGTACCATGTACCAACCTCTGAAAAACGATTATTTTTTTTACTTACAGACTAGTGGCTAGTATTGAATTATTGTAGATCACCTACTCTAACCTGTAGTATTTTTTTAGATATAATATTTTGCATTATTTAACGACACTTGACAAAATTGAAAAAGTATTTATCACTAAAATTAGATCTAAAGATGTAGAGCCGAATCATTTCAGTACTTATTACAACGTACCAACTTAACAATTAGAATAGAATCAAACTTGCCTCAAATTGAAATCGGAATTTACAATCAAAACAAACGATAATTCGATGGGCGTGGCCCGGCCCTCGTCAGCAGTAACATTACAACCCTCGGTACACACACATGTGCATACGTAACGCACACATGCACGCGTCTCCTTGCATGATGTACACACTTGCTACCCCACACCACGCCATAGATATTGTACACCAGTAGACAATGAAAGCGTTAAGCGCTTTATTTTTTTTATCTCTTTGTCAACCCACGACATCCCCTCTTCGCCCTGACATGGCGCTGAAGTGACTACGCTCAGTGAATTACATACAATCATGTCCCTAAGTACGCAATATATTAATTTGAAATTCAAAGTTTTTCTTGAATAAATATTTCACAACAACCTCAATAGACGAGCAAGTGATATTAATAAAACAAGACTTTGCTTGGATACGTAGCAAATAAAAAATTGCGCTGCAAGCAAAGACACGTTTAGCAGACACCTGAGCATTCCTTGAAACTTGAAAATTGTTTTTATCTCTTCGAGAATTTCGCTAAACGTCAAAGAGATAGTGCGAACAGGGTATCGGAGTGCGCACAAAAACTCCTTAGCTTCACCATGATACGCGAATCGGAACGCATCGGACTGCAAGGAACGAATCCTTGCTGAATCACATTGAACAGGATCTGAAATACCACAACAGCGATTCGAATCTGCCATCACGATTTGAGTAATTATTTACGCATTGACGAAAACACTCATTTTAAGTGGCCGCACAATGACAGCCAATGACCTGCATTTCACTATTATGGGTAAAACGTGTCAAAACAATACACTGGCCACACGCATTTTGTAAATGATTATTTTGTTCTCAATTTGAACATTTAAAACAGACTGGATTCAAATTGCAATTTGTGTTGATTGATCAGCAACAATTTCTCTTCTTCGTCTAGACATTTTTCATATAATACAAACAATTCGATAATGAAATTATCTTGGATCCGATCACGAGTCTGTTGTTGGCCGCTATAAGTATCGAGAGCAGACAATCAATCAAGTAGAGGCAGTGTTTCACCTGGTCCAAGTCTCGTCCGCAAGCTAATCGGGAACACATCCGAAGTATTAGTAATATCCGCCCGGCACGCCCCGCACGAATCATTTAGTCATGGAACATCGACAGCTTTTACTGACATCCTAATTATTTTATATTTTATTCACACTATTATACTAAATCAAACAAACAAAACAATTTCGATTAAAGCATCCTAGAAAACAGAAAATCATTAGACAAGTCCCTAGACAAATTAATTCTAAGTTTAAATTAGAACCCGTCTAGACAATGGATTTAATTTATTGTGGTAGAGATCAAAATATTTCCACTAAAGTTGCAGCATACGATTGTAGCATCCTTCTATTTTATGGGCGAGTTGTTTTGCCATGTGTTTGTAACAAGTCGTGGTACCAGGTTAACATAAATTGTGCACGGTTGCAACGTAACAATAGGTCGGGAACCGCGGGATGCACTAGTGTTGGCTCTGCCTACGCCCGCTCGCTCGCCCTTACTATCTTATTACAATCGTTCTCTCTGACACTTTACTATCTATACTACTGACAGATTTGTTTTCGTTTTTCACGTATTTGTGTGATTTTTATGTTAATGCGATTTATTCCGTTAATACCATTATATGTGTCTTAGAAAGTCATTTTCGGTCGATCCCTTATAGCCTTTATGATTCAATTGTTTTACAGTAAGACATCTAACTACATTCAGCCCACTTCACTTGAGGCTTGTTGTTTTCATGTTTGCCATCCCACAGCATTCCTGTTGTGGGATACCATATGATGTGTCAGGTCTATTACGTAACACAACCTTAATAATTCAGTCAGAAGAGCTGCGGGTAGGTTTAGTTATGCAGCGAGGGACGAAAATAGTTTGGGTTTGTAGTGGTAGGCTTTTTTGATCTTATCGAATAGGTGGCTCATTAAATTAAATGAGCTATCAGCCGATTTCAAATCGCCGAGAAAAACATTTTGCGCTTTGAGGTTCCTAAGTGTGCGAAATTCTTTCGTCTTGTAGGGCGACCGCGGAGGGTCTCACTGCATCATTCATGCGTTTTTTCGCCGACACCTCACTGGTATCAATATGTATGGTAGTGTGTGATATCGCCGACAACACGGCTCGACAACCACTGAACTATCTTTGATATTTATTTTCACTTGCTCCTGGCTGCTACTATCATGTTAAACGGTCCACTTCTAAATCACTACTATATACAGCACCGAGTAGGGCTCTATTGTATCACTCGAGGTATAAAATACATATTTATTGAACTTTCTACGTTCTCGTTTCCTTCGGCTTCATAATGCACATTCCTAAAACGTTTTCAAGAGCACCTGTGTTGCTATAAAAAGTTACCAAATACGCTATGTTTGTGTCAGCCCTTAGTATTTAACACCGCTCGCGAAAAAATGTCGATAGAACGCATCGATCGACAGAATCAGACAACAATCGAAATGTTAACACAACGATAAAAAGTTGTATTCCACTGATTTTGAACACTTGGATCTCTGGAGATACCTGCGCAGTAGCTGTACACGTGTTTTTACTATACGATAGGGGAAAGAATAAACATACTTGTATTACTTATGTACATACAAAACGATATTTTAACAATCGTTGACATCGATTACTAAACATATTGGACACCGCAATAAACACTCAAGTAGAGATAATGATTTCCATAATGAGCTCGCTTGATTAACGGAATATTCTTGGCTTTTTCCTCTAATATAACATGATTTGGAATGATATAACATGAATACTGTGGATAAAGTGTAAATTAAACTAACAATAAAGATTCGTCATAAAATCAAATGCGAATAAAAATTCCTAAAGGAATGTTCGGCGCGCGGGGAATGTGGGCGCGTTCAAAACAAAAATTAAACATGTTACAAATAAAACAAAACAGACTATTAATATTCGTTAGAAATATTGGTTTGTCCCAAAAATGTGCCCGGGGGCTGAAACACGATCCTGCGTGGGTGTTGAGTGGACACGCCGGCCCGAACAAATACATAACCTCACCGATTTATTGGGCGACTTGCGTACGACACGCCGCAAAATTATAATATTTATGATTTGTGAACATATTAATATTCATGGAGCTGCAAGGAAACGATGCGGACAATGATTGCGAACTTAGCCAAAGTAACCCTTGATCATTTAATGACTGGTATTTATACCATTTATTTGCTCAGTGACGAAATATTTGCACGTGCAATTACTAAATTTGAACCAAACGAGCGAGTCTGAGTAACTTTAATTATTCATTTAGGCTTCAGGTTGTGTTATTTATTTTGGATGTGTAATCGTTTACCAATATATGTGAGGGGCTTTATAATAAATCAGTACATAATACAGGTCCATATTCTGCCACTGGTCGGTACGGGTATCCTCTGCAAGTGAAGCCCAAATACCGAGAAATGCGATACCAACAGGCTCAATTAATAAAACGATCCCGCCCGTGTCCGCGACGTATCTTCATATTCTCTACATTTTTCATTCTTTGTTACTTAATAAAAGTTCAATAAATTGATTAGTTGTGACTTGTGAGTTATATTTAACGCAGCTTATAGAAATTACTCTATCTTATAAAAAGATGAGAGTATTATGTTGGGTTATAAATTAATTAAAAAAAATAGATGTTATACGTAAACGACGAGAAAATAACTTTCTCATAGTCTATTGTTATGCTCATGAAGATTTCGTGTTGCATTTCATTTCCAAAACCCTTAATTCAGTTAAATACTTGTAAAATTTACTTCTAAACGCATTACACAAATTGCCTTAAACTTAAAAATATCGACGCGTCACAATCCCAAGCAAGATTTCCACAAACATTTTGATATTCAAATTTAAGTTCATTTTATTAAAACGCTCGCGTGCCCGTCCATCTCTCGTAGATTTTAACGCATTGATAAGTTATCGCACATCTTATGACACGACGCAGCATCGCTGACGGCGCCTGCCTTAAATCCTACACGTTATTGTATAAACATTTCTTTTATAACTTCAACTTTCAACGTAATCTTCAACCGCGTCGTGACGTGAAATACCGTCATTTTTCATAACTGTTCACTAATTTATGACTCCGCAATCCACTTGCTTGTTTCTCAGAAATCGTAAATTAAATAAATATTAATTGTAGCGATATTAATTAACTTGTCAAGTCGCGTTTAAGCTAAAACGGCCATTTGTGTAGCGTCGCAGGAAAACATAAATCGTTGTTACATTTATTTAGGCGGATCTTATTAATGTAAGAAAATCTGAATTAGTTTTTTACATCCGCCTAATTTTATAAGAAGTCAGTTTGTGATATTATTTCTTGTATTTTTTCTGGCAGAGGAGCGATGATGCCGGTTAGGGCTGTCAAAACGCTTGACGTTAGGATTGACGAGCGTGCCCTGCCTGCTTACGTGTTTTGTACTTTTTTATGTTCAACCTTGTACAATATTGTTTATCTACAAAATCGTCTAGGAACTAAATTATTAAGCGTCGATGAGAAATAAATCGAGATCATATTTTGAAAGTTATGATGGATTTACTATACTCTGCTCTACAATATACATATTTATTTGTATAGGTGTACACTTATTGCATGAAAGATAAAGCATTCATGATCTTTAACGTGTCTCTCTGGAAAAACATGCAACTAACGTAGCTTCATAATTGCATTTCCTACATAGTCGAACACAAAAATAGATTAGTCAAGCCTGGTATCCCCACAACGAAGCACCTAAAATGAGAAAACTATAATGTATGTGACACTGAAAGCCTTTTCATTTCTTCTAAGACATCCACAATATATACTTCCTTAGTCCTTGTCGCGCATTCCTGGCAGATACCTATCAGAGCAAGACGGATGGTAGTTTCTGAGTTGCAGACTGAACAATGCGAAGGCACTTTAATTCACTGGCACGCAGCCAGACGGAAACTGCTATTATCGTCGTCAACCCTAGAAATAAAAGAAGTATGTCAAGGTGTATTAAATTGTCTCAAGAACTTGCAAAAAAAAGCTTACCCCTTAATACTATTTATAGCAATCATTACCCGTTTGTCTGCTTCACTTACTACTATTTCTAGCGTCTCAGAGCCGCGTATTGAATCCGCAAATAGGTCTCATACGAGTTATTATGACAGTAAATGACATGTTCGACACTTATGGCAATACGTGAATAATTAAAATGGTTATTTTATTCAGTTCTTATTTTTTAATTGGCGCAAAATACAAACATTATTAAATGAGGTTCAATGAGTGAATTATTGTAATAGGTAATGAATACGGTCCGGGGTCCCACGGGCTGTCGCGTCGTCGTGAATCACTGGGGTGCTCCAGTGCGACAAAAAAGGCCTCAGACTCGTCCTGGCCAGAGTGCCCACACTGGCCACTCCGCCAGGCCTCGCTACATGTTCGGTTTTCCACGAGCATCGACTGACCTGCGCGTGCGCATTTGAATGTTATATCAGTTTTAATTTGTTCTCGTTCACAGAAGGTTCGCCGTCCCTCTTCCTCCGGAGCTATACGTTTTCATTTTAATTTATATTTATCAGCGAGATATGACTGTGCAGTTTGTGGCCCGTGTTGTTGCTACATTTACTATTATATTTTTATTGGGATGCTTTTGTATGAGTTGGCAGATATTTATCGGGTATCGGAACATTATTCGGTCTGCTCATAATCGTCCGCATAAAGCACCTTGTCACACGGTCGTTGGGCGCCGAATGCGCCGCGCCCGACCCCGGCTATTCTTTTTGTGCTCCCCGGACGAGGGCCCTTATTCTCTGAGAAGTGGAAAAAATGAAGATATTAATATATCTTTCTAATTCGAAATACGTTTCGGATAAAAGGTACATCATAAATCATTATGCACGTTGTACGAACCTGGCTTTGGATATGCGAAAGAAAACGGTTTTCTGGGAAGAGCTGTCGATGTCGTCAATCAGTTGTTGGGATTTGTATAGGATGGTTGAGTTGGTCGTGTTATTGTTTTAATTGAATATAGTGGGTGTTCTAGATATGGTGCATTGTATGTAGCGATTAGTATAGTGGGTCAGACGGAACATGGCGCGTGGTCATGTCTGGCGCGGCTGTGTGCATTCGCCCAGTCATCCGCCGCTTATTAGCCGCTCTCTATCGGAGATTGAATTAGCTGGGATATGTAACGTTTAATAAAGATTGAAACAATGAGCGGCTCTCGTGGCAAAGTATCTCAAATTATAGATTTAAATATGTTTTCAATGCATGGGATTTGTTGCTTGATTGAGATAGTAATTCGTCATTTAACAACTATATATACTATACTATATACTCGACATAATCGTACAAATTATTTATTTAATGTGTAGGCTCAAAATACGTCAAAGCCTAATGTAAAATATGTAATTTAAAAATCGCGGTTTAATTATATAACTTGAAAGCATTAATAAAGTCCAAATGATACGGCCCGTGTCTGAGATTGACACCACATTTTGTTTTATCTTAATTATTAGCGTCGCCGTGATTTAAGCAAATTCCGCTTTAATGTCTAATGAAAATATTCTCAAAGAAACAGGTGCACGGATATCAAGTGTCGTCCAATTATTATTCAAGGTGATGACAAGCCCGCGGCCAGTAGTCGCCCAGACACACGGATGATAAACATTCATTTAATTATACTTTCAAAGCAATAAATAGTATTCTGTACGAGCATATTTTTGTTTAGCAACCCGACACCTGGTGAACTGCGATTGTTTTTTCTCCAAACTCACCTAAAGCCATTTACCACAATTTAGGTGCAAAGGCCGAGTGTGTCGGGTTACACATCACTCGCGCTATTTCTAAAAAGCTTGTTTTCACAGCAGAGCGCACTTAAGTAGCGATTTGTAACTCAATATCGCAGAGTAATTTGGGCTAGGCGATGTGCCAACTGTGGATTTGCTCGTGCTTAACTTGCGCACCGCTTAATGCTTTAAATTGACTTGTATAAACTTCATGGCTACAAATTACATCTTGATAAACTGAATTTAATTTAAAACTAACCGTATTGTAAATCGTTATCTTTACATGGATTGAATCCGTCACAAAACTCCTTTTAAAAAACATGAGATAAAGTTTCACATCGATAATAACGTAACAAAAAAGTGTCTCCTGTGGGTGATACAGCCGTTTAAGATAAACATCTGACCCTAGCCGGTGTCCCGGCGCGGAACGCAACGAATTCACGAAGTGCATTCCCATCTGATGCTCACTTTGTTTTTATTTTGACACTAAATGTTTAAGGAAACAATTTCAACATGATTTTTGTATACTATGGAGCTGTAATAAACATGATATTGTTTGTTTTGCTTAGATTTCTTCTGTTGTGTTTTTGGTTACAATAATAAAAGAATATCCAAACCCAAGATCTGATAGAGAATTGCAGGTTTAATATTTTTTATACTAGGTATTATATTAAATGGTTGAATAGTGTCAATTTGTTAACCACATGTAGGTGGTGTGTGTTGGTATTCCCGGGGAGGCTGTGGCGCGGCGCGTGCCCGGAGGACGCATCAAACTGTAATAGAATGTGTCGTTGGTCCTTTTTTGTGTCGAACATCGACGAAGATGAGACACCAGATTAGTAATTAGACGGGCGACACATGTTTCGGACTCTTTTATCTTGTATTTGGCTCATTAGTATTGACTCAGGCGTTTTTATTGTTCCCCAAAGCGGTTAGGTATCACGATTTTTATTTCTCTATTTATTTTTTGTTCGGCACTAGTTTGCTGGGATTCTTATTCAAAGGACTTGTGGAATTGTGTCTTCTTTTGTTTAATACACTTTGGTGTGTTGAAATAGATACCTACTGAAAGTTAATAGAGACGGATAACTTATAAGCGTGAAAGTATTCACATACCATGCACGTAATCCTTATACGCCCGTCGAGATTATATTTCGAAGTATTCAATATTCATTTATCTAACATTCCTTCCATGTAAGTATTTGTTCCTCATAAGCTCAGAATGATAGGGAATAATGCGGAATACAGAAAGAAAGGAAGTATCAGTCTATTGAAATCGTGTGATCCGTTCACTCAGTATACAAACTTGCGGTAAGGGAACGCCTAAAAAGCCCTATTATTGTAGCGTTAACAGACACTTGAGATTAGCATCTGTGGCTCAACGCGATCTTCAAGTTTCAAACACAATGCCGAGGATTACAACCGAAGAGGTTTATTTGTAAACACGACAATATAATAAGTAATGGTACATTGTATCCCGCACCAGCCAAACCTTCCTACTTATAATGTATTTTATTGAATATCATCTCACACGATTCGGTAAACTTGTGAGGAATCAATACTGCGATGTGTTCGAAAAAAGTTTGGCAAAAAATTAGGGTCACCGCGAAATCACGGAGTGGAAAGATATTATGTCTTTTGTAGTTCATTCGGCCGAGTGTCCACTATACTACAATCAATGATTGTTGTTACAATGAAACTGTAAAATTCAAATCGTGAAATTTTAAGAGATGATTATTTTATACATTTTGATATTCTGCCCTCCTGTCTGTTATTTTACAACATTTCAATAGTTTTAGAAACCTCTCTTATTACCTCTTCTTTTTTTTGGTTTCTACCCCAAATTGAATCTTTATCGATGTGAATCATTGTAGAAATGTAAATGGGTAATCGAATCAAATAAGGCCAACAACGGTAAAACAAGTTTAAAATTGGAGGAGAGGGATCCAGTAAATAAGATGCCATCGGTATGATAACACAATTCCAGGAGATTATCTTCATTGTTCGCGTTTCATCATCAAGTTATCAGAAGTAAAACGGATGTTGAGCACCCTTTGTCACAGGGTTACAGGACTTACGAACACCTCTAACCGAAAATATGACGTCTGCAGTCAAGTTAAGGCTCAATATGGCTTGAGGTGAACCACTCCAGGCTTTGTTACGGGAATGTGACAAAGTCGTCTTATAAAGATGATTTATAGCTGTGTTAAGTATCCCGTGCAATTGTTGTGAATATTTATTTACGCTCGTAAACTATAAACAACAAGCAAATCTGGTTATTTATGACGTGATTGGACATTCGCGGACCCCGATGTTGGACGTTTTTCTTCTTACTGTGGATTTAGTGCGGCGCTGTTCTAATTGCTATGTCAGATACGACTCCGGTATATCACTGCCAGAGAAAATAGGTTCTGTGGTATTAGTATTCTATGCGGCGGAAATATTTGCGTCAAGAGGTCTAAATATTAGGTTTTATACTCAGGTTCCAATTTTAAAAATCTATCGAGATTTTCCAGTTTTATCCTTCGTGTACCTACACATTTTTATGTAGGCCGAATGTCTCCATAACCAAAATGATAAATTGAAGGGACATGTCATAATATGATCTGGAGCGTATTTTATAGTTTCCTTTTCGTATAATACGCCTACATAAATTCACGGAATTGTGTTTTTTGTCATCAGGAGAGAAACCATTCAAATGCGAGTACGCTGGCTGCGACCGACGGTTCGCTAACTCTTCGGATAGGAAGAAGCACTCCCACGTGCACACGTCGGACAAGCCGTACAACTGCCGCGTGCACGGCTGTGACAAGTCGTACACGCACCCGTCGTCGCTGCGCAAGCACATGAAGGTGCACGGCGCGGCGGGCGACGCCTCCCCGCGCTACGACAGCGACGGCGACGACTCCTCCTCCGCCGGCAGCGTGAGCGTGACCGCGGGCGCCGCCAGTCCCGCCGCACCGCCGCCTGCGCCCGCGCCGCACCACCACTCCCACCACCACCCCTCCATCACCGACAAGCTGGAGAGCCTCAACGACAAGTACCTCAACCCGCACGACCAGAAGCCCTACGAGCGGCCGCCCGCGCCGCCCCACCACAACCAGCCGCCGCACCTCACTAACATCGGCGGGAATGGAGTGATGGACAACAAGCTGGGCTTCGGCGGGCACTGGACGCAGTTCCAGCAGCCCGCGCCGGCGATGCCGCACGGCGTGCCGGACTGGTGGTGCCCCACGCAGGAGACCTACCACCACCACCACTTGATGCACCACTCGGGCGCCGCCGCCGCCTACTGACCGCACCGCGCTTAGCGAACTCTTCATTCGACGATCAGCTGACATGAGAACCGCTGACAGCTTGCATGACCTACGCTTGTGTGTTATGACTTTTGAACTTTGCCTATTACGGTTTGCCTAAGCCAATGGATATTTTGGCTAGCGTGCCCACAATCAACGTGGAATGAAAAGTTCACTACGCGCTCCGGAACAGTATTGTCTATAATGTGTTACGCTTATTATAAAACTAATTAGTCCATAGTCAGTCCGACCATTTCTAAAATCATCGCCAAACGTCAGCCGTCCGAGAGATATTTAATATTTGGGTCTTTACTGTTAAGGAAGAGATATTTGTGAGAGCGGTGACAATGTGAGCTGCGGACAATGGAGCTTTACGTCATTGGGCTCTGTTGTCCGCTGTAAAACAACGGAGTTGTAAACAATAACCGCTAGTTAAATGTTTACAGCACGTCATATATTTCCTGTAAACATTCTGCTATAGTAAAAGTGTCTTATTTTTTGGAACACAATTCCTGTATTGAATAAGTATTGTGTTAAGAGCATTTGTGTCCTGAGAGTCGGGTTCGGGGCTCGGTAACACTACGACGAACATTTTTGTCAACTTGCAATTGTTGACAGTGATTTATCACACGCCTTTGTGTATGTACAAACAGATGTATTGTTAATAGTATTGGTTTTACGAAAAGAGAATAATTAAATATTCATACATTTTCCAGCTTTACACTATATTGATAACTACTGTAAAGTTACTTTGTAATGTAAAAGTATTTTAAATTCTTGAACAGGCATATGTAATGCACGGGTAACATTGTCAGCGGTCTAATAGATTATAGCAAATAATGAACGAGACTTGTAACATAAAATTTTAAGCATCAGCATGGCCAAAGCACCGAAGTCTAATAAAACTACGATTTTATAGGTTGTTAAATGTATGTAAATACTAGTATTAAGTTAGATAGTTCTCTGTAAAATATACTTTAAGGAAATGCCCAGTGATAGTAGACTTAAGGGTTTGATTTCTTTTTAAATTTCACGCAAGTGTCGCTACTTCATTGTGCTATGGACTCTTAAACTATATTATGTATATTTATATTGAAAATAGTGCTATTTTTTCACGGACCGACGTTTTAGATAGTGAAAAGTTTAAAGTGTACTATATAATATTATTACCTACCTATTTGACTGAGAAAACATTACGTATTTTAAGTTATTTTAAGACGAAATTGTTGTCTTTTCTACAGCCCTGTAAATAGCAAAAATAAATACCTAAACAAATATTTCGATTTCATAACAGTTACTTTGACTTATCACCCCAAACACCTTTATAACGGATAGCCTACAGCTAACCGTCAATAGCTCCAAGAATTTATGCTTACCTACTTACAGAAATATCAGCAACAAAATCAAAGTTCAAACTAATATAAGCACGAACTAATCGAATTAATATCTTCCACAAAGGCAAGATTGAATAATCATACAATTATTAACATTCTTTAACATAATGGCCATAATATATTATTTCTTTCTTGCTCCGTCAATAATTTCAGAGATAACATGAAAAAAGTCACAAGTAGATAATTATATTAATAAATATTATAAATATCTTGAATTTGGAATGGCACTGTAATTTGTAACGTTTTTGCTGTGCGCTTGATCATAAACATGAGTCCGTATTCCAAATACGAAGTCAAAAGATTGATCACTCGAGTCACGAATCTAAAATGGAAATCCAATTCTCGCGATCATTTCGATCGGATTCCGATCAAAAAACCTAAGTCCGTGACGATACCCACAATAAAACACCACACAATAACAAAACGAGGAACAATCATATTCCAAAAGAGAATTGAATTTATCATTGAGAAGAAACGAGAGAAAGAAATGATAAATGATCTAAAGGGCATAAGAACCACCGGGTGTGAGCGAGAGCGCAACAGTATTCGATTCGACTTTACTGTCCGAGGGGATGATTTATCGTTTCTCAACAGGGATTGGCCGATCCAGTACTTAAAAGATTTATAGATCCTTATGGTGCATGCGCGGTAGGAGCGTTTTCTTATTATAAATCTCACTCCTGCGCATAAACTCGCGATTGCCTCTTTAGCTGTCCGATGGAGAAATTAAAAAATATGTTAACATATTGCGCTGGTGGAGGAATGAACCGGCCGAGTGCACCGAGAACACTGCGGGTAATTGGCTGGCTAAGTTAATGCGCCGGCGCACGGACGCCGCGCCCGCGCTGTGCGCATGCGCCGCGGTACTGTTCTATACAAATAAAATTGATTATGACATTAATACGCATTGTAAAGCATGTTGTACTGTACAATCAATTGAAGTACAGCGTTTTAATCTTATTAAACTAATCAACTAATCTGTGATTATTAGATAGCAAAAGGTGGCGCTACATATTTTTGAGGTTTTATGGATGAAGCCGGAAGAACTCAAAATTAATGAACAGAATTATTCTAAGAATAGTTTTCCTAAATATAGACATACAGCAACTTACAAAGTAGTAAAAATGTAGAGTCAGACGCAAGATAAATTAAAGTTTATAACCAGGTACTATGAAACGCAAATGCGGCATTGAAGCGCAAGTTTAATGGTAAGGGTGAGATATTGTTATGAGGGTCGCGACATCGGGACGTCGGGTAGCCCCGGTACACGACGAGCTGCGTGCATCGAGATAAGATCTGCAGTCTGCCCGTGACACCTGGCCACGCCCCCAGCCCTTACACACGGCAATCCCCTTTTTTGTCCACACTGCACCGAGGGCCCATGTATTGTCAATATACAGATAATTACTGGACCAGTCAACTTGTCAAGTACAGGCGCAATTTTTAATGTAGCTGTTTTGAGTTAGATTGGATCTTGAAAGTAATATTGTTTTATTAATTGAAAGTTCCCTTTTATTAAAGATGTTTAAAAAACGGTTAATATCTTTTGTTAATTACAATCCACTACAGCCTCATAATCAAGGCATATTAGAAAAGTCACTACTACACTCTTTAACTTCTTCGTATTTCGTAATTTATTTTTTTGGAAATTTGGCGGACTAATTTGACTTTTTAAATTGTCCATTCTATCCAATTTCAACAATTTGTAAGTTCAAAAGAGTAAACAAAACTTTACCTAAATAAAGCGATCATCCAATTTGCATTAAACATTTACAAAAAGCGAAGCGACTGTCTGTAGCCTAGTGTTCACTGAATGGTAACGTCGGATATCTCACAAAGATGGAACACGGTAAGTATCTTTTGTGCTATAGTCTATGGTGGGCAGTGAACAAATACCTGTTCTTTATGATACTATTTCCTTTAGTAAAGTCCTGGAGTAAAGATAGGTGAACAAAGGTATAAAAATAAACAAATAATACTACAGATACAAGAGCGCTACAAATTAAACGGAAGCAATTTCAACAATTATGAATTATATTAGACTGTTGGGTAAATTGCTTTAGACGAAGTAACAATCGACTGAAAAAGAACAGTATACATACAGAAGTAATTTTATTAAATTTATTTGCACTTTTCAATCTACAAAAGTCTTGACAAATAAAAAACGACAATTTTAGACCCTGTCGGCATGGCAAAAGTAAGAGAAACACTAAAAGTATGATAGTTGTGGAAACCATTTTCAGATAGGTACTTTTATCAACTAGAAAATATACATCATAGAAAGGACAATCAGTCTTACAAAAAGTCTCATGCTAATATGGACTGAATGAAAATTGCAAATGCATGCGGCCGAGGTGCAAAAAAGAATGTATGGTAAAATACAATAGAGTTGGGAATTCTAATACATGCAACCCGGGCGGTCGTTTTTCGTGTGGCCCCGTTCTGTAAGGTCTGAAATCTTTATTTATTAGAATCGGTAAATTATAAAAGTCCAGTGTTTTATGTCTGTCGCATTGTTATTGAGTTGAAACAAAAACTGACCACTCGACGGATAGATTATAATTGGGCATCGAAATTAAGCTATGATTCGCATTCTTCTGTTTTTACCCTCCGTATCAGTCAATAGAAATGTTTACTTCACTACTTCACTATACAGTTATCGATAAACTACTTAAACCCATAACGAATCGATTTAGATATAATCTGAAAAGGTAAGTGTTAAAAGTAAATAATAAATTGTAAAGTGCATTTTTATCTTCATTTATTCAACGACAGTTACACTTCCTTTCGGAATTTGAATTTAAAACATCTCAATTCGTGTTCTGAATACAAATTCGAATGTGCGGAAGCGTTGCGTTTGGACAGTGGGAACTGGGCACGTACCATTATTGCTTAATGTAAGGCTGCTGCCATTGTAAAAGGGAGAGGGCGTTCTACACCGAATAGTGTGCTGTCTCGTTTTCACAACTGTAACTGTCTTACCTTGTGGTATGGTAGTCGGCCCCTGTATTGTTTTACTCGCTGTAGGTGATTGTACTGCCACCTAGCGGGCGATACAAACAAACGAAGGTTGGTTTTACAACGAAAATACATTTGGCAAGTACACACATTTACATATTATCGTGTTAAAGGCATTTGTTATTCTGTTCACATGTTGAGCTTCTCAAACAATAGTAAAAGTTCTTGAATTTCTCAAGCATTTATACCGTAGACCGTAGACGAGTTAATAATTATGTAATTTTAGGATCTAATTAAGCTATTTTACACGAGATACTTAAATTATATATTATTACATTATAGTGCATTTAATTATGTAAGTAATTAAGTCATTAAGATAGTTTTCATCTCATAGATTTTAGATAACACTGAAGTTGATAGCCGCTTCCATACTTAAAATTAAATCCAATTGAGGTAACAATAAGAACTAGATTGTAATGAAACATTTAAACTATTAATGTTTTTGTGTAATAGTCAAGGAGCCGAAGACGCTGCTTTTGGGAGTTAAAATGTGGCGGGTGGGAACATTTCTATGCATCAGTAGGTTTATAATAATATGTACCAAGAAAAATGTATTATGTATTTTCTTTTTAATAAACTACATTTGGTTTTAGGTAAGGGGAATCGTGTGTTGAAATAAGAACATACTTCAACAGGAATCGAGCTTGTTTTGATTGGAAACTTAATTCTAATTCTCATTATCTGTGGAATAAGACAGATAAAATATGTGGCTCGTAAATTTCTAATTGGTGATTTATATTACGGTATTTTATATTGAACACACAAGGAAAAAGTTTTTGCGTACAGTCACAAGCAAAAACATGTAGGTGTAAGTACCTACGCAAAACATTTGCAGTAGATTTCGTATGCGAAATTTCTGAAGCTGTTATGAAATATTCCTGATATTGTTAGCTAAACATAAAATGTACTATATAAAAAAATATTCACGATTTCATAAATCATTTGACTAGGATTTAAACTTCAATTATTTAATCGTGTATGTATGTTTTTGGTCGGATTGTACAATCTAATAAGAGCAATTAGACTTTATACCGCTAATCTAATATACACCGTTTTACTGGAAATATACACCAGCCTGCTAAGATCCAGCTGCAGGACGTATGCCTCTTCCAGAATAAACAGAAGGATTATACTATTTATCTAACATAACATAATTAGTAGGATTAGCCTTTTGTGTGACGCTAGAATTTTTGCTTAAACAGACAACATGAAAACAACCGTAAATTAATTTACATACAAAAAATATACAAACAAAAACATTATTTCGATACTTTAAAAACTCAGAGTAGATATAACATTTTTATGCGTTTCCCCTTTAGGGTGGGTATAATTCACACAAATCTTTATATTTCTTTGTGTGGGGGAGAGTGGGGTAGAGTAGCCGGCGCCCCGCCGCGCCCCATGCGCCCTGATGATGAGTTACTGCCTGCAGTAGGCCGGAACACGGAAGTCACCCCTCCTCTGCGTCATCCCGCCTCACTTCCGATACCAATCGCCCGGCTTTACCTAACACTTCGTACTCTAATAATTTATTGAAATCCACAGCTATGTTTCCTTAAGGGTTTTTAAATCAGTCGCTTTTGTCAACTGTCAGGTAAAGATCTTCATCGTGTTATTGGAGTTAGCGTTGAAACCATGAAAGGATACGGTGCGTATACATCATGGAGAGGCTCTAACAAGAATTTTCTCTAATCTAATTAGATAGTTTCTTTTGGTAAGATTTCCCGCAGCTTCAATATGTCAATACATATCTGTATTTTGTGAAACCAGAACGACGTATAAAGTTTTTTTTGCCTCAAATAAAACAACACTTAGGAAACCTGTTAAGTTAATAACTATTTACAACTTTAGATACTTACTGTTTTTAAAAATACTACATTTGCTTCTCAGACACTGATGTCACGCACGTTTAATACCACCTGCAAAAAACGCTCACAAAACGCCGCTTTACTCATCCCAAACGCAACAATACTCCAGTCCTTGAACCAGGATTACACCTTCTCATTGACATCCAAACCCATGCAGATTACCAGGCGTTCATATGCTTTGTGTACATCAATCATAGGACAGGAGTCACGTGTTGGCGATCCACTCGACGCTGTGCTGAACAATATTCATAAATAACGTTAGTAACAATACGCGAGGCACGTGCGACGGCGGCGCGGCGGCGGCGCGGCGCGTGCGGCGCTCCTCTAACGCCACATCTAATTATTTGCACATACCCACAATACTCATCAAAGTGTGAAGGATGGATTAATAGTGTATGTCGGGGATGAGCTATTCATGTCCTACAGTTAAGTAGGTGTGCCCCACGGTTTAAATTGTGTTTAACTCGATCCTAACTAAAGGTTAGGGTCATGTTCAACAGGCTACAGAACTTTCCGGGAATCTGGTTTTGTCAATAATAATTTCAGTAAAACTGTTTTCTATTTTCTGCTTTTGAATCAGGCCGATTAGAATATTAGTTACGTATAAGACATTATTTATAGGAAGACAAATAGAGCCCAGACGGAAACTTACCAGAATTTGATAATAGCAATGCCGAAATAAAGCGTATAAGAACTAAAATTACATTTTTTTTTCAGGTTAGAACTACTTCATCTTGCTAGAATGTGAAACCAACAAAAACAAAAAATAGTGGTGAAACTTTGTAATTCACTACAGGTACTTATGTCATCACAAATAAGAAACAGTAAGTTTATTAAAGGTATCTAAAAGTATGCGTAATTGTTGAAAATTAAAGTGCCTACCTACTCACGATCAACAATTTTTTTTTTGTAGCCAGAAAAAGTCTTATTTAAATCTGTTTAAATGTAACTTTTTACAAACACAGCAGAGTTTATCACATCATATTATTTAAAAGTATAAAATATTTTAATTTATTAACTTCCATTATTTGGCTCTAATATAAGACACAAAAAAAGACAAAATACAAGCAATTATTTAATTAAATTTAAAACCGAATTCTAAACACAAATAACATTCGCTATTCATTGAAGACTCATTGGTTCATACCATAAACAAGCACTGTTTACTTATTCATGCCCTTTCAAATATAATCTGCGTTCGATTCAATCCCCTTGCGGGGGAACCAAGCATAACCTATAGCTGCCGGCGGCGGCGGTTGGGCCATACGCAAACATTAGTTAACTCGAGTGTAAATGAAAACTTATTTGATGGAAAATGATTTAATGACTGCGATAAGGGATTGATAGCGTTTTTGGGTGTATTTTGACTATAAAATATCAGAAAAAATTTTTTTTGATTATTTATTGTGATAAATATTGAAAAATAATCGAATAATAATCTTATCATAAGCTATGAAATTATTCACGAAAATATTTATTCTACAAAAAAAATATCAAATATTTATTATAATTGTCATAAAAATGTAGTCAAAAATACAAATAAATTATACACATTGTATTTAAAAACATTATAAATCAACAAAAAGATCCGACGAGGATGGGATTCGAACCCACGCGTGCAGAGCACATTGGATTAGCAGTCCAACGCCTTAACCACTCGGCCACCTCGTCATGTCTGAGGGTGGCGAAATTACACAATAGATAGAAAGGAGGCACCTGCCGTGTTCCACATACTATTTAATGAGTAAAAAAAAGAGTCGAGTTTGCTATGAGCTGTGACGTCATCCGCGTTTATCGAACATTGACCCCGTAGTTGTTTGTTGCTCACTATGAGTGGCATTGAAATCGACCTATAGATGTTTTCTATTGTAGGAATATGTGGTTTCTACATATTATAACGACATGAGTGAAGGTATAGTGCTATATTTATGATCATAAATATTAATGAGAAACAGTTTTTAATTTTGCTTACATTATTAATTATCTGCAGTAATCCAAATATTACAGCAGTCATGCTATAGGTAATGTGAGACATCGGGCAAAATACGTTGCTATCAGCATTTTTCAAATATTACATCCATTTTGTGTTTATTTATTTTCTACATAAAATCAAACACTATAAAAATATAACTTGTTAAAAATTTGTTGAGTAGGTACCTAATTTAGAATGTTAAAATACATATATCAATATAATCATATCTATAAACACCCACTTAAAGCTAATCGGAATATAATACTAGTTGATACTGTTCTACTTCTGTATTTTTTATGATAAAGGAACGCTGAAAGCCGTTAGTATTTACTTGGACAACGCGGCAACGTATCATGTTATGATTTTATTGAATATCTATTAAACCGGCCTTCGCAATTTGTCTTACCATTTCTACATGTTATTTAAGAATTAAGACTCCGGATCTTACCAGATTCAGCACACTACGGTATTCAATGTGGAGCGATTACCTATTTGACCTCTTCAATTCATAAAAATATCGTAAGCCAACTTGTTATCTTTGGATATTTCTTCTAAACACGCTAGAAGCTTAATCTTTTGGTCAAGTAATTAATATATGTATTAACTTTGCATCGGGAAGGTGGACGAGTGTACTCAGAGGAGAAGAACTGACTCTTACCAACTAAAACCACTGTAAAAATTCTCTCGTCACTCTTACTACCGACAATCGGGAATGCTGCAATTACAGCAACCTAGCACGGAGTGTTGTGGAAGAGAGACACCGCATTACACCGTGTAGTTTCCATCTCGCTTTAACAACTAGAATACATTGCTGAAACAACTATACTATTTAATGTTTCTAATTATTATTATTTATGCCATAGTTTCTCAATTAATTTATCGGATAAGTTGTCATTAAACTGTGCGGCGAAATATTGCAAAATTTAATCACCGGTAATCTAATCAAGTAAAACCTATGCTACAATTAATAAATGTGTAAACATCGAGTTTTCCATTAAAGAAAACCATAAAAATGCACTTAACTTTAAACAAATTGTAGTCCATGTTACAACCTACCACACTGAGATTAAATTCCGCCTTTATGGCTACGCAAATAGAGTTTAATTTTCAATGTTCGTATGTAATATAAGGTGGACTGTTCAATATTTGTGTTAGAATATTCACAATACACTCTACATTTGAATAAAATATTAAAAGGCAATGTAATAGGTGGGCTAGCGCCGCTCGTTGTCGATGACTAATGATCGACAATATATATTATAATGATCTACAAGACTCATTTATTCTCCTCCACGATAGCTGGAAATCAAACGGACGGGTTATTTGAAATATGTTGGAGTCGAAAATCAGAGGTTAAGTGTGCCAAACTGCATGTAAACTGTCTGTAGTATCAGCACGTTGACCGATAAATGCAACTAAACAAATGAGTCAGCATGTTTGATAAATGCAAGTTGAAGATATTCTGGAATGTCTATCTAGCGCTAGTCCATGTCTTCAGCTTGCATTTATCAAACATGCTGACTCTTCAAGTTAATTTTTTGATGGTAATTGGAACTAAGTGAAATATCTGTACTAAGTCATTGAAATTAGCTTATTCCGTTCTCCAGATAGTGTCCGGTTTTGTTACAATGAGATTCAGGTAATCACAATAATTTGCAAGCATTAACTATGCTATATGTGTAGTTTGTTAAGTTAATAACATAGGAACTTCTTAGCATCGTTTGAATGATGTACAAACTGGTGCAAGAGTTTAAACTGTTTGTAAACCCTAGACATGTCTTAATTCTCCCGAGAAAAAAAATCTAAGATGTACTTCTTACAAGAATTCCCTTCACCTTCACCTCAATTTTAATAGAGTGAAATAAAACGGTAATGACAATTATAGGCAATAAGCAATCGCGTGGCAGACGACAAGTTCTAAAATGTAGAGCAATGAGAAACTGGCACATTTCAAGTCAGCAGTGCTGAACGTAGGTACATAAATTAAGACGTTTACTAAAAGTATATCATTTTAAAATCTTGTTCGTGTTTTGTAGAATGCTCAGTTCCTTGCTTCTTAATTAGGGAAAGAATTGTAACATTGTCGATTTTAATGATATGTATTGAATAAAGTTCATAAATACGTTTTTAACCAAAATGTTTATCTGGCTTACGCCTTTACGTCCAACATTCAACAAAATATAAACAGATAGTCAGTCACACCGATGGGACAAGCAAGCCTCATATCACAGTACGCCATCACATTCTATTAATAAATACAATCTTCATTGGAAATGTTTTGCCATCGAAGGTACGTAATGTTCGAACAAATTGTCCTGTGTCAGTCTCTCTCATTGACGATATTTTACCAACAAATGGTGTTCCGAGGCGCCAGTCACGAGTTGTACCGTCTCCTGAATATGACAAATAACATTAAAAATGAAACTACACGAATACCAACATAAAATAAAAATGTCAAAAATTTAAATTAAGGATTAAAATATTTAAATTTAGTGCGGGCGCGTCCCGGCCGGCCAGCGAGCGCCAGCCATGCTCCGCCGTGCGCTACGGATCACACTGCCCGCATAGCGTGGAGTGGGAACCTGCTCAATGCTTGTAAGACTTTTAGCCCTTGATACATATTGCTATGGCAATTTAAATTTGAATAGGTAAATCAAAGTAAAACAATAATTAAACTAGATAATAATTTTGTTGCAATCGAAACAAAAGTCTAAAAATATTTTTTCATGTTGTTTAAATATAAATCCACTGTTTAATTATTGATAATATCACATAAAAGTAAGCGTTGATAATAATTGTCTTAGAGTCTTAGATCAAATAAGTCTTTTTGGGGTTAAATTTAAACAACAGACAACACTGAAGAGTGCATTCTACTTCCAATTCAAATGCAATTCTAGGTATCTAAAACTATTGCCTACTTTTTGCCTATTTCTGTACTAAATAATCTTCACTAGTAAAAACTAAAATAACCCCGTAACCGAATATAACAGCTATTCCTATTAAACATTACTTATAAAATTAAACATTACTATAAAGTCGAAGGCCATAATAAAAGTCGTCTCCACACTAGTCCACGTGGCCGAATACTATAAATTAATGGAGTGTACTGTGCCAGAGAATTTTAAATATTTGAAAGCACAGTTTAGAAAAAAATCAAAATCTCCACCACAGCATAATATATTACGTAAAATAAATAATACAATCATGAAGTAGTTATAAATGTAGTGTTTATAAAACGTAATCGTAGTTTTATGGACCATATATTTGGGAGGGACGGTCGTCAGGGCGCGGGTCGTGGAGCGAGCCCTACGATTCGTATTAATTAGATGCCACGACAACGTGGACATTGGACAACCTATGTTTACATATCATTATAGTAAATTACTAAAATTTGTAGTTTATGTATCTACTTCATTATTGTATTACACGTTTAGAACACAAGTCCCACTGTCATAGCTATGCGAGGAAATTCCTATCATCACAATATTGGATAGTTATGCCATATTCCATCAAGATAACTCGAGATCGATGGAGGAGGATGGTCCAGTAGTGGGCTCAGTCTCTTCTGGGTTGTGCCGATGATAATTACAACTATTAAAGGGGTTTTCTAGTTACTTTAAAGTATAAAGTCGTAACAGCTCTCATGGATACCAAAACCTCAATCAGAAATTAATTTTTTCCTATTTCCGTTACGTTTTTTGTTTTTCCACAAAGATCTTAACCTCAATGTTTCGTTTAGTAGAGATATCGAAAGCGATTCTAAACTCCTTTCAAACGAAAACCACAAGAAAACAATCAAAATGTATTATTAGCAAACGCATAATCAAAGGCAACATGGAAACATCCAAATTAGCGTCAGGTATAGTACATAAGGAACAATGATCTGCTCTTGACAGGTCATAATTCGCACCCCTGCTTGCCGACGCAGGATGTTCGCGACAGCCGACCTTTGTGCACTAATAGTAGGTACCGAGTAGTACCGGTCTGTCCGCAGCACTCCCCCACATCACTGAGAAGGGAAACTCAATTTCTTTTTGACAGCAACATTAAAAGACTTGATAAATTTTGAAAATCGCGACTTGTGTATACAATTTTGGAAACTGGCCGATTTTGAAGTCGATTGATTAAGGACACATCGATGTAACATTTTTTTTGCTTGTGAACTGTCTTGGCTTTGCACTGACAACACAGCATTAGGTCGCCAAAGTCAGCTTTTTATTTTCCACTAGCTCATTCCCGCGGGTTTACCTGCAGTCAGCAGCAGTCAATAGCTGCAAAACATTAACATAATATTTTACATTCTAGTTAAAATCTTAAGTGTGCCTTCAAAAACAAATCCGTGGTGTCAGCTAACTCCATCCCAATTTTCTTCCAAATTCCTGAAAGAGTTACAAACATACACACAGTCATGCCACTATCTACTTACAGTACAAACTTTCTCGTTTATTAAATTAGTAAATAGGATTTTGTAAATTCTGTTTTTACCGATGCCTGTTTATTAGACATGATTTTCAAAGAACACCGAAATCCGTTCGTCTCTTCCTCTATTACTTTAATCAATGTTACAAATCGAATAGGTAGGTGCGTGTAAGTAATGGTGTTAATACAAGTTAGTCTTGTGTAACATTAATTTTTACCATTAGTGTAACGCAATTGAAACTTGAAATAAGTTTAATGAAATAAGCTCGAAATAAAGTGATGTAATGAAGGTTTTTAACCACAATTAGCCTTTCACCGCATGTATTGCATATAAGTACTTGGAAATTAATGTTAAAGCGTTTGGATGATATCATTTCGATCGACAATTTTGATACGGTTGTAAGCTACAAACAGACTTTCGCTAAATTATAACATTTGCTATATTTGCATACATTTCGAAAAAGGTTTTATTTAGTTCAAGAGCAGGTGAAAACAGTGAATAGTAATTTCTGTTTTAGTAAAAAATGCATAACGTAAAATGTTAATTGATATAATTATTGACAGATCAAAAACGCATAAATAAATAATAAATTAACTTAAATACATAATAACATAAATGTATTAAAAATAAGAAATGTCTGTTCTATATAAACATCAAAAGCGTAATCTAGAATCTTAGCCGAAATGCCATGTTTGTATTCAGGCTCTATGCTATCAAAAAGCCTACAACCACTTCTTACAATAATATGATTCATATTATAAGTTTAAGTATAAACCTATTAATATTATAAGAGTTTTTATACAATAGAAGAGCTTATGAGACAATGTAATTAATGTGATTAATTATAGAATTTAGTAAAATCGAATAATAATATATTTTTATAGCTACATTAAGAGCATTGTGATATAAATATGCTAATAAATTATACTGTAAATATTTGCATGCCTAATAAAGGTAGAATATAGACAAAACAGTTTACCCTTGTAAGATCTGGTACCACTTGTGTTCTATGTAAATAAATGTTTCTTTCTTTATTGCAGTTTTGGAAAAAATACCGTTCGTCTCCGTGTAGTTAGCTATCATGCTTAAACAACTACCATAGTATTACTTATTTTTTTTATAATAACTTTCGTGTGGATGATTCATACTTAAATGATATAACTATTTCTTTCTTCGCATTCATTTGTTTTATGCTGTCATTGTACAAAAATACTGTGAGTTTACTACATTAGATACAAAAAGTCTATTAGTTTTTTTTTATTCCACACCTTTCTCTAGTTATCCCGATAAAAACGAGACTAAACCGTAAAATTATACAACGTTGATAAAAGCGAGAGGCATTACATGAAACCACATATTCTGTATATCATTATAAGGCTACACAACAAAAATCAAATCAATGTAAGCAATAGTTTAGTCACAGGATATTTTTTTAGTTTTTTTTTAGTTTGAACATGCTGTATCTTCCTGATTAGGTGACTAAGTTTTATAGGCATAGTTATCTAGTTGGCTCCGGTTGGGTCCGAAACTAGTCGGGCTATCCCGATAAATACGCGTGAGTAAACCGTTATAACGTTTTAAGTATGAATCATCCTCACGAAAGTTATTATAAAAATATTGCTTACATTGATTTGATTTTTGTTGTGTAGCCTTATAATGATATACAGAATATGTGGTTTCATTTAATGCCTCTCGCTTTTATCAACGTTGTATAAGTACGGTACAGTAAAACAAGGTGATTAGATATTGAAGGAGTGAATAGAAAAATAATATATAAATTGTTTTCGGGGTGTAGCATAAGTTTGTTTACATAAACTCTCGTTCACTTGTATTTTATTACACAGTTAAGAATCTTGAAATAATAAATTTTGTCTCGTAAAACATAGGAAAAACTGTGTTTCCATTTACCCCAAAAATGTGTCTATTCACCCCGTTTTACTGTAGAGCCTAGTGCTCTCTTCCAGGTTCTCTGGCACACTGATAAGGGCTATCTGGTGGCTCCTGGAGGTGACTAAGGTGAGGGTGGTATCGATTGCCACGCCCACCCGTGGTGCGTTGCCTAGCAACGGGACGCTCCCGCCCTGGCGCCCGCCCTGCCGACGGCGAACGTCTTGTACGCACGCACTTTCAGTTTTCAACGCCGGGTTTTGGTATCCAGTTTCAGTGATTGTTCGTGTTTTTTGTGGTTATAATAAAAATGTAGTTTAAGAAAATATTTGGAAAGTAAAAATTACTGTTAGTTGGTTCAGAATTTCATAAGTACAGATTAAAATTACTGTTTACTTAAACAAATATATTCTTATATTCAATATGTTAAAAATCGTGTTATAATTTGAAAGTCATTTTATTCTAGACGTAAATAGCAAAAATACGGAGACTTTAATTTCGGAATAAATGAAACAGATAATAAGTGCCTATATTAAATTTCGGATCTACAGAAAATAGCTAGATTAATTAATAAACTTAGTGTGATCAAATGTGAACAGAAGAATGATTTATTCTTAGAACATTGCACAGACATAATTAATGACAAAGTAGAACTTTCGAAGGTTTTCGTAAACATGGTTTTAGTTATTATAGGTTCGTCACAAGGTTCGCGGTAGTTTGCGAAAGCGTTTCCGCCTGGCCCCTGGCAACAGGGAATGCACTCCGGTGGTTCTAGCCGGTAAGAGTCCCCCTCTGTCTCCTCCCCACGGCGGAGGTAGTCCATGTAGGATTAAAAAAAATAGGTTCGTCACAAGACGTGAGTAACCTATCAGAACATACGAAAAACTTCGCATTCATTTATTTTATGCTAATACTAGCTTTCCGCTCGCGGCTTCGTCCACGTGTAATTTGGGATTGTACCGTTTTTTAATGAACTCGACAGGGCTTTCTTTCATAGGCTAAAAATTTGTTACAATTGGAATTATATTATACAGCTTGAGTTACTTAGGGATGATGTATCTTTCTAATGGTGAATATTTGAAACGATAAGTATCGATTACGTTATGCAACAAAAAGTAAAGCGAGACAAAAACATCGTCTAGAAGAATAAAAAGTATCAGTTGATCTCCCCCCCCCCCCCCCGCCTGCTACCTAGGGGCTTGCTACTCCAAAAATCCCTTATCTCCCCCCCCCCCCGCCCGCTACCTAGGGGCTTGCTACTCCAAAAATCCCTTCTTAGTGTTCACTTGTGTTACTAAAGGAAGCCTTGTTCATAATATCAGACCTAAGGAATAACATTTTTCATACAAACGTTTTTACCCCTTTTCGCCGCTTGGGGGTAGAATTTCCAAATATCTTTTTTTAATGCTCATTCCGTCAGTAAAGGAAGCTTTGTTCAAAATATGAGACTCCTAGACCGAGCGGTTATGGCTGCCCGAAAGTCAATCAGTCACCCAATCGCAACCCCCTAAATCACGATTGAAGGGTAGTTTGGAAAAAATTTAAATGCCAAACTTATTTACTTGACTACATACGTATTTGTGCCAAGTTTCAAGTTTATAAACCCAAGGAATAAGATTTTGCATAGAAACGTTATGACCCCTTTTTACCCCCTTAGGGGTTGAATTTCCAAAAATCCTTTCTTAGTGCACCCCTACATATCTCAAGGAACCTACATGCCAAATTTCAGCTTCCTACGACCAGTAGTTTCGGCTGTGCGTTGTCTGTCAGTCAGTCAGTCAGTCAGTCAGTCAGTCAGTAACGGAAGAGTTTTATATATATAGATTATTGTACAAAAATACTTTGTGTTTACTAAATTAGATACAAAAGGTCTATTTATATTTTTTATTCTACACCTTTCTCCAGCAATATTCTTGCTTAAACCAAAACAAAATTGTCTTTGCGCGCGCAGTAGGGAACAAACAATATACATAGCTCTAATAAATAATAATAAATCTTATTACACGTTTAAAATTAAATCACTGCACAAAGTAAGCGAAAACATCTCATAAAATGTAAAGTGAGGCGAGCGTGGGGTGCGAAACTTAATTTAGAAACAGGCCTCTAATGAATTCTAAGGAAGATTTAATAAAGTTTCGGGGAACGATCCCTCAGGATACAACTAGGGGCAACTACCACAATTTTGTTTAACACTTTTTCTATAGCGTTACTGATGGTTACATTTAGAAGGGTAGATGGATGGATGGGTTGTGTTAAATTAATCCTGTGGGCTTATTATATGTTAGTTTTAAGGTACTTACATGAAGATTTTGTGACACACAATGATGATTTTTTTCTATTAGAATTTTGTTAGTCAGTTTTGGAAACTCGCTACAAACAGTCGAAAGTCAATAAGGTCATGTAAAAAATATGTACCCACCTCATAACATGAGTGTAAGTATTCTGAACAGATTAATCAAATGATAAAGTTCGACTGCGGCTTAACCTACGATTCTTGCGCCCAAAGAACAGGTAAAATCAATTCAGCCCTAATTTATCATTCGATTTAAAAACTAGAGAGAATACAATTATAATACACATATTGACAAATGATAGAAACTTATAGGAATCGTCGTGAACATCCATAAAAACAATATAAAACTATGGTGTTATTTATGGTCCCTTTATCTGTAAGGAGGATCTTTGTGACGATCGTCTTTTGTCGCTGCCGCGTTTTTTTTTCGCTAGCGTATCGTAGCGCCAAAAAACGCAGTCGTTAAAATGTATCGTCCAATTGCTATGGCCGTTTAGCTGTAATCTGTGCCGATTTCTTTGTAGATGTAATCTTTATAGCTTGTCTATAAGCTGATATCTTGTAAGATAGGCTTTTGTTTTACGCCGCTCTGTAAGAAAAACTGTTCGGAGGTCACAAAAGGTTCTGTCGATTTAGAATATATCTGATAAAAGTGATTTTGTGTAACTATATACATATTTTCTGTATTTTATGAATCTGCTTTAGTATTATTTTCATAATCATGTATAAAATGTTGAGGACTTGTATAATTAAGATTTGAAAAAGGCTGCAAATGATTACTTGGGTACTTCTGCGGATTCTAAAACATGTTACAAGGGAAAATTAAAATAGTCTTAGGAACCAGTAATTTGTACTAGAGGAAATCTTTGTAACTCAAGTTAAATGGATTAAAACTTAATCAATGTAGTGGATTAAGATAGGAAAGTAATAAATATTAAACTTACGTGATATTTGTAAGCAAGCGTCTTTATTTCTTCTTATCTAATTATCCCCTCACGATTAAAGACATGAAAATGAATGTGGGTAACATTTCACAGCCGCAAGGGATAATTAGATTTTACAACCAAAAGATTAATGCACACAATCAATATTTATGAAAGTACTTTGTTTTATATTGGTACTTAAATCCAGCTGGTAGGTACTTCTGTCAAAAACAAATGTCTCATAAAAAAAAATGAATAACTTACTCATTAACTCCTAACACAAATAATAAAAAGAGACGATTTCATATAAAATGCTTTAGATTCGAATAAAATAAATACTATTAAAAGATAAAAATCTCTTCAAAACATTCCTTCAAGAAATATATTACACACCTATCATATTAAAATTATAACCTATAATTTAATTTTCAAAATGGTGTATCTACATAAAAAGTTACGTTGGGTGTTGTCAGGTGAAAAAAACTGGTCGCACATTCGTTTGTTTTTTTTCACATGTTAACCCTCCAAGCAGTTTGATAGAGGAGTAGAAAAATGAGGTGTGTTCTACGAACTAGTGTCATAACTCAACAAAGGATAGCCAACTAATGTCTCGAACTAATTATGATGAATATGTTTATTTTTACAGATTACGGTACGGGAGAATTAAGCAAATAAAGCGAGTATCGATATTATTGTGCTTGATTATTTTTAACTAAATGCGAATGTCATGTTTATATAGATTTGATTACCTACCTCATAAAACGAAGACTCGGTTATTTGAGAATCGATTTGAATTGGGGATACGACTTAGCAATGCAAAAGCTCGTATTTTTTTTCATAAGTGGCAAATAGACACAACATAATTGTACTGATAAAAGTTTTCAGATGATCAAGTGAGTTAGTAGTTTTTAAGTACAACGAAGATCAGCGAAAAATATTTAAAAATTTAAGCGGGTCTGTGCGCATATCCATGGACAGAATATAATGATTCATATGACATAAACAAAGCGCCTAATATTAATGACAGGTAAACCACATATCCTCATTCTTCACCGATTTGCAGTCAAAGCAAAAAAAGCTTTTAATAAGTACTGGTTGAGTACAGTTTTCCCACGTCCAACAAAAGCTCGGCGCCTGATGTGCGCCTGCGCCGCTGCGCCCGCGCCGCCGAGCGTGACGGATTGCTCCACGACAGAACACGTTAGCCGTCATAACCGTCTGTGCCGCGATTGATTGTGCTTGCAGGTAAGCGCTCAGGTGACTAAACCCTCATATGCAGTGTTCTTAGTTAAGACAAAACGAGAGAGATTGTTTTCAAATAGTTTTTAGCTTAAGTCCTTAAGATGAAGAAAACTCTTGTTGTTACTTTGCGACCGGTTTACTTCTCCTTACTAATTTTGTTATTGCCAAATTTACCCGAAGAAGTATGCTATACTTCTCCAGCAGTTTTATTCCGGGTATGGCAGCGAAATACACCAATTTGAAAACAAGTCGGTCTATTTTCCAAAGACACACCGGGCAAAAGATATCGGCGTATTCATTGACGACTCGACGATGTCGTAATACTGATATTTTCCCATTGTATAATCATAATGTCCATCCCTTAATCCCGATTACGGCATTTTGTTTATGAGAATGAAAAACGTAAATAGTAGGGCCCAAATTAAACCTTTCTCACACGGAAGTAGTAAGACAGTCCAGATTTCACTTTAAAGGAAAGTGAAGGCGTTGCCACAACATTATTTTTGAATTCACTAAGACAGGCTGTAATCAACCGTGCGTACCTAATGTGAAGACAGAAACGAATTTAATACTTATTAAAACAATTGTTAATAGAAACGTAATGAAGAAGCGTATTATCTTGTAGTGAGCCAAAGATATCATATATCATCTAATACAGTTCTTGCGAGTGCTGTGTTATTAATTGTCGGATGTAATAATTATCTAGTAATCATTGTTAATAATATACATATATCAGTGTTTGAGATTAATCGCGGATATGTAATCTTTAGTCTTATTGTAAGAGCCTTCAATAAGTTGTCCTTTATTTAAAATTAAAAGATAAATAAGGAGTAGGTTCCCAAAATACATTTTTTCTGGGTGGGGTTCATTAAAAAATAGTGAACAAAATCCATTTTAAATTGAGTTCAAGTCAATGGAACAGTGTGGCACAGGTGGCGCAATAGATGTTTTTTAGAATTATCAAAACGCACAAAAGTCCATCGACAACAATGGCCGCACTCCAGTTCTACAGCCGACACGACAGATGCAACAATACAAGGCAGAATGATTAATTATCCGCGTCTACTAACGTTTTATGCAGAAATAAAAAATATATTGTGAAAAAATGAAACAAAATTTTTGCCTTTTGTTTATGCGACGACGCCAACATGTCTGCACCAGACCGATTCGAATTTAGAAGGACGATCATTAATTATATTTTGTCTTACTCACGCATTCCATTTTCGAAGTCGATATGATCTATAGATCCGATCTACGAGTCTATCGATCACGCGCATTGGAATCTAAATTTATTCATTTAGTGGCATCTTTTTGCAGATGATTTTTGACGTATGGACTTAATGATAAATCGTTCGTGTTTAAGCTTAAATTATAGTTTCAATCAGCATGTCTAATTTTAATTATTTAAACGGTCGCTGCTTGTTTACCTGCCTGTGATCTCATGACTTGGTTTACTTTTGAGCTTGTAAGCTGATCAACCCAGATTACTTTTAAGAGGTACCTTAGCTTCATAAAGTTTAAATAAAATCGTAAGTTGTAAATTGCTCTACAAGACAGGCTAACGTCAAAAAAAACTATAACATTTTCTTTTGCATTTATAACTTTCAAATCAAATTAAAGATTATTTGACCAAAACTCACAAATAATTGAGTAGTTCCATAGAAAAGGACTTTATCAGTGGATAACTAATTAACTTTAAACAATATTTCATCTGCCGAGATTGCATGATGCGAGACAAAAAACGAAAGGTCGGAATGACCGCGCCAAAACCAAAATGTTCTGTCCAATCCAAAACAAATAAAAGTTAAACAAAAAACGAAGCCGGTTAATAAGCTGGATGACATTTGGGAATTCGAAATATTCATTCTAAGCATTATTAATAGCGCTCTTGAAGTGGGTCCCTCTTTATGATTATTAAAATGAGAAGACAGCAATTACTTATCCTTAGACAAAATCCTCCAACCATTAATCCAGGCAATGTTTCGGTTAGAGCCGCCATTGTTTTATTGTCCGGCCACGGGCATCGTAATGTACCTCGCTTGTACTCTTGTTTCATTTTAAAGATTGCTTCTTCGTAACAAGCCTCGGATGGCGTGATAGCAAATAATTTTATAAGGACCCTTAACAATATGTCAAACCGTTTCACTTTTTCTTATTTTCAATGAATAATAAGTTTACTCATAAGTTTACATTGTCCGGTTTCGTCGGCAGGCAGCCTCGCGACGATATTTCTCAAAACGTATCTTGTAAAAACTTTCAAAGCGGTTCTTTATGCATTTTGGGGCTACATTTGTTATTATTGGAGAATGATAATGTGATTATTGTTTTGCGAGCTCGAAGATGATTGATAGCCGATTGTCACGGTTAATGAAGTGCTTTGGAAATATTTAATTTTGTGCTTTATTTATTATGCTTACGCAACACCCAAAAAACTGTGAGGTATTCAGAGGCTTAAAATGAAATGCTTATGCGATGCACCCAATTTGTTTTAACCTTTTTCAGTACAATATTAATAATGAAGTTTTTGATGTTACTTCTAATTAAAACGCTTACTATAGGTATGCAGTATCGTTTTAAACTTTCAATCAAACGTGATGCGCCAGCAAAATGTAGGTGTAACATTTTGCTCTTTTCCGAGACCACACAAATGAAATTATTAATAAGAAATTAACGGTTACACTCGATTGGATTACAACGTAGCCATCGAGCATTTAAACGAATATAACAGCTCATTAGTTCTACATAGTAACGTGATACAATAATTCTTTTATGCATCACAATGCGCGCGGTATCGGGACAATGCTTCACAAATTAATAATTCACGCTCATAATAAATACTATTAGATGTAATTTTAATTTGGTCTGTATCGGATACGCTGTTGTACTGTGTTTTTTATATTAAATGTGTTTATAGGATTTCGTCAATAGCTGTTATTGTTGCGGCCCGTGTTGATGGCGTCGATTGTGGTGGGCCGGCCGGCGGGCGATTGTCCGATTACTCCGATACGAAACATCGATATTGTTCAATCGAATAACATTGCCGTGGCGCCGAACACATCTGTCCAGAGTGACGAGCGATGCTATCTCTTAGAAATTTAATAAGGCTACGACCCGTGACCCTCCTCTTTTTAAATTGCGTAATTTTTTGCGATAGATTTTGTTGAATACGACTTAACATTAACATGTTATGTCAAGTGTTTTAGAATAAAGATATGTATTTAAACCATACTAGCTTTATCCTAATTAAATACTAAAGTATTTATTTACTCTAGATGGACGACAAACCTATTTAATTTAGTGGTAGCAATCACACTAACAGCCTGAATGTTTCAGAAACAGTTTCATTTCGTTGTCATCGAACAAAAGTTTGACGTTACCTAGACAAAACAACTGAAACGAAAAAGGCAATATTTTCAAGCATTCCACCACAGCACATTAATAACGTTACTATTTGTCTTAGAAAAAACATTGATTTGTGTGTTGGTTATTCTTTTAAAAGGCATCCCATGTTGGTAGGCGTGGTGGCCCCGCCCGGGATCACCAGCCCGGTTATTATCCACTTAAACACATCACTTCTGTGCAAAATATTTCATCTTAACTTGTGGGAATTTGATTTAGAATTTCTTTTTATTTAATTTAATTTGAAAGCGTTTAACGATTACAATCTTTTGTTTTTTTTTTCTAGAATTGAGGCAAGTTTAATTTGAATTTATTAGTTTTTCAGTCAGTATGTTTGTTTTTATTTATGAGTTTTTTAAACTTCTTTATTTCAAAGGTGTGTGTAAAAAATCTTTGAAATCTGTGTGAGTCTTGCAAGTCACACAGATCTCTTTAAAATGGTCACACTAGGCTGCTACTCTGTTAAAGTAATAAATAAATAATACGCTTATTTACTCTACGTAAAATCAAGATGATATGGCACTAGCATTTTTGTCAGAGAATATTATTTTATAAAATAAAGGTTCGATTAATCCATCAATTGCAATGGACTATTAATATGTTATCTTGACGTCAAAATCTTACAATCTTTACATGTGTCTATTTTTGTATCACTTATTAATCAAATTGACTGAAACATGAGTGCAGTTGGTATAGCAAGATATCAAGGACATTATAGTATTTAAAACAAAGTCGCTTCACGCTGTCTATCTGCCTCTTTGTATGCTGAGATCTTTACAACTAGGCACTGGATTCTGATGCAGTTTTTTTAAATAAAATGTTTCAAGAGGAGTTTATATATACGACTAGCTGTGCCCGCGACTTCGTCCGCGTGGAATAATTATTTTGGGCATCATTTATTTTTGCGGACAACCTCCTTAGTTTTATAAATTATAGCTGTTACCCACGACTTTGTCCTCGTCATTTTCTGTTATTATTTTAGACAATTTAGTTTTAAAATTTTTAAAAGAACATAATTATTTTAAAGTACCTACTTCTGCGTAAATTATATTTTTAGTTTTATTTTCTTGTGGCAGAAGTACATATTGATTTTCTCCACAACCTGATACGTTGATACAACTCTTAACAAATGCATTAATTTCGACCGAATTTGATTACCATAAAAAACGGTTTAGTGAGTCAATCTTAAAAGATAGACATATACTGTCGTGGACATTTTTTTAGATCATTTCAATAGAAATAATTCTTTTATACATATATTTTTGGTATCTTGAACCGTTTTCGCAGCGCACGCAACGGAAGCCCTCAAGGATTAATAATTTTCCCCGTTTTTTTCACATTTACCGTTATTTCTTTGCTCCTAATAGTTGCAACGTGATGTTATATAGCCTAAAGCCTTCCTCGATAAATGGTCTATTCAACACAAAAAGAATTTTTCGATTCGACCCAGTAGTTTCTGAGATTAGCGCGTTCAAACAAACAAACAAACAAACATACAAACAAACAAACAAACTCTTCAGCTTTATAATATTAGTATAGATACATTAGTATTGCACGAGTGCGAAGCAGGGTTGCTAGATTATTATAAAATAGTACAAGTATATAATATGATAGATGCCGCATATTATAGAATTTATTATCTTAATAGAATACAAATTACACATTCTAACTAGAAAGTATAACTTTAGCTCTTATTTAATAGTTTAGGCGTTAAGAATATTTACCTAAGCAGGTAACGTAAACTGATTTACCCTGTAACATTCGTACCTATAAGATGAAAGAGAGGCAGAATACTTACGGTTTCGAAGAGAAAGAGGAAAGATTTAGTAAATTTCAGGTCAAATAGTAAATACAGGGCATAATTATTTTCTTTTTGTTAAGTATTCATGAATTACGTTCATATTATAAAACAATTAGTATCCATTTTGCAAGCAATACCTAACTGTACAAATATCTATAGAATTACAATATACCTATATTCTAATAAGAAGTATCAAAACTCATACGCACACATTGTTTATCCAACCATTAGAACCCCATATTATGATGGCGCATCTCGAGGGAGACATACTGTACACTACAATTCGAGTGTTGTTAAACATCGCCTCAAGGGTATTCTTCGTGGGAAGTGTGGGAACTACATGGTAGGACATGAGAGTAACTGGTTTGTTAATAGATATACCAATTATCTAATAGGACTTGGTACATACTTAGGAGATATTCTTACTCTAACAATCAAACTAATAACTATGATTTTTAAAGTTATTTTTATAAAAAGGATTAAGGATCATCTAAATGATAAATAAATAAAAATGGTCCTGCTCATCACACAAACATTTGTCCTGGATGGGAATCAAACCCACGACCTGTATAACAGTCAGGGCCAGTAACCACTAGACCAACAGGCTAGTCGTTGATTAAGATGATGTGTAAAGTTTTTCAATCTAGCTATTGCAAGATTTTATACTAACAGACAATATCCTTGCCAAAGTAACACCTTACTATGCTTATTTAAAGGTTAAGACACGAATAGGATCAATATTTGAATTTTAATGACAGACGACAATGTACCCTAAAAAACCTAATAAATAAAAATAATAAACTCTTTTGTTTAGCACTAAATCTTGGAACGTAATAAAGTCGACTTATCCATTCACCCCCGGTGTAATCAATGTCTAATACTGTATTCGTAGCTTACGATAATGATTAACGACAAACCTTATTAATTCGATCAACTAGGATTAGAGACTCCACACTGCGGCAGAGGGACAAGAGAAAAAAACAAACGAATTTCGCTAAGGGATACCTCCGGGACTATCCCTTTAAACGACACTTGTGTAGGGTTGCCCCTGACAAAACTTCGCAGTAAAATATGTTATACAAATATTCCACGACTTTAACACAACGCCATCTAGACTCAAGCTACGCAAAACTTGTATTAGGAGTACTAGACAACTGATAAATAAACTTATATACTTCTAAATACATTTAACACATATTATAGATAAAAGTGCTTAAATAAACAAAAAAAAACATTGTATAAGTGTTTTCGTTTCTTAAGTTATGAGTTTTTTGTACTACTGTTTTATTCACTTTGCGTTTTATTAGAAACATGATTGCGCTAGTTTACATGGAATACCGATTGTTACGATATTAGCGCCTGATGAAAAACGAATATCGTGTAGTTGCTAGAATATGCTTTACTAGTTTGAAATCACTTGTGCTGTTTGATTTATTGTAATTATTTGAACAAGAAAATAATATTCAGCTTTTAAACCGATAAGAATGCAATGGTATGATACAGAAACAATGTCATTCAATAAAAAAATAATTATCAGATCTTGACAGTTTTGGTCGGGTAGCATTTGGTTTTTATTTAATTGAAGACTTTTTTTATAAAGAGTTACGTATTAAAATATGACCAGGGTTTGAATGTTTTGCTTATAGTTATAAATTAATGTACATATATGTCTAAAGAACGAAAATGTTTATGCGATTATGCCCCCAATGACTAAGAACTAAGCCAAATAATTTAATTATCAATGGTATTTTAACGTTTAAAAAGGATGTTGTTTATTCATAATCTTATCTAATTCGTGTAAGTCAATACAAAGTATACAAACACCGATTAAACCTATGATAGGTGTTATGTGATAATTACTACACTATTTAAATGGAAACTATAAACATAGTGCTAATCGCATAATATGAAAACTGTTACCAGTAAAGCAGTCAAAGCCTGTCGTGTGACTGTTTGGTTTCAATTTTTTGGCTCTAAGTAGTTTCGAAGTTAAAATACTGAAGAGAAGAAATTGCTTAAAGGAAGATATTCAGGAAAGAACTGAAATAAAAAAAATAAGTACCTAAAGTAAAATAAGTAATTTAAACAATGTCAGAATGGACCTTATTTTTGACATCAAGGTGAAATACCTTTAGATAAGTAGATAGATACCTAGTGTCGGTACATATAATATTTGTGACGCAAGAGTTATCAAATTTCCGTCTAAAATCTCTTTATATATCAGATAAATTGCGGCCACACGCGAATTATTTCATAAGTACATCATTTGTCATTGTTTAATTACTTTTATCTCATGAAAAATAAGACTTACATGTATTTTTAAGTTAGTATGATGCATTGGTATGTTTTGCATATATTTTGCACAGAGATAGTAGCTATCAATGCTGTTTGTGTTTTAAATATTTTCAATTTGATAACATCATCAAAATTACGAATATTCTTTTCAAATTTAATAACGTAACGCAACGAATCAAAATTTAAAGGCCGCATCAATACGCAAACTTATAAAAAAAAAAATGTTGTTTACAATAATTATAAGAAATGTAGTGTATGACAGCCCTATGAGTAAAATCTCAGTGTCAACACACGAGCCGCGAGGGTCGCGCGCACGGAGGGATGCGATTGTTTTATTAAAACTTTTTATTTTGCAATAATGTGAACAAGTATAGTCTACTGTAAACAATAACAAACTCGTTTACTGCACTTCGATTTTGCGGAACTTAGTTGTAATTATCTAAGTTGTCTTTATTGATTCAAGGCTAAAAGTAGTATACCTACTTACTTTCTATGTTATAGGTTTATTTTACACATTTGTATAGGCATTAGTAAGTCGTAAATAAATAATTATGTCAGTGTATCGAACTTTACATGTTTACTTTGCAAAGGCTCCAAGCACTTACCGCATTTAGACAATTTTACTCCATTTTAACCATTGAATTTTGTATGACAATTTGATTTAAGGCAAAAAGACAGACACAAGTAATAAACAAAAAAAATGTGAGGATATTTCATGTAAAATAACAACCACCTTGTGTTAGTTACGTTAAATCATTCTGAACAATTCATTACTTTTACTTGATCTAATCTGAATAAATTGAACAGTGAATCCAGTTCGTGAATACTTACATGATTGTATGCTGTCCCGAACATGATTTGGATTGGACATCAAACGGTGACGTCACAAAGGATACCGCCTAATCAATCGTTTATCGACCATTCGGCCTGTATATCAGCTTGTAGTTCTGTACATTTCTAATCCGTATGTAAAACACAAGTATTGTAATATCTTTATTGCTAACACGAGCACACGCTGCTCTTGAATGATTGTCATGCAAATAGCACTATATGGAAGTAAGTGAATGTTAGTGTTGTAGAATGACAAGTGGATATGTAAAAGTAGTTTCATACTTATTTAGTATTTACATAAATAATAATAAATGTTTATATTGTCATCATCACCTAATAAAACAATATTTGGTAGAGCCTGAAAACAGAGACTGATGTCTGTGACAGATAAGACCTGTGTTACGGATCACCAGTCTACTGGCTAATGAGAACAAGAAATATACACCGTGTAACATAATTAACGCACATCCTGAAACTACTTTGTTCAGAATCGATAACAGAATCCATTTCATTAATAAAAATAAATATTTTTTTTTACCAAAAAAATATTTAGAAATAATTAAATTGTAGACACTATTTTCATAAAGCACTCGAAGTAAACGAAAATGAGCCTTAAGTCGATGCAATAAGTCTATAAGGCTATAGGCTATAAGTAACGTATTGAGCAATAGGGCGCCCACGCGTTTTGCCAATTAGTTGTACAAATTATTCTGACAATATGTAATAAAAACAAATATCTAAGAAAATGATAAAAATGTTTCAATACATTAATTGTGGATAAAAAAGGATATTCTTTTTGGGGTGTCTGTGGATGTGCGTTATTTCCGTTACACGTTGTATATTTTGTTTAAGCTATTTATTGAATATATTGTTGAGTAAAATAATAAAATTACCTATTTAAGTGTCCTACAACAACTTTTTAACGGCAAAATGTAAAATAGGTGATAAAATGCCGTTTTTCAATGTATTGTTTTCATTTCATGCTAGAAGTGACTCTTGAAGTGACTTATTTATTTTAATTGTGCTATTGTGTAAAAGTGCTACATAAAGTGATAAGTTTATACACGTTGTTTTGCTTTAAAGCATCATTTAATATTGAACCTTATTCCTTTGTGATACATTTTAAAATGTGGCCAGAGTCAGCGACGAAGTGAGTACCTAGTTACCTACTGCCTACTCCAAGTTTAAACTGACAAGTCAAGCATTAACATGAGAACAAATCTGTCGCTTTATTGCACTACAACTGTGATAAGACGTAGCTCATTTAATAACATCTAGTTTATCCAATCTGCTATTCTACCTGTAATAAAAAGTATAAAAGCTAGTTTCTTTGGCCGTGCCGCCAGCTATGCACTAACAGGCTTCATGAAATTAGAATGGAAATTAAAGTGTTATAACAATTTTGACTTATGCGGAGGTGTGACCGGCAGCACAAGTTGTGTGAAAAGTTTTTTCTTATTCCTTTGTATTGATATACAGTGTAAATATATCAACAGTCCAGTGATAACCCATATTATCCTATCGGAATATCGGTGGTTGATTTACGACCTGATAAACGGCTCTATTAGTTACTTATTAACAAGATTGTTTCAGTGACCGCTTGCCAACATCCTTATTTATAACAATCAACCGTGACGACATATATTTTTAAACATGAACATGAATAATTTATCGTGAAACACCTTATTATATTAAAGCTGAGCTAAGTACTAAGTTTAACAAACAAATTCTTATCAAATATATTATCTGGGGGTATTAATTTCTCAGTTGGTGATATCTTGTGGTGTGTCAATTATTATACGTATGTTAACATTAGCAGTCGTGCCTGTAGCATGTGGCTTTAACATTGCTCTCCACTAACCGTGAGTATCATAAGCAGTTTTATGTTTTATATACTTCAATATTATCCCACTTCTCAATTAACCTCTTACCAACGCCGATATACGTATGTACTTTCTAGACGAAGCTCAATCTTTTTAGTTCTTAAAACTAACGGTAAACTTAATACTTGTCGTGTTTTACGTGTTCCAGAAAAAATAACAAAATGAACAGCCGAATGGGAATATGGGTGGTTGTGGGCCTGATTGCCGCTGGTGGGTTGACCGCTGCGATCGCACTCGCCGTCGTCCGGAGGACATCAGATGCAGAAAATGTAGACTACGACAGAGACTTCTGCCATCCCTTGCTGATAGCTCACCGCGGTGCCAGTGGCTACGTGCCGGAACACACCCTCGGAGCATACGCCCTCGCCGCCACGATGGGTGCAGACTACCTGGAGCCCGACGTCGTCATGACCAAGGACGGACACATCATCGCGAGACATGACAACAAACTGGACATAACCACGAATGTAGCACAGCACCCAGAGTTCGCCGATCGTTATAAGACACAAATGGTGGATGGAAGCACATTAAGTGGTTGGTTTACAGAAGATTTCACACTAGCGGAAATAAAAACACTTCGCGCAATTGAACGCATTCCTACAACAAGGCCGGGCAATGCCAGGATGGACGGTGCTTTTGATGTTCCCACCATGCAAGAAATCATTGACTTGGCGAAAGGTCTAGAAGTTAGTCTGCATCGCCCCATTGGGATTTATCCTGAAATCAAACACCCCACTCATTTCCAACGTCTGGGACTGGCTATGGAGAAACCCCTGGTCGACTTACTGCACAAAAACGGGTATCGTGGACCTGAAGCCCCTATTTACATCCAATCCTTCGAAGTGAGCAACTTAAAGGAGTTAAAGAACATGACTGATATTCGATTGATACAGTTGCTAGGAGGAAACCCTAACAATCCGCCTGTCGACCAATTTATCCTAGGAACGGGTCTAACTTATGGTCAGATGGCGACTGCTGAAGGTTTAAAAGACATAGCTGAGTATGCTTACTCTGTTGGGCCTGACAAGGGGTATATAATTCCTCGTACGTCTGAAGGTAAACTGGGTGAACCGACAAGTTTTGTGAAGGATGCACATGCTGTGAATCTGAAGGTTCATCCATATACCTTCCGGTCTGAAAACTCATTCCTTCCCGTGGAGTTCCGGAGCGAGGACCCCTCTCCTGCCGCATTGGGGGATGCTGCTGGTGAACTGAAAGCCTTCTTCGATGCCGGTATTGACGGTGCGTTCACTGACCATCCCGATGACTTTGTTAGTGCTCGTGGACCCTGTCGGAAATAATCGTGAATGTGATTAATGGTGCATACGACAGTGACACAACTAAAGTGTTATCTATTGATTATAATTATTATTGCGCGTTAAGTCGCACGAAGGATTCATACAGGGTTAAGACGCCGTTCTAATGTGGTGAAGTAAATATTATATTTTATTCTTAAAATATTTTAGTTTTATGTAAGTTGTAATTACTATAAATAGCAAATAATTTTGGAAATGTGAAGTATTTTTATGTTTAGGAGATAATAATATATAATTGACAAACCCCATTGATATTATATTACAATACACAATGTATACGTGTAAATTAGGTAAGTTATTTATTTTGTTTTTTTTATTTACTTTATTAATAGTGTTTTAAATAAAAGTGGGTATAGTGACCAATAAACTTAATACAAATCAAACATCAAGATGTTGTTGCTAGCTTTTTTTTTCTATTTCGAACTTATTCCAGACTTAACCCATATCTAAAATTTGTAAAAAAAAAACACCACACCACTAACTAAACACACTGATCTATTTGACTAGCCTTTTGGTCTAGTGGTTAGTGGCCCTGACTGCTTAACCAGAGGTCATGGGTTCGATTCCCACCCAGGACAAATAATTGTGTGATGAGCACTATCGTTTGTTCTGTGTCTGGATGTAATTTATCTAAAACTAGCTGACACGACAAACGAAGTACTTCGTACTGCCCCAAATGAAGTTAACATTATCTCTAAATTTTATTCAGAAAACGTTTATATGGGCAAAAGAAAAGAGCTGTTTTAGGGTTTGCCCGACAATTATTCGATTTTTTCTCGCCTTTTAAACCTTCCCTCCACGAATATTTCAATATCAAGATAAGATAAATCCGTTCAGCCGTTCTCGAGTTTTATCGAGACTAACGAACAGCAATTGATTTTTATATATATCGATATGTGTGTATTTAGAAGTATATAATTATGTTTATCAGTTGTCTATACTCCATTTGTTTAGGTAGTTAACTAAATGTAAACAATCTTGGCGTTACTTTTTAACCAAAAAAATATTTTTTAATTTGGATATTACTGCTTATAAATCAATTAACTATAGTTTTAGAAAATCTGAATGTATTTCAAGTTGTAAAACGTATTTTACATTTTTAAAGATCACATTTTGTTTAAAAGACATACCAAAATTGTTTACATTTAGTTAATTACCTAAACAAATGGAGTATAGTACTCATAATACAAGCTTTACTTAGTTTGAGACTATATTGCGTTGTGTGAAACACGTGGAATATTATATTAACATTTTGATTAAATACAAAAAATGTACTTTACCCTATCTTTAACTCAGTACACATAACATGCCGCTATTAAAGTATCACTAATAGATAACAACAGAACTGTCAAAATATAAGCAGAGATAACCTCGAAAGACTCGTAACACGTGGTAATCTTGCCTTTGATCACTTGATAAGTATATTTACAAGTAAACCGTGGCTATATGGTGACTATTCGAGATGTACCCATACCCGGTGTGGCACGGAGACATCACGCGTGCGATACTGATGAACACTAACGCACTATTGATTGACAACCCTGATATGCAGACTAAGAACACCATGTATCATGATGTAGAGGGATTAAGACTTAAATACCATACTCAGATATGCAGATATAGTAAATAATCAATTAATCATAGACTTATTTGCATAGATAAATAAGCCGTCGATATCTTTAAGATAAAGTTTTACTAAAATTGAATAATTAAAATGGTCTATCCGTCCTCAGGAACGGTGAAGTGATGATTTGGTAAGACGGTTGGTAAGAGCTGGATGCGAGTGGCTAAAATCAGATCTCAGTGGCGTCAGGTGTGCATTTGGAGAGGCTATGAGAGGACTGCGATAGGCTGATGATGATGATGATGATGATCCGTACTATATATTATTATTAAAGAGTATTTTCGTAGTAAACGTATTCTCAGTTGAATCGATGCTTGCAAATTCATCTGGTCTGGTCCTGGTATACAACTATGAAATAGGTCAGTAACATAGCAAAAAAAAAGTGTTAACGCAATAAATATTCTATTTGTTATTTACTTTATCCAACACTAGATTCCGCGCGCGGCTCCGCCCGCGTGGTGCGTTAACTCGCAATAAAAAGTAGCCTATGTCACTCAGTGAAGATGCGGCTTTTTAATGGTGAAAGAATTTTCAAAATCGGTTCAGTAGTTTCAGAGATTACCCATTACATACAAACTTACAAATTTTACCTCTTTATAATATTAGTATAGACATAATTATAAAACAAGATTTTATCTGTCGCCAGCAAATATGATGGTTACATTACTCTTAAATCTCCAGCAATGATATGATATGTATTAAGTTTTATCTCAAACACAAGTAGGTACAGTGGTGAAGAGTGTTGAAGAGATAAGTAAAGAATTAAACCGACGAAATTAATTTAAAATTAAGTTTGCAGGTCGGGGATAGTTGTTTCAACTTTAGGCGTATTCAATTGCTAATTTTTACCCTAATTTGTTCGTTTAAGAGATGCATACAAAAAAACTTTATATACCATCAATATAATTGAAATCTTAATGTATGCAAATGTTAAAAGGTAATGCGAAACACTTATTGGAATCTCCTAAAAAGAAGATTGTCAAAACAACTCAAGCTTCAGGTACATTCCAAATGCTGTCAAACCCGTAAGATATGTTTTAAAGAGGCTCCTGTGAGGATCCTGTAATATCAGACTTCGCTACACTTACTTGTGCGCCTTACAGTCGTTTTACAGCCTGCGCAGCACGGATGTATGATGTATCAACGTAAGAAGAACACGAATACCACCAGCAATACTGCTGTAGGTATCAACGCCCACGGCAGTGCTATAGCGTTCAGTATCCACACGTTAGCGAGAGAGGGACTAAAAAAGAGGAACTGGTTCATAAAATACTTCTCAGTAGAAGTTCGGCTATCGCTCCCAAGTATTAGGAGAGCCTAATTAAAACATGTTGTGGAAACTGTATTTTAAATTTATGACTTTTAAAATGACATCACACAGGATTTCCATTATTCCCCAAATGTGGGTAGGTGAGTATATTTTTTTAAAGGCAGAAATAAATACCTGTGTTTATTAGCAACACTTCGAATTTTATAATAACGACGGTAAAAATAAACAGTATTTTCAGTAAAAAGATGTGCAATTTTCTGAATAGAAAAAACAATGAACACAGTTAGTCATAAAACGTTAAGTGAACATTTAAAATTGCAAGCGAATCCCAATCTTAACTTAGTGGAATACGATTCAGAATAAGTTGTAATGCCGACATGCATAATCTTCATACTTATTAGTTTCTGGTTTCTCATCTGTGGAGATCTCGTTAATATATATATAGTGTATAAAATATTATGCATTGTGAATACGCATATGTAAATGCAACTTACGTCAGCACGATAGCTTAACATTGAGGTTACGTATCTTTGCAATCAGGTTGTTTCGTCAGTAAAACCAAACGTTGTACAAGTTATACAACGTTTACGTAGGTATACCTACCAAATACGTGTTGGAGAATAAAGGTCAGTAGGTATTAGTCAGAAGAACAGCTGTTGTCCATTTTCCTCTTGTGCGTCTTGCCTGTACGTTGTCCATACTAAATAAAATGTACAAGTAACACTTTAGCCACCGTCTGTACGTGTTTTGTCTCCCATTTTCTGTATCTGTGTATTTATCGTGTATTTTTATAGTTAAGGAACTAACTTCAACAAAGTAAGTACATAATATTACATTTGTTATTTTTAATTTGTATTTTCGCTAGACAATTGTAATGTCGAGCTGGTTGTTGAGTTGTTTATTAATTTATCCTTAAGACAGCGTAATGAAATCGTAAATTTTAAATCAATCTAACAACTTATAGAACAAGATTCAAATGACTTGTCAAGTAGTTAAGTAGATGTTAACTAATGAGTACGGTTTTGATAAGAAACTTGTCAAGATAGTGGTGAATGCTAATAGCTCAAGAATACTTCCTGTGGCTTAAATGTAGGTAATATACAGTACCTAACCACACTTCTTACTACTGTTTCTTATTGTGTTAAAGTAAAAAAAAGTATTAAAAAAATATTACAGAGTATAACAGTCTAGATTACCTACTTGCTAGTAATTTATTCTAACTTGTATTGATGTTTGGTTTCAGGAAAAATAAGATGCATCGGAGTCTGTGGATAGTGTTTTTTTACTCATGGGCAGTGACGTACGGATTGCCATCTGAGCCTGAACCAGGCTCTGAAACTTCAAGTGCTGCTCCGGACTCAGAGTTCTGCTCCCCCTTGGTGATTGGCCACCGCGGCGCCAGCGGCTACGTACCAGAACACACCCTCGGCTCCTATGCTCTCGCGATCGTTTTGGGAGCCGATTACATCGAACCTGATCTCGTTATTACCAGTGACAAGCAAGTGATCTCACGGCATGAAAACGAACTAAGTGTAGGAACAGATGTTACCAATCACCCGGAATTCGCTTCTCGTCGTAGGACCCAAAACATTGACGGCAACGAAGTCACCGGCTGGTTCACTGAAGACTTTACCCTTGCCGAGTTGAAAACATTACGTGTAGTTGAACGAATCCCAGATATAAGACCTGGAAATGCTCGCTTGAATGGCGCATTCCAAATCGTTACTTTTCAAGAGATCATAGATTTGGCTAAAAGTTTACAAGTTAGTCAAAACAGGGTTATTGGCCTCTATCCGGAAATCAAACACAGCACGCATTTCCGCAACATCGGATTGCCGTTAGAACAGGCAGTAGTTGACATCCTACATCAAAATGGTTATAAAGGAGCCTCTGCACCAGTTTACATTCAGTCTTTCGAAGTTAACAATCTAAAGGAATTGAAAAATATAACACAACTTCGTTTATTACAACTGTTTGACAGCAAATCTATGTCGCCTTATGACCAAGTTCAACAAGGGTCCAACTTGACCTACGGTGCAATGGCTACGCCTGAAGGGCTTCGAGAAGTGGCGACCTATGCATACGCTGTGGGACCTGACAAAAGCTATATAATTCCTCGCGATGAAAACAACAACCTTGGAGAACCGACAACTTTTGTTGCGGATGCTCATGCCGCAGGATTAAAAGTGCATCCTTACACATTCAGGGCTGAGAACAACTTCTTGCCGGCACAATTCCAGAGTGTCGATAGAAATCCTACCAGTATAGGAAACTTCACAGCTGAAATACAAGCATTCTTTGATGCTGGAGTAGACGGCCTCTTCTCTGACCAACCTGACATTCCGGCGCGTACTCGGTCGTGTACCAAATAAAATGTTAATCTAGTCCTCTCCTAGTCTATGTCACAATGGTATCGCTATAATTATAAGTTAAAAACATGTAAGTACACATTATATTGTAAGTAGAAGTATTTAAAAGATACGATTAAAAATAACCAGACAGAGCCATCTAGGAAATGCAAACGGAATCATTGATCAAAAAATAAAATAGATAGTTAACTACTTACTTTAATTTATTTACCTAATATTAACTTAAGATGCACCTATTTTTCTACTATTAGTGTGGCCAGGAAGTACAATCTTATTGCTTAAAACACTGAAATATATTTTAAGTAATTATTAAAAATATTACTCTCTAACCACATTCACTTATTACACCTCTTCCTATTTATTGGTACCTACTATTAAAACTACAGAGACATGTTTAGTAATAGTGCAAAATGTAAAAAAAAATATCGGTAGACATTTTACATTGTTTTGTCTCATGGAGTTGTTTTTATTTATTTAAATCAGCGTATAAACACTATCTATAATGTCTTCACAACGCGTGTCTTACAGATCTGCATATTCTGGTACGTACCTACTAATTAAAAATAACAAAAACCTAATACAATGCTCCTTTGAAATTATAATCAAATGGATTTACTCTTCCTGATTTTTTTTTCTATAGAGGTTGTGGAAAAAAAATAAGTTAATAAGTATCTAAGTTAACCTGAGCAGTGAGTAAAGCAGAGTCTACATGGCGGCGACTTTAGTCGAAAAGGAGTCGCGATGTCAAAATCAGTGTGGGAATGTGAATTTTGCAGCAATTTAATGTCACGAATGTCACGATCGAGTCGGCGTAAACCTGCAAAGTCGAAGTCGCATGGTAATCGCCAGCGACGTCGTTGCCGTGCTGTAAAATTTAAATGTACCTACGTTATTAATTTTTCTCGGTCTTGGTACTGAATTTATATAGGGTCGGGTGTCTCACAGTGAACCAGGCAGCTACATTGAACCACCGCCGAATCTCGAAAACGCCACGTTGCTAAACCGCGCTAATATGAGTGAAAGAGAGGTATTTACGATCCCTTACTGCCCACTAATTTGCGTGGCGATCGCGTGCCAATTGGTTGTGTGAGGAGCATTTGAAAGCAAATTGACTCAAAAAGTAAATATTTTTTTCCAATTTCATTCTTTTCTAGCTTTTTTCATTTAAACAATATCAATTTATTTATATGTCCACTGTATTCTACGGTTATTTAGCAATTAAAAGAGCTACAATTCGAGTTTTTAAGTGATTGGTATGCCGGTAATTTTTAAGATTAGTTATCAAAACCTGGTGTGTCTCACAGTGAACCACCTGGGGGTGTTACACATTGAACCATGGTTTATTGTATACATCCAAGTCGATAAAAGAGTTTTTTTTCTACAATTGTTTTAATTTGTTATAAAATGGTGCGAAACAAAGTAACGATAAGAAAAAGAGGGCGGCATTCGACTGCCAACATGCTTGAGGCCAAGCCTAAGTGTTAAGCTGCACAGATCAGGAGCCATGAAACTCTGGATGCCTTTGGAACCCGATTTGGCTATTTATCCAATTAAAGGATCATAAGATTTTAAGTGATTTTAATAAATATAAGACTGATTTTTATAATTACAAAGTATTTGCCTTATAAATTGATCTATAAGACATAGTTAATAAGGTGGCTCAATGTGGACCACACCCTGGTTAAATGTGTACCACCGGTGGTACTCATTGAACCAAAAATATTTTTTCAGAAAAACCTGTTTTACGCCGAAATTAAAAAGAATATGAGAAATTAATGTGTTACAAAATTGAAGCTAAATAAATATGCTAACTATACACAAAAAATTTAAGGCATTGATTGAAAATCCAGCCCAATATGGGACTTTGAAATTTACCTGGTTCAAAGTGAGACAACTTACCATACTTACTTATGGATAGTTAATAGTAAATATTCCAATCACAGAACAGAGATGCATATAGTTCCAATCGATATACATATTACAGACTTTTTTTTTTAATCGCCAGCGGCAGCGGCACCATAAGATGCAAACTCTCCAAAACCGTTTCGTGCGTATAGCCACAAATGCTCCGGCCACACCAGGTAACATTCGTAACTCAAAACTGCACTGTAACTTAAAGCTGTCCACTATCAATATCATGAAACCTGCCGCGATATACTTTCATTCCGCTGATACTTATAAAAACCTGCCGGTAGTGGCGGCCGCGCGCTCATACACACCTTCAGTCGTTTCCAAAATTAAGGCAAACCCTTGCCTGCATAATATATTATCCTAACGCATAGCGCATATGCGCATAACGCATAACGAAGCATTCGGTTCAGCAATACCACCGTCGTATTTTAAGACCTCACCGCCGAGATCTGTCGCGTACTATGCAAAATATGTAGTATCGAAACTTTTACCCCCTTCCCAGCCCCATCCCTAGAACACGCTGGTCCGAACCGGCCCAACTAGAAAAAAAGCCCTTTATAACAAAACGTAATGTTTTATAAAAGAGACATTTTGTATTGTTTTCCCTTTTTTTAATTGTTAGCAACGCACTAAGTCAAGGCCCGAATCCCGCAGAGGGTGTCCTTGGCGAATGTTGCTAACTTAGTTAGTTTTAATCTTTGACCGGTGAGGCGGTCAAAGCCTGGGCTCAGGCTAACTGCAGATAAAATTAAAATGCGTGGACCCCTAACGACGTTTACTGGAACCTTCAATTTCCTTAGATTATTTACGAAAAAAGATAAATATAATAATTGAAGACCCTTACTGTAATCCAATTTAACTTCAAAAGCGTCTTATTTCGTTCGTTGATTCGGGCTTAAAAGACTCGATGTCAAATTAGAAGCGCAGCGTGAAAAACGCTAAGTTTGACAAAACAGTCAGCTGGATGTGACGCTGTCAAAGCTATGTGACATTCATTAAAACCATTTCAATTTTTCGCTATAAAACCACGTACAACATAAATTCTAATTTAAAATTAGCAATGTGAACAGTAACAGGTTCATAGTAAACTCAGAAATGATAAGGCAATCTCTGAAATACAGGAAGACATTAACAGTCTTGGGCGTACTATCTTTATGTAAGTAAAGTGGATTCTGTTTATAATTTACAGAAATGCTTGCCGCATATTTGTGATGTTTTTCCTTCGTCTTACGGTTTGTATACATACTGAATTGCGGTCCTATTCACTTAAGTAGCAAGTTTATCGATTTTATACTGTCGATATGGCGATTTTACGATCCTCAGTAAATTACATTAATGTGGTGAAACTTGCAATACTTTTATATATGTATTTGGGTGAGGAATATAAAACTACATATTAATATTGTTAGTGGAAATATTTATTGACTTTATGGAGACGACTATAAATTGTTGTGGGTAAAGTAAATATTAGCTAATTCATCAAGATTATTTTAAATCATATTCATCTTTTCATAATTTATTGTTTCTTTCATCTTAAAATTCCATCTCACACCTATGTTATTAAATTCTTTCCTTTGCAGTACTCCTATTATTTTTAATTCTTTTGAGAGACAGCAAAGAAAATGGAATGCACCAAAGAGTAATTGAAGATGTCCAAGAATTGAATTACAGAGGTTTTAATCCACTGCCAAAGAAGGATACATTAATATTAACAGAGATGGAAAAACAGATTGAACCCAATCCAAAAGATGATAGTACAAAACAAGAACTGTTAGAAGCTAAGTCACGGATAGATCAATTAGAGAAAAAGATTGCCATTTTGGAAGGAAGGGTGCCACAAAAATATCCTGAAGTGAAATTTCTGGGGTATAAAGAGAGAAAAAGAATATTGGTAAGATTTCTTTTATTTTAAAGGGTGTAAAATGAGTCTTTAATTTGTTATGTGCTAACTTTCAAAAGCTTAACTTCCCAATCTCTCTTTCAAGTATTATACTGCTATTATAAATGTTAATGTAAAGCTCTCCAGTAACTAATCTATCTGTTGTATATTTGTGACGAAAACGCTAAGCGGAATTCGTTAAAATTTTAAATGGGATTAGCTTAATTATTAGCTATTTTCTGTTTATTTATTTATTAAGACACATAAAATTGCGAAAAAAGTCACCATGCTCTAAAATTGATAGTTGGTGAAAACCGATATGCACACAGGAAAAAAAAATTGTTATATGATATTGACAACCTATTTTAAAGTAATTTTACCCAAAACATGGCTGACTAACACTCATTATCAAATTAAGTAGAACCTCTTTAGTTCAGTAATGTTTGTAAAAACAATATCTTATCTTCATTCAAACAGCTGATAAACCAACATGTTGTAATCTATTTGTAAGAACCGTTGACATAACTCATCATGCCCCTGCCCTTATCCCAATTTTTACTTGGGGTCGGCGCAACATGTCCTCTAGACATGTTGCTTAAAGTTTTGGCTATGTTGCTTAAACCGTTGACATAACTGGTAGCCCTTTTTACATGTTCTATGTACTACTGATAGGGATATACTGAATGACTCAATGCTCATTCAACCTAATTCTAGTTATTTAACACAGTTGTAAATAGATACCTACAACCAATTATTATTATATTTAAAATATTTTCAGTTTAGATTATTCCGAAACAGTTAGTTGACTTTTATGCTTTTGATATTACTAACTTTAATCAATATTTAATTATGATTATTAACTCTATATGCAGATACAGCTATATTCTTGTAATTTGTTACATAATTAATTACTGTCATTGATAGCTACAATAGCAAGGTTTAACAGTTGAGGAAAATTGTTAAAATTGCCTTGCTGTATCTGTTAAGATTATTATTTATTTTTGAAAATAACTCTCTACTGAAATCTCGTATGAATAACTCTATGCAAAAGATTTTATAATTTCTAATATCCTATTTAAACATTGTGTTGCCCTAGAATACAACTATAACAACACAATAAACTAAAATATGTTATAATCATCATAACTTAAATCAAAGGTGAGACAGCTACTAAAGAATGTGTGTTATATGAAAGTATGTTTATAAATTTATCAGGATTTCCATAATATTGCAGGTAACAGGTGGTGCAGGATTCGTAGGATCGCACTTAGTAGATGTACTTATGACACAAGGCCATGAGGTGATTGTTGTGGACAATTTCTTCACCGGCCGCAAGCGGAATGTAGAACACTGGTTCGGACACCGCAACTTTGAAATGATTCACCATGACATTGTTAACCCCCTATATGTTGAGGTTAGTACTGTGATATGCTTATTAGGTACAGTTTTCTTTATAATAATTTTCTCCTACATTGGGACCCATGCCCCAATGTAGGAGAAAATAGAGGCACCTTGTTTTTATCAGTTCAGAATCTAAAAAGTCCTGTTGCTTTCCCCCGGAAGGGAATTAGTCTAAAAGAATATCCTCAGGTAATAAAAAATCTTGTTTTCATGAATTCATAAATACTTTATGTATACTATTACAAAATTTTATGTACATGTAATGTGTGTATTTTACTTCACTTTAATGATCTTTTTATTGCAGCCTGGTTTGTTCAACAGATATTATAAGTGATTATTACTTTGTTTTATAGGCGGACGAAATTTATCATTTAGCTAGTCCTGCAAGTCCGCCCCACTACATGCAAAATCCAGTAAAGACAATTAAGACTAATACTTTAGGCACAATCAATATGTTAGGTGAGTATCTATGAAATTACCTTGGTTTATCTAACAGGAAATATATGAAGTATCATCATATTACATAAGGCACAACACCTTTTATAAGAATTAAATTTGAACCTTCCTTTCTTTAGTATAAGGTTCAAATAGTAAAATAGCAAAAAGTAATGTCTTAGGTCGTCATTCTTCAACTTTTTAATGATCTTTGTAAAGTAAAGAAGAATCTAAATTATTCTATTCTGTAATAGACCTTTGAGCCACGATCAGTTCATTCAGTAAGTATACCTACAAATATGTAGACAAAACAAGTAGGAATTTCTGTTTATCTTAAGGTATTCCATCATCCATGTGTATTAATACTTTGAGCCTTTTATTTTTTTACCATGAGACAAGGGACTTGAGTGTGTATTTATCTATACTCCATTTGTTTAGGTAATTAACTAAATGTAAACAATCTTGGCGCTACTTTATATCCAAAAAAATAATTTAAAATATAAATATTACTACTTACAAATCAAATATCTGTAGTCTTAGAAAATCTGAATGTATTTCAAGTTATAAAACCTATTTTACATTTTTCAAGACCACATTTTGTATAAAAGACATACCAAAATTGTTTACATTAAGTTAATTACCTAAACAAATGGAGTATAATAGGCCGTAGCCCTTAAATTCTTTGTATCTGAGTGCACAAATTTTACCAAGAACTTTTATAATGGAAGAACTTTTAGATTATAATTAAATTGTATCTATATGCAAAAACCACTTATGGTATAAAATATTCCAGGTTTAGCGCGACGAGTAGGAGCAAAGATACTAATAGCAAGCACATCAGAAGTGTACGGTGATCCGATGGTACACCCACAGCCAGAATCCTATTGGGGACACGTCAATCCAATAGGTTAGTATTATGAGATTTTTTTACAATGACTATAAAATATTTGAAAAAGTAAGTATCAAAATATACCTAGCTACCTACTATTTTTATTTTTAACGTTCATTTTGTCAGACGAACGCTCAAATTTATGTTTAGAAAATGTTTTGACTTATAGAAATGAATGTAGGCGTACACTGTTTTATATAGCTAATTTGTGTAACGAATTTGATATACAATTAGGTATAACTCTCGGATGAGTACCTATTTATCTTCTCATCGTTGTTGAGCTTTTTCTTGTGATAATGAATAACTCAATCGCGCTAAGATTTATAACTTTCGATTATAGAATTCCGAGATGCATAAAAGACATAAAGTATTCTATGATATAATAGGTAACAAACTAAAACAACACAGCTGCGTTTATACAAGTCTCTATAACAGTAACAATATAACAATACATCTGTGTGAAAGAAAAATATCCATATTATAGAACATATGATTGTTTTTGCCATCAAAACAATTGTTGTATAACGACGATGTTTATCTCTTTTATTAACATTTCACAGGTGTCCTTACGTGACAATGACCTCCTATCTAGGTTGTCTGCTTGTCAGCAAGTGACCTTTATTTAAATGTAACAAATAAAAACTGATTTACATAATGCATGTCCTTGAATATTAACGTTTGTTTATAGAATTATGTCAGCAAAACGTTCTGTATTTGACAAAAACATTTTCTATTGTTTTGAAATAAAGAGCTAGAAATATTTTAAAGCTGAATAACGAATGATTCTTTGTCATTAAAATAAAAAAAGAACGCTTGGAATTCTTAATTTAAGTGTATAAGTCATTAACTATACCTACATCAAAAACTGATTATGTAATTAAAAAAAAAGTAGAAAAGTAGTATTTTTTTTTAGAGAATTAGGCCCTTGACATTTTAACTGACTTGGTCACAAAGTCACGCAGCTGTTTGTAGATCGTACTTCAAAAAAATAATGATGTCAACATAACGATCTTTGTAATTATAAATAAAATCTATTTTATTGCTATAAATTGCATACGTAGGTACTTTATCTTTGGACAAATTATAATATTAACAACTATAGATGAAAATAGAGTCGCATTTGTATAATTCATAAGGTGTTTTAACATTTGTGTCGCGGAAATAGAACTAATAAATTAACCAAATAACGTAACTTTTTGCTAGTTGATTTGTATGCTTTATCGTTGACCTTATACCTTGAGAGAGCGGTCACGGTCATCATAACGTCTGGGACAAACCAAACATAGTTCCCCTGACAACATCTCTTAACTTTGTTGAGGTTGAAGTATTTATACACTTAAAGTAATACTTTTTATGCTTAGAACTATCATGCTTAAGTAGAAATAATAATTAAAAGTTCAAACATACTATTAAACCCCGACGCCTTACCACCCGACGCGGTGCGTGGAGTTTCCTAGCAATACCCATACTATACGTCAGTCGACTTTTTGTTTCATTATTAAAATAAAGTGTAGGATCCAGGTGTTAATAGCATGTTTGGACCTTAAGTCCTTATTATTTTTAACGATACCGATGTTGCGGTTTATGCATGTCATCATAAGAGATTTTGCTTTCTATTTATAGGCTAAGAACATCTCTATTCATGTTATTTTTGCTACCGCAATTAATAACTGTTAATTCACATAGTTGGAAACAGTCATCCAAAGTAGGTGCAAGTTCATTATCCCGCGACTCCGGCAAAGGCCAGCCCGGGAAAACACCCTGGGTGTTTTAGGCTGTACAAGTCCGACATATACACCCGCCGTGGGCGTGGGTTTGTTTATTTATTCATTCATTCATTAACGTCAACACAGAAATACAAACATTAGGTTAATAAAAGTCATTTGTTTTTCACACGAAGAAAAAAAGTACAAGTACCTACCACTATATTTTTTTCATTTTTCAATTATAGGTCCAAGAGCGTGTTACGACGAGGGCAAGCGAGTCGCGGAGACCCTCGCCTACTCGTACGCTAAACAAGAGAAGGTGGCGGTGCGGGTGGCGCGGATATTCAACACATACGGCCCGCGGATGCACGTATCCGACGGCCGAGTCGTCTCAAACTTTATTATGCAAGCTTTGCAGAATTTGACCATAACTGTAAGTAAATTTTTTTTAACGACAGATTGATTAGAAAGTCTTACTATACGAGTGTACATAATGTACAGAATGTAAGTTCTGGATAATCCATATTGCAACAATCCAATCATATTTACCTAGTTAACAATCTCGACATGGAATTCGAATAAATTCCTAAGCCATGTGCATCATACACAGGCGCTATATTGTTTCTAATGACACTAGCGGACTAACATTTTAATTATTATAGACTTGTAAGTACTTAGACCACTTACGAAATGACGCGTGCAAATTGTTAGGTTTCTTATCTGCCAATGACTGCACGCTTTATTAGTAGCGCTACCGTTTAATTTTTATCGTTTCAGTAGATTTCTTAGTAATGAAAAATAATCACTCAATTTGATGTCAAAATAAACTTATCTATTAATTTACGTGTAACAAAATAATTATTTATTCTAATAATACCGAATTGATAGTTCGAAGTAAAATTCGATAAATCAGTAGGTATATACGTACGTAACATAATAGATTTATCAAGTCGTGCCTATTAAAAAGAACTCTGACATCATAAATTATTTTTTACAAGAAATACTTTATCATTAATTTGATTTTGTATTGATATTTAAGTTCAAAGAATGAATAAAGATTAATATCGTTTGTGTTTTTTGTTCCGTAAGTTTGAATTAAGGACAAGAAAATCGCTTATAAAAAAAATGAAAACGATTTCTGTGCATGCACTTCCTTAATTTTCAACCGACATTTTTTATGTGCAAAATTCATTTGTGTTTGATAGGGTATACAGTCAGTACGCAAGTGATATGGCATCGTATCTATTTTTATTTAGTTCTCTTTTAATTCACGGGATAACTTCAGCGAAGAAACCCGGTCCTTTTTAAAGGCTTACACGGGGACACAGGTCCAACATGCAGAGGCCTTGTTGAGAACTTTAATCTAATATGTGATGGGGCAACTACCAAGGGCCATCCACCCCTGCTCTATGAAAGAACAGACATGGACGGCCCAAGGTAGCTACAAAACTATTGTAAATTATGGATAAAACGAATTTGGGCTATGGATAGGATATGTTGGATGTGTTTATTTTTCAAACTATGGGTAACTATGGCACCTGCCTTTCAACACATGAAAATGCAATTAAAATTGGCAGGCGGTGACTCGCCGACTCCAAGATGGGCCCCCTATTATACCGCCACGATAGGCAGCAGGTGGGCAACACCAGAGAGTAAAGGCCAAGGGGTGTAGAGAGGTGCGACACCGATTTCGCCATCGCGGGTCACAGACCCGGAGCGGGTTTCCTCGTTATTACGCCATTAGACACTTCCACCCCCGAGCATATAGCTCTTGCGACCCCCCTCTAGCCAGCCAGTTAAGGCAAGAAAGAGCTGGGAGTCCTCATGAAGAGTGACCCCCTGGGGCATTCAGGTTCCGTTGTGTCGCCACACACAAACAGCTCGCCACAAGCTGCCCTGCGGATGTATGCTCCTACGTAGACCTTCAGATACATTTTTTATTTATACCTCAAGGTTTGAAAAAGCATACTAATATGCCCTCAGGTCTTGCGTTATCCCCATGATGAGGTAACGACTTGCCCCGAGGGGATTATTTAGTTTATTATTAAGGTTTATAGTGCGGCTGTCTTAATTTTTTTTTAAAACTAATTTATACTTGATAATGTTGCATGTTTACCTGCCTACGGCTTGTGTGTTTTGAGTATACAACTACGAGTATAAGAGCCTATACCTATACTATAATCTCGGTAGAACTTTGTTGCCGTTGTAAAATCAAGCCATTTTCAAAAGGTGCAACAGTCGTGCTTTAAGACCTAATACCTGCTAAACGTACTGGCCCTAGTATTAAAAATCTGCTGTAGTCATAATTCTTAAGTTATTCAACAGACGGCGGATTTTTACGTATCAGAAAGTGAATAAAACTACTCAGATAGCCGAGTGGAATAGGCCGCCATGCTAATTACCAGTATTGGCGACGTGTCGTGGATTCGATCCCCGCGTGTAGAACTAGTATATGTGCGGTCAACTAATGTTTGTAACAGCATCTGGGTGTCTTTGTGCATATGAATTTAACGTCTGTGATATCCTCTACAACACAAGGGTTAGGCATATAAATTTGCGCGGGAGACGTTTTTAATAATAGATAGACATAACTGGTTCCGGTACTGTAGCAGTAAAGCACCAATTCTCTCTATTTTTATGTCCTGTCCTTACAAGTCTTAGTAGTAACACTAATTATTTATATTTCAGGTTTATGGCAACGGGCGACAGACCCGGTCCTTCTGTTACGTGTCCGACCTCGTCGACGGACTGCTGGGCCTCATGGCCTCTAGCTACACGTTACCTGTAAACCTCGGGAACCCCGTAGAAAATACTATACAAGGTAAGCTTGATCGATACAAAACATCGCATAAATTACTTTTTTATATCTCTTTTCCACTGCAGAAAAAGTTAAGTGTAGTCCTTGGCTGTTGAAATAATACCCGGTTGTAATCGAGAGTAACAACTAGTTTATATTAAGAAAAATATTTGTATATGTGCAGCCCAAAAATAATACCACTAATGAAAAATTAACTAATATGACAGTATTAACTACAACAGGGTTAGAAAACTCCTTATCAATTGATGCACTCTTTGCTTACGGATTTTATCGAATACAGCTTCTACAAAATAAAAACGTTACATATTATACATTTCGTTTCAGAGTTTGCCATGATAATCAAAAATCTAGTCCCGGGCTGCCGCAGCATGGTGGCGACGGGCGCGGCCGTGGAGGACGACCCGCAGCGCCGCCGCCCCGACATCACAGTCGCGAGAGATAACCTGCATTGGGAACCTAAGGTATGTTGTATGCTTGGAAAATGGAGTATGTAGATACTAATTAAATAAACAGTTTTGAGTTAAACAGTAAGAATGCTTTTTTGGTGTAAGTTTTCGAAAGCTTTCAAAATTTCACATGCTCACAAGGGAGAGAGTCCTTTACTTTATAAGTTACTTGTGTTGTTAAAATTTTTTGGAAGAATGAAGCCGCATTTTCACACGGCGATATTATCCAGCGACTCTATTAGGTACTCGATATGAAATTCACGAATCCCACACCATGCGTCAGACGTCACTTAGGACATTTAAGATTTGCGGATCTCGTCATTGATGACGACTGGGCAATGTGAAACCAGTCGTATGTCGCGAGACATTGGCCCACAATTTTTGCAGAGACTGACTACGTTATATCGATCGATAAGTATTTGCGATATGCCGCCTCGTGGAAATGTGACTTTGCATGCTTTAGTAGACAACAAAACATTTCGATTTTATCATACATTTCCGTTAAAATCGAAGCATTTAGTCAAATACACTGACATAATATGCTAAAAATTTACACTTACAATATTTGTCATCAGGTTTCATTACAAGAGGGTCTACAAAGGACCATCGACTATTTCAAGGAAGAGTTGTCACGGACCACATTCTACAATAATCAAACATATATGGATATGAAAAGTCATCATTGATTTAAATTGAGAATCTATTTACATGTGATATTGGTGCCTGTGCGTGGTGATTTGTATAAATGTCAATAGGAAATCATATTGTTTAATTAAGTATACACTTTTTGTTATCTATGACGCATTGATTGTATGGTTACCCTTAAATGATGAAAATGTGTTGTATACCTATCTAATTTATATTCAATTGTTTAAAATAAAAATGCACATTGCCCGTGATGTTTGAAAACTTAGTTTTATTACTTGGTATCAAATTAAGATGTAAAATTGACTAGAAACTCTAAATTAAGACATAGGTATGATTCTGTATCGTTATTGATAACTAACTGCTAAATACTTATCTTAAATCGTTATTCTAAAAGATTTCTTGGCTTTTTCGTTTGATAATAGAGATGATGGCAATTTATTTTAATGTTCGTCATACTTCATACAGTATACATATGAATAATATTGGATATCTATATTTTCTTTTGTCAATAAAAGATTGACGTCACTTTTTCGTTCAAATTTAGCGAATGTTTTACGCCACAAACCCCCACTCAAAAACTTTAATTAAAGCATCTTATCTTTGACATTCTATTGTTGAGATAAACGCAAAAAAAACTTGTCAATTTTTTTTTGACGGATTAATTAGATTTTTGCCATTATTACCCTGTCATCTTTCCTATTGTTGTAAAATCGAGTAGCAGATTAACAATAGATGCCTTTTGCATTTTACGGTTTACATAGATTTAACAAACAGAATTGTTCTTGATTTAAAAATTAAGTTTAAGTCCATTAAAGAAATAAAGTTGCGTATAAAAATATGTAAACTTAGAACATAAAAACATATTTAAAACATTGGAGCTATTACAATCTTCTGAAATCGCAGCTTAAGCTAAAACTGCAGAACGACTGATATTTTACCAAATTAAGCGTAACTAGTTATTACATGTTTGGTCAAAACTGTACCGAAATGTGCCTCAACGTTTTTCTTATCAACTAATACTCCTACACGTAATATACCGGTACAGAACATGAAAGTGATGTTAAGCCGCTACCCTGAGCAAACGTCAAAATAAAATTTTCAAGTTTGTTCGAGCTTATTTTTTTATAGAGATTATTACATATTTTATTATTTTCTAAATTACCTTTTGACTTATAACTTTAAATCTACTTATATTTCACCTAATTAAGCATAATTATAACATTCCTGTTTTTAACTGTCCTAAATAAAAGTCACAACACATATTTTCTCTTACAAACAAACACTCCACTACATGTAAAATACTGAACATGAATGTAATAATAAATGAACACATTATGGAATTGAGAATAATGTTATATCTAAACAAGCTGATTATTATACATTGCTCTAGCGTACTATGATTTGATTACTTAGATAAAGTATTATTTACAACACATACTTGGCAAAACATCCCATTTATAGAAATAAGATTTTCTTAAAGTAGTTTCAGTCTTACATAGTTTGTCCCCGTGAGTGTGGACCAGTGTTTTATATAATTGGAACATGTCACTTGGGGCTTGCTTGTGTCGCACTAGCATGTGTGTGGCACAACCCCTTGATTTCCACTCCGTATCGAACCTGACATCATGGACTCTGTTCATGCCGTCCAGTGACGCTGTCCACACGCCCATTGATACATCTTCAGATTTGTAGTGTCTGGAATTTGATATAAATTTATTACTTAACTAACAAACTGTGTTACTGATATTTACACAGATGATTCACACGAAATACATATTTTAAAACTTCAAGGTTTTGTAAACAGAGAATAGATCAAAGAAATACTGAGTTTTGATTTTGTTTTCTTAGTATCCTCATCTAGATCAGTACGATTTTTATTATGTAGCCTTTACAACAACATGTGTAAATATTATTTAGCCTATTTCCTCACCCCAATAAGTCAGCATTTCTAGCAATGTAGTCCACAATGCTTCGGGATATGACATAGCCACCGCCCAGGGCGTAAGGTAAGTAGTTGTCACAGAGAAACCAGTCCTTCTCCTGCCATTTACCATTTAGGTAAACATGAGCGCGCCCATCAAAGTAGCCCCAGTATAGACCTTTGTATGATGGTAGGTCTTTCTGAAAAAGGTAATTGAACTCTTTAGCTGTGTTGAATGTTTTTTTCCGTTCATATCGGCAATCAGTCGCAAGACTATAAGCTGATGGCTGAATGTTCAAGGCATTTGTTGGAAATATGTACACTAAAAATACCAGTCATCTGCTAAATAAAGAAAAATAATAAGTACAAACATAAGATTTTTGTTGCTTTTTAGTATTGAAGAAAACTAAGTGATGACAACCAAGGTTCATATTACAAAGTTTCTTGCACACAAAATAAAATAAAAATGAAGAGATAATAAGTGCCAGTATAAAACATGGTTCGTTACTCTACCTTATAAGTAACATATTCACTTAATTCATGAGCATTCATTTCTGGAGCATAAGCTTCAAGATCTTTTATTATTAAGTCAACTCTCACAAAGGAGTCATCATCACATTTTATTAGATATTTAAGGTTATTTAAGTTACTGCTCAACCATTTCAAGGAATGTAGCATTTTCACAGCTAAGTTCTTATAACTGTCCTCAAAACTGTCCAGTAATAGTAGATCATTACTTCTATTATTTTCTGTGTCCAATCTCAATAGTTTTGTTTCACTAAGCCCTTGAGTTCCAATTACAAAATAAAACTTAATGAACTCTGGCATCACATGTTGCTCAGTCCAGGTATGATTCCACTTGTACAACTTCTCACCATTCTCCACAAAAATATTATTTGCGAATTTCATCCATGTGGCTCTTATAGCATCGCGTTTGACTTCATTATCAGGCCCACTAAGGACTAGAACAGCATATTCAATTCTGTTAAGTGAGCTTTGAGAGTCGCTTAAATCTTTGGCAGCTAAAGCATCAGCGCAGTCGAGCCTCAGAAAACTCAGAGTCAATCCACAACCGAGGTAAAAGAAAAATATACTGGCGAGAATCATACTTCTATATCTTCTTATTAAAGACACGAACATTTTAGAGATATTTAAAGGATATGCCGATGTTTCATCGTTGGGTTTAATTTAACTCCATGGAAATCACCTTAAACCAAAAAGCGTAAAAATGTATAAGGAAATAATTTTATTGCCCATAACACGACGAATTTATTCATGTTAACATTGTGCAAGCAAAGGTATTTTTCGCGTTAGCTAAATAAGTAAAGCATATGCATATAGCACGAAGTTTAAATAAATGTTTCGCTTACAATTTCACCGAAAAACAAAGGTTAAATTTATTTTAAACAGTCAATGTCAACTGTCAAGGTACTTGAAGGTACCTTTTTTTATAATTGGGATCACTTCGGATACAATCGTTTTGCCATTCGTTTACAGTCTTTAATTTGAAAATGTAGGAAGAGTGTAAAAAAATCTAAATGTAGTTTAGTAAATTTTACCATTTCACAATATTTTTGTGTAATTGTTAATGCATAAAGTCTTCAAGAAAGTATTTTTGAAATTTTAAGATGGTTGAGAATATCAGCGCCGAGTGTCAGTGTCTATGTCAAACTGATATTTCATTTTAGACAATGACAATTGATTGTCACACTCGTATTCATTCACTACTATTTTATCAGTAAAAAATTAGCGGTGGTCGTGAAAGGATTGATTATTAATATCACAAAGTAATAAAATTGTACGTGCTATATTCAAAAGTGAATCGGTTACCTATTTCTGCTCGTAGTAATTTAGTTAGATGAATATCCTCACAACTTTGCCCAAGTACTTAGTAACCAGTGCCTTAAAATCGAATTTTCCTCGAACGGGTTGAAAAAATAAAAATATTACCTGCTGTGGGTATAAAATAAATAATAAGTAGGTAGTGCTCATTTTCGTTTGGTTTTAATATCGTGTCGGAGTGCGTGAGCGGAGTGCCGGTGCACAGGGCATGTGTTTGCACGTCTTATAAGGTTACAAAACCATACCGACCGCCGGAACCTATCGTAAGTATTTATAGCTTCCCATGAACTACATTACACATGTAGGAAATAAAATTGAATTGCAAAACTAACTTATTCATCTTAAATATATATTTTTTTATTTTTTTTACTAATTGTTAAATTGTATTTAGAATCTAAAATTAATTATTTCAGCATTAACAAGTAGCCTTGAATTGCAAACATTACATAAACTTTGCACTTTTTTGTAGGTAGCTAAATCATGGAGTCAGCAAATAAAAAAGGCCGGCCTCCACATCCAAGGGCCAAGGCAGGTCCCTTGTCAGCCCTTACATTCACGTGAGTATTGAATAACTCCGATTACTGAATTAAAAAAAAAAACAAAGTAGAAAATTAAGGTTAAAAAATAGGTACCTACCTACATATTGTATAAAAAATGTATTAGATTTCATAATTTAAAAAAAACCATGGTTTTAGATGGACTTTACCTATTTTTTGGAGTGGTATCAAAAGAGAAATGGAAGAGCAAGATCTGTATGAACCCCTAGTAGAACACTCGTCTGGTAAGTTATTTAATATTTTTTTGTAATTCTATAAAAAATGCCATCTTATTATTATTATTTTCGTTAGGCTGAAATTGATATAACGACGATGATTTTTCACGCGTGGTTATCGGAATCGCCCGGCTAGTTTCGAATCCAACCAGAGTCCTTTATCGTGAGCTGATGAGGCTGGCTACTCATGATTTAGAACGATCCCGATAAATACGCGTGAGTAAACTGTTATATCAAATTATGGTGTATCTTTTCTGTGTATATGGGCCTCTAACTATGCAGATATCATTATTTATGTACCTACATGTGTTATCAAATACCATGTTGTCATATAGGAATACATAAAAAGTAATCAATATTAATTTAGTAGACTCCCATAATTTATCATTTTAAACAAGAATGTTGTTAAGAAATAATAGATATTAATTGCGGCGAACTTTCGTCGCTCCTCTGCTAGTTCTGCTACTGTAGTGAAGCTAGAAACAAAAACTGAAGCAAAATAATTTACCCACTTAACCTAAGACCAACCTACCTGAGTTTTTTGTAACTATAAAGCAGTGAACCCTAGCTAAATAAAAATACCACGTTATCTTTACTAGCAAACGTCTTGTACAATTTTATAATAGAACTAGCTTCTACCCGCGGCTTCGCCCGCGTGGTAAAGGGACAAAAAAACCAAGGTCTTTTCTTAATATTTTTTTCCGTAAGAACCTTCTCCTAATAATAACAAATACAACAAAAAAAGAATTAGTGAAATCGGTCCAGCCATTCACGCGTGATGCCGTGACCAAGGAAAACGGGTTTCATTTTTATATATATAGATAATTTAAAAGCATAAATAACCGTTTTTATCTAATATTAGTCATTTACCATATTGGTAATACTAGCGACCCGCCCCGGCTTCGCACGGGTGCAATGCTGATATACTAAATACGCTACAGAAAAACTGTGAACGTTGTTTATAAAAAAACATAGCGGCCCGCTCCGGCTTTGCACGGGTTTAAAATATGTAAATCTGTACATCTTCAAAAATATTGATTTAAATCAGATGCTGTAAAAGGCCAAATAGATCTATATTAAATCAACAATGTATTTAAGGTATTTAATTGGATAAGGATTAATGCTGTATTGGTTAAAATCGCTTCGAATATTAGTCATTATTTGTCGTAAAAAGTAAATGACAAAAAAATTTTATTGTGGGATATCCATAAGAGATAGACATATACCATCGCGGAGTTTTCTGTAGACCTTTTCATTGTGTACAATACTTAGTACATTATTTTGATAAATCTCGTAGGATTCAGCCTGCGTTTGCAATGTAAGCGGAAAAAATGTAATTATTTGCGACATCACATTAGAAACCTCAAAAATAACAGTATTTGTCCACTATTTAATGGATGATATTATACATAAAAACCTTCCTCATGAGTTACTCTATCTATTAAAAAATACCGCATCAAAATCCGTTGCGTAGTTTTAAAGATTTGAGCGTTCATAGGGACATACAACATGACACATGACAGAAAAAGCGACTTTGTTTTATACTATGTAGTGATTAGTAACCGCGTGTTTTGCATGTTGTGCAATCTAGAATAGCTATAAAAAATACGTATGGACGTCATCGCGTCAGTATTTAACATTATTTTTCCAAATCGGTGCCCCATCACCACATATTAATAAAAAAAAATACCCGTATAGGGTATTTTTTGAAATTCTTTCCATATAAAAAGTAAGAACATACGGCAGTTAGACATAATACAAATAAATCTACACGTATAAATATCGATTCTGACAAAGCGAGTCATGTTTTTTTAGCGGCGAAACAAAAAAAAGTAATTTCTAAATTTTCTCTGATTTATTTTAGAATAAAATTGTTGGCATCTTCATTTAGGTATTTATATGTTTATTGTATTCGACTAGTATTCACGTAAAAACATACCAAACTTAACACGTGACTTCAGAGTAGTGCCCCCATTAAAACTAATTTTGTCACTGGTTCGGTCTTTTTTCTGTAAATAAATACTCAAAACTTGAGGAAACTTCACGAAGTAATTTTTAGACTTGTTTATTTATTTATTTATATTAAGGATCTCCAACAAAGAATACACAAAATACATTTTAAGACAAAAGAGTAGGGTATACATTTGGGTTGTGCTTCCTCAATTGAAGGAGAACATAGCATTCGCACGCATTACTTGAAATAGTAAAAAAGTACGTCTTTTTCGTACTTTTGGTAATGTACCATGTAATCTAATGTGTGGTTGTGGTGTACAATGTTATTTGTGGTGTTTTCCACAAAATCTATTAAAGACCGTATTGATTTTAATAATTTACTCCACTTGCCTATTGGGTAATTCCGAGATATTGCAAGATATACAAGTCATCATTAAATAGACAATATTGACTAATTTTACAGTAAACAGCAGAGATTGTTGAATCGGCTGTGGTATCTAGGTTACAACTTCACGTTATCCTAGAATATTGCGCAAAACTTGCTTCTAGGAAGGTATAGCTACAGTCAGATAGTTTTATTGATGACCCTACTTAATTGTGTGCAACCTTGCTAAGTTATCCACATAATTATATTGTACGTTTTATTTAAACGTCTACCGTGTACACAATGCGCATAATTATTAGCGCTAAATAAAGATCAAGTTCTAATTTTATACTTTTTGCTATTTAGTCATTGATCCAAAACTAAGTATGACTAACCTGGTAAAGTTTTTGTCCAATCATTGAATGCATTTGTAATTTTCACTTACACATTCTGTTATAAAAGATTCTAACTAACCATCGAATCTATTTCAACGCGCGCTGTTTATGATTACGTGGTTCCAAGTTCAATGTCCAATTAACCGCTTCCCAATTTGTTGATTCGATAAATCATGATAACTGCCGTGTCTAGCCTACCATCAGCTTTTAAACAACTTTTGCAGGAGTTGAAGTGAGACGCCACTCTAGGCCGTGTAGAACGCCATCTCGCTTTCACAACTACAATAGTCTTACTTTAGGAGACGGTGGTGAATACAAAAGTATTGCGCATTCGTGTTTACGCAAGATGCAGAATTCGTGTCATTAAACCGTAGATAAAGAACATCGGGTATTTGCACTTAAAAGACAAACAACTTTTAAATCTTAACCACACTTAATCACATGCTATTTACATGTTTACATTTAGCTAACTGTATTTTACTAACCTACCGCAAATTACGCATGAAACATACACTGTTTATTGTCCATATTATATTACTCTGACGAATGAAAAACATAAACGAAATTTAACTAAAATGCATTTAAGAAAACATGTGATACATTTCTTCCTCAAATGTCTTCTTCCGCCACTTAGCCTTGGCTATCATACCAATCGTATCACCGAATCGTAAAAATCGAATGGTTTCACCGCTGGTTTCTTAAAAGCTAATCAACACAAAAAATTTCTTATCATCAGTCGAATCTCATGTGAAGCGTTATTGGTTGTAAGTTGTATTCTGTGATCTGAACTATCAGATCGTGATTTAAAAGCAGATTTAATTGATCAGCCTTTTAGAAACCGGGGATTAGTCTGGGGAATCTGCAAGCCAGTCTTATCATCCCGTTAATATCACCATCAAAATCTCAAAATACGCTACATTGTTAAATGTATCCTGTGCTTAAAATATCCTCAGTACCAAATTAATTTGAAGTTGTTATAGTCTCTTTGCACTTCACGCAAGCACAAGTATCATTACGTTTTCGCAATTTGTGGGAAGCAGATAGGTACGCATTGATGCAAGAATATACGCTTCTCAAGTATTAAATATCTGAGAATCTCGTGGATATTGATTTATTCCTAGTTAAATCATTGATGCTTAAAATTTTTGGAAGATAAACATCCTAGTTAAAAGTGTAAGATTCGATAGATAGGTAACATACGTTGATAATCTCTTACTTTTATTATATGTAGAAAGTTAAACCTAAAAATGCTGTTTATACCAAAAATAACTATTTATAGTAAAATGGGGGTAAGACAGGCTGCTTTAATGCAATGAATACAATTTTACTGCAGCAAAATCCATTCAGACTGTAACCAAATAACCCTTAGAAAGATATTCTAGATATTCCCCATATATCAGTAAAAGAATCCATTGTTATATAATTCAGAATACGTTCATCATACAAATTGTAATTACTTTGACTCATCAATTTTTATATGTCAAAGAAACTGTACCATTATCACGTGTCGCACTCGGGTCTTTCAATTGTAATACATTGCTAATTAATTGTTATTTACTTGTTATCTGACAAATGGTTAAATCATTCATCATTTACTCGTTCACTGCAAATTTCTATTTAATACGTCTTCCACAAATGTTGGCATAGCACATATTTAAATTCATACATATCAAATTAGGTAGTATTAATGTAAAAAAAAATCAAGAAACTATGAAATCGAACTTAGAACTGTAAGTCGAATCCCACAGTTCAGTTACGAAGGTTCAAAGTCTATATGAATAATGTAAGACTATTACGAAGCGAATGAATGCGCGCAAAGTAGTTGTTAACTGATGTCCATGTCGCAAAATAAACGTTCATACTTATCGACACTGTGATCTTCAAGACTTTGAACGTAATGATTAAGCTATTTATTGCAGTCTATGGAGGCCAAGTGTATAATATAAAACCTTTTATTCAATTCCCAGTAGTGAATTCAAAAGATGATATCGTCTTAGTAACAATTTAGATAAAAACTATTCTTGCGAACGACACCAAAGTCCGTGTTTTCGTTGTTATTGATTGCTCTGTAGCGGCAGTTTCTTTCGATTCTGAATGCTAAGATTCCATATTAGTGACTTATACAAATACAAAGTCAATGTCATAATGGTAATGGTACTAAACAGGGCCGCTTTAAAGTCACATGTTGTAATTTAACTTCGCATTTTATATTTTGTACGGAATGTGTTAAGTTGGGACTAAGGAAATATTATACATAATACGTATACGTTATGAAGCTTAAAATATTCTTTTCAAATTTCAGTTTCAACATAATATCGACCTTCGATTGAATACTGCCTAACTTAAAGTAAAATCAATGTCTAACTATAGGTACATTATTCTTCTCCTTGTATCAGTGGCAAACAAATTTGGTGTGCCCAGAAATTTTCTTTTATAAGTCATACTTTTATCAAAATTTTTCTATTACAATTTTCTGTTTATGGCAATAGCACCTAATTGAACTCTATTTCTAGGACCACTAGGAGACAAATTCGCGCGGCTATGGGAGGAGGAGGTCCAACGTGCAGGAGTGAAGCGCAAACCCAGTCTGCTCCGTGTCATACTACGAGCGTACGCCGCGAGGTGTATGCTGTACGGCTTTGTGCTGCTTTTCATGGAGTGTGGGATTAGGTAAGGCGATTTTCTTGATAAAAAAATACAATAATATTCCTTGAACTAAAATCCTTCTTGCTAAGATAGCTTCTTTTGGTAGGATCTGGCTAGAGTCTATACTAAAGAATAACTGGTCATAGTCGTATATTTGTGAGATTAGTGTAAAACTTTTGGTTTCGATAAATAATATCTACGTGTATAGAACCTACCCGCACTGCCTGTTAATATCACCAATTAACAAAATAGTTAAGCCATAAAAACGTATAGACACAAAAGTAACAAAACTGACCTAATATACTTTCCGATCACGGCGTGAAAATCGTAAAACAGGGTTACAAATCAGAATAAAAAGTTTTGTAAGGTTCCCAAAAGTTTATATAAAAAGTTGATATTATCCTCCATTCCATTTATAACCAATAATTCAAATATATTTTCAAAATGAGAGGAAAATAAACCGATTACATGATTTAGTACTGACTATAAATACAACGAAATGTTTTGATCAAGGTATCGATTTTTCCCCGTTGCTTTATGAGACCCGTTGAGTTTCAGGCCACGTGTACACTCGATTAGATAAGGATGGCGAGCAATATCCAAGTATTATTATAAAATAAGTGAAAATAGACTACAAAATTTAGTTAGTTTGGTAAATGAAATTTGACGTTTAAGGTAACATTACGAAGTGTTAGGCAAATCGTTTAAATTTCCGATAATATTTTATCTAGATAATGATGTATTTCAGGGATTTCTTTTATTAAAATAAAGTGTTTCTAGTTCAACCTACATTTTGTACTTTACTAGTAATTTATTTAAAATGATTGGAGTGTAAGATTGCGACATCTAATATATAAAATTCTCGTGTCACAGTTTTCGTTGCCATACTCCTCCGAAACGGCTGGACCGATCCTCATGAAATTTTGTATATGCATTCATTAGGACTGAGAATCGGCCAACATCTATTTTTTATCTCCGAACTCTTCTTTTTTTTTTCGCGAACGAAGTCGCGGGCAACAGCTAGTATTAAGTAAATAAATATCTTGATATCATGTGTATTATAAGTCATAACAATTTCACGATTTGTTTGCATTTAAAGTTGATTAACACTTATGAATTAATTGTTTTGGTGCATATTAGTAATACGAGATAATTGAGGTGAGAATGTTAAAAGATCATTGACACCGATAACATAAACTATATTGAATGTAGCATTTTAGAGCTTTAAAAATGCCAGTACATGCGGTTATAACTAGTAAGTAGTTTTTATTTTCGGGTATTTCCACCGCATTCACACATATACACACGTGTCAACATATTTATTCATGACTTATGTCACTTTTGCAAGATATGCATACGATTTATTCATTCTTCACAGCATTAGGAGGGCTATTATACTAAGGTGCATCAGGATTCCTGAACCCTTATTATAATATAACAATAACTATAAGACGAAGTTGCCTGGTGTGGATATGTACCTGTTCTGAGAAGAGTTATGATAGACATTTCTCTATTTTTTTAAACAAGTCAAAATAACAATACTGCCGTAATTAAACAAAACAATAAGCAGTATTTTAAAATTTGGCACCGAGTTACCGTTTAGACAAGTGCGAGCCCAGCGCGTTACGTTGTCATTTTGTCATTTGTCTATTATGAAAAATTCTTAACACATGACCTTCGAGTTTTGAATGCTTACGTCACCGTTACGCGTTGTTTAGTAACGTCAAAATCTACTAACAATAGGTATTTCCGCGTGTGTCATCCTGAAACCGAAATTTCTACGGCTTTAGGAATTAACACATAGTCTAATGTAAAGATTCGGTAGTTTTCCATTTTCCTTAACAGATATTTCACAACTAGGTACCTTACCTAGTACTTAGGTACATAAATAGTTATTGCTTCATAGTCATATTTTTATTGATAGTAAAGTGTTTATGTATGTATGTCACGCCGCCTGTCGCTCATTTCGCCGTATAGAACGTGATAGTTCTGAGGAATAGCGAAGAAGCCAATTTGGTTTCTAAATAACTGACTTGTTTGTAAGCGTACCTTGAAATCATCTTAATACATTATCGATATTATTTATAATAATGTCATTAGCAAAGATCTCTGATGCTACATAAATAAAGAAATTATATACTTGTTAATACCAGTTCTAAAAGATTTTTACTAACAGGATAGACAAACTTCCTCCATAAAGTGCACAATAACAGGATGGATTCATATAAATTATCTTATTACTCGTTTCACTTTTGTTTTAATAACAAGCATAGAAAAGCAAAACATAAACTCATGTGAACTGCCGACGAGCGATTCTTGGAATTCGCCTGTCTGGGATGGATCCCACTATTATTAATATAAACGTTACACAAATACCCGCAAGTAATGTTTGTGTATACGTACGTACTAGTTAACCGCTTAACACAGCGGGTTTGAATATGAGCTTTGAGTTATCTGGTTCAGTTTTCCTTGTTTCAAAATTGCTGTCCTTTATTTTGATGCCTGAACTCTTAGTTTCTGAAATACTGGTCTGTATAAAAAATAGGGTAATGACCTGTCTAAATGCATGTCAAGCGCTGTAATTGATTTTTCGTCAGCTAAACATTATTTAAAGTGCTACGTATTGACAGGGACGGGCAAGAAGATTAATGCAATACTTGCCCAAATTCAGAAATTTAACGAATCAAAGAAAATAACAAATGGTAGTAAATGCTTTACTTTACTTTGGTGTCTCGCACGTATAGTATCGGGAGAGTAGAATTTAATATTTAATTTCTACACAATTAAATCGAATACTTTTGTACAAAAACTATTCGGATTTTTCGGAATATAAACTTAATTTTTGGGTTGGACATGGTTGAAACTTTTTAAATCTAAACCTAGTCTGGTAGCACAAAATGAGTTCACTTTATTTCCTTACCTGGCATTTTGCAGTAACATAATAGCCTCACCTTTTGAAATCTGGATGAAACTTAGTCTAAAACCGGTTTCACTTCAAGCAAACAGGTTTTTGCAATCTCTCTTAGACTTAACGCTTCAACCTTGCGGTAATTCCCTTATCCAGCCTCTGTTGTGTTTAGAATTTAGTTAGACAATCTTGCGTACCGATTACTACGAAGTACTATGTAAATATCGCACAATAGATTCCAACATGTTTTCTTGGTAGTATTAGAATGGAAATCCCCTATTTCACGATGGTATCGTTTTCCAAATCATAAACATGACTTGCTGTAGATGTGTAAGTAAGGCTCTTGATATTCTTCCTTTCCTATAAAAGCAATCGTTGACAGTGTTGAACTAAACAACCATGCGAAGCCATGTAAGGGCAAATATGGGTCTCTCGACTTTTTCCGGTCACATGCATGTAAAGTGTTCCTATTCGCTGAGTGTTTGTGAGGGCTCCATAATGACTCTATTTTGAGCAGAGAAAAACGATATTTGGTTACGAAAATACTAATGAACTCCATTCTTATATGGTGTTTAACTTAAATATCATATGTAGTACCAATACCCGAACTAATTTAAAAGACAAAGCACATCATTACATGTGTAGGTACTTTGTTATTTTTCAGTAAACACAACTTATGGCGGGGCATCCTTGGTTCTCGTCACTATGACGTCAGCGAACGTCATTTAGTTACCATTATTTTTTAAGATGGGTACGTTTACACAATTTAACGTTACCCTATCATCTTAGAACATATATTATAATTACACGATGATGAAAATCACTTGAATTGATGGAGAATATAGAGATGTTGTTTTATTCCTGCAAAACGTAAATTACGTGAGACTTGTCAGGCTCTTACACAGAGCTGTTGATTTGATCAGCTTTTACAAGTGACTTTTTTCTAGGTAGACTGCACTTCCTATCCTTCGTACTTTCAATATTGTACACCACGTGCTCGATCACAATTAATTAAAGCGTGAGACTTTTAATGACTTCACTCTAAAGCCACTATCTATGCAAATGTAATGTAATACATCAAGAAAGTATGTCGTGAACTTGTGAAATCCCTACCTTATAGTCGTACGGAAGTTCACACTACACGCATACACAGTCGATATCATGTTGCTATGCATCGTCTGTGCTATAACTGTGTAGCGTCTATCGATACCAAGGTTAAATACTCCTTATGCAAACTGCCGCGCGGAATTTCGGTAAAAAGCGTTAAGAATAAAAAAAATCTGCTAGCGAAGTGTATTCATTTGTCTATCTATAATTTAACTAATTAGCATTAAATTAATAAAGAAAACATGTTTTTTCTTATTTATATCTTAATAGATATTGGTTCATTTAATTTTATTAAAAATTAAATGAACAAAAAATATAAAAATCAAAAAGATTAAGTAATTAATTCTTCCTGAAGTTTTTCCGTTAATTAGTTTTGTGTCACGATAATGTCACATACAAGAAAATGCCGGACCCTCGCTCTTCCGAGGACGGCCATTTAATAATTAAGTAGCCAGCTATTACTTTACGGGTAATGGAGGGTAAACACGTTAACACGAAGTGACAAATTGATAAGATTAATGTTTACCTGCGTATGAAGCGAAATCCCTGAGTCTGATCCTTCCACGAAAGCTGATTACTGGTCTTATCGTCACGTGACCTTAAAATGGATTTAAGATAATTTCGCAATTATTCATATTGACATCTACCAAACTTAGGAGATAAATCCCCGCGTTATTACATGAGACAAAAACTATTTTTCTTAATACAATCCTAACACTTCTTGTTTCCTTCGATGTTTATTAGGACCCACTGTTAAACAAACTCATTGATAATTGAATCGTAAATAACACATCACAGTTTCATAAATTCACATTCAAAATCACATTGTTAAAACGTAGAGAAGCTACTTCCTGGCTGGCTTGACTGAAATATTACTTTGTTGCGGTAGTTCAATGAAAATGAAAAAGAAAAAGAAAGATAAGGTTCATGTGAAAAAGGTTTTATGCAAAAGTTGACGTAAGTTACCATATCCAAATTACTTACTATGCATTGTATGCATAACAGTTGCTTACATAATAGGCACTCATAAAACATAAGGAACTTTGTCACAGAATTGACGCCCACACAACACGTGTAAGTCGATTGCTCGCGTTCAAATTGATCGACATAGTTGGCCAAATTAATTGTACCAATTATTGGGTCACACTCAGCTCCACAGTCTACTCATGTACTTAACGAAGATCAATCTTTGATTTATTATACAGCTTGGGTGGTATACTATACTCTAATTGTCTACAATTATGGACCCACTTATATTATGTGTTGATGTATTAAATCATTTCTAAGTTGTCAGCTGGTGTTATATTTGCTGGCCTTGATAGAATTACGTTTTGGTCCCTTTTTTATCGAATTTTTACGCTTATCACGAGCGTGCAGAAAATGTTTATCAAAGCTATGCCTACCTAATTATTTCCTACAAACTCTACCGGCTCACGAAAACGTTTCCATTGTACTTGATTGCATTGCATAAAACTGCCATTTCACTTGAGCGCTTGAGTTTGAAGAACCTTTGAAAAAGAATAGCCTGACGTCATCTGCTAGAGCTTATATTTCGTAGATTTTATTCATATTAGTTTCTCTTGAGGTCAATAACTATAATGTAAATTATGTAAAATTATACAAATGTGTAAGTTGACGACAGATCTAATAAATAAAATAATTCTAATGTCTGTCGTTAAAGATTTTTATACATGTTAAAATGCTGTTATAATTCGTTATACATTACCATACTTTCCATATACCGTACAACTGTACATTGTACATATGATAAAAATACTAAATAAATGTTTCAATTATAAATGGATCTATAGTCTGTGCGAGAGTTATTTTAACAGCTTTGTTTGTTTTTGAAGCCCGACATTTCCTTCGAGGCGTCTGCTGAAAACAGGCTACTGGAAAACAAAATAGCCTTCATATCATACGTCACGAGTGTTTGCTCGTGACCTTGGCTTGTGCATCGTCGCCGGTATTATCTAACAAGCAACAAACTTGTCGGGGAGTAAGACGAAAGACGCGAGCCAAACAGGTCATTAATCCTTCGACCGTTAGCGAATCACGTCACTCTACGATGAACTTGAAATTATTGTTTTGTCTTGCACAATTAATTGGCATTTTATGAAATATGTCGTAAAAATATGTCACTTTACCGATAGTTAAGTGTTAAGTAAGGTCTTTGCCATCTGCTTGTGCATAATAGTCTTATCTGTACTAAATCCGGTCTAATTTTGTCCGTATTGACCGTAACAGTTTAGTAGCACAAATATCTATAAATAGCTAAAGATTTCCACTACTACGTATCCGCGTCTCGCCGTCGTAACATCAAGTCCGCGACACTTGCCAATTCCCATCGATCGTTATGTAAATTATTCCATCTCAATTATCCATCGATTACAAATTTTCCTTTGCGATATGAAGTGAAATTTGCTTTTACGCCTACTTTTACAATGTAACTAATTCAATTAATAATTCAGCCGCATTGGTTTTTATTCTACATTGTCTGTTAAAGGACACAATGGTAGAATTGGTTCAATGTTCCCCTAGAGTTTATATAACCACAACAATTGCTATGGCAACCTATCATTGTAGTACGCCGCTCTTTCATGTTGATCATCATAAATAAACATGCGTTAGGCAGGCAAGTAGCCAATTTCGATATCATTTCATTGATTTACGACTTGAACTCTAATCGTTTGTTCTGACATGCTACTTTGAGACTAGTCTTAATTTAAATAAGAAAAGTTATCGCATATTCGCTCAACTGTTTTAAAACATTTCTGAAGATTGCCTTTTTTATAACAATATGCCTAGTAACTATTAGTACTTAATGCACTACATATTGTGTGTGACACACAATAAATACCATGAAGTAGTATGAATACACAGGTGAGGGCCGTTGGATAAATGCATTAATTACTACAATAATTGCTGTAGGAAACGTAACGAATCTCATATTATGAATGTAATAATTATTTGCTTTTACGCTTATTATACTGCATACACAAACTGCACTACCCGTGCTGTTATGGCAATGTATAAACTTTATGACAATTAACACAAACCATTTGTTTCAATAAATCCAATTATGTTTCCTTTTAATTAATAGAATATTTTGCACCTAAAGTTTATTTATTTATTTTCAAATCAATGCAACAATAAATGTACCGTATGTTTTATTAAAATTATTATGAGTATTGAACTAGTTGCATATGTAACCTCGATTAAAATTTTGTGTTTGGTTTGCAATAAAATGAAACACGCCGACAGCGTTATCTCTTGAATCCGAACATCAAAAGCTAATATTACAAGGCGTCAATTGTATCCACAAGCCTTGTCGCCTTCCTGTGTCGCCACCAGACGACTTATTGTCACATTGTACAGATTACATCAATACTTTACCAATAGTCCTTATCACAACATCATACGGTTGATATTCCTAATTCGTTCTGCTAACATGCTGTCAACCTTATTAGTGTTTGTGACTAATGCGAGACGTAACGCGAAACGTTTAAGCTATTTATCAGTATTGTATTGCGGTTTTCCTTTAAACTATTTTTTTTTTATGTAAATGTTCATCTCGTTTTACGTATTAATGTATGACAATAGGAAGGAACTTTAATTTAATAGGAACATGGGTACAGAAACTCTTAAAGCATCACACTGCTTTGGGCCCACGTAAAAAAAATGTGGGAACATAACTTCTTTGTTTGCGTGTGAAGAGTTATATGCCAAAATTTGGCGAAATTTGGATTTATTCTTATTGTTCTGGGGTTGTTACAAAAAATCCATTTGTGTCAAAGAAAAGAGCTCCTAAAATATATCATTGGAGAAATGAAATACCTACTTGTTATTCAATTTTCTTTATTTGTGAGCGTCGTAAGGCCTATTTCTGCCGGTTCAAGGTTCGAAACATTTGCCCCATTTGGTATGTTTATAGATGTCAGTGTTTCTTAAGGCGACTTTCTGTCTAGCGATTTACTTTCTAAACCTTCGGGGATGAGCCGCTTACGCAAGATCTTATACATATAGAAAATGTGTCAAGGACTTTCTGTTTGCTGTTTATTATAATGTTTGTCTGAAACTTACGCGTTTTGTTACTTATAGGCATTAATCTCTAGGTAATGTACACAGTTCGATTTTATGATGCAGTAGTGAGTAGGATATTCGGTTGCATTGATTAAGACAGTAGTGGCAATGATTTGAAGATATATTTCCAAATAATGTAGTAGCACAGGTAAATGAAAACTAGTTATAATAAGCTTTATTCTCATCACGTGAATGCGTTTTTGGCTTATATTAACAAGCTAAGTAATAAGTATTATTAAGTTGTAAAATTCATTAGCATATTTAGACTCGGAAATCTACAACCTTTAAAAGTAAAGGTGACACTATAATCAGATTATCTAGAACAGACAGAAATAAAAGAACGACGATGTTCTCCTTTATTTTAATTACCTTGTAAATTGACGAACATAAAACAAAGAGTACTTTATGAATAATTGTAATTTGACAATACAGAAAAATGTGGTCATTTATTTTAATACCATTCAAAGAATGTACCTTTAATACAAATTACCTGACGATTGTTATGCAAATATCTGTCATATTTGTTTTATTATCTTAAATTATCTTTAGAGATAATCCTATAATGTCTTATTACTCAATAGTTTACAAACAGTAATCAGTTTATCAACAACCTTAGTTGATAAGTTATCGCATAAGTATGGCAATTGGAGTAATCTGCAGATATGACCTGATTCTTTGCCCAGACAAGCGCTAGACGTAGCTACTAGCACTGGATTGTTTGTTTACATTTGAATAAGATAACAAGATTTAAGATGCACCTTAATCTTTATAAGGAAATAGTAATAATACCAACCTATAAATGTCCTGTAGCGCACAGCGCTTTTCTCATAGGGATAGGTTTGAACATAAAAGAGTATATTTAAATTATTTAAAATACTTTTTTTGAGACTAGGTAATGTATAGTTAATAAAGGTTGCACTACGAATAAGGTTGTATGTTAGTAAATGGCTAAATGTTAGTTCTTACAGCCAAAACTGAATCTATTGGGAACTTCGACATAAACCTTATACGTAATATGCTACATGACAAAAGCAGTACCTACCTAGAATTACTCTACAACAAATAAATACTGTTCAATCGTCAACCGTGAAGGGTGGGCGATGGGGTGCTGTCTATAATTTATAAATTTTGACGTTCGAAAAGTGCTACATTGTAGCCTAATTTGAATAAATGGATTTTGATTTGATTTGATTTGAAACCGCAATATTAAAATTAAAACATTACTTAATATACATTTGTTAAATAAACAAGTTCTGTTTTTTTTTGCATCGAGTTTAATGTACTAGTCAAATAAAGTGTCAATTAATTAAATTCAATGGCTGATTTTTGCATCTAATGAATAATCGACTAACGCTAACGCCTTTAGTATTCATCTTATCACCTAATAATGAGAGAAATACGTATTATGTAGGTTCTAAATATATCTGTTAATACACTAAATACTTTTGCTTTAATATTCTTCAAATTTAGAAAAACCGCATGATATTAAAGGAGTTATTGTTGTTTATTAAATACATCCTTATTTGGGCAGTGTGTCAGACACAACCAATTGTAAACATGCAGTGTTGATGATTCCCAAAAAAATACATGGTTAAAGCAGCAGCTTATTACCGTATTTGTGATATTAGTTGAATTGGTATAATTTGAGGGACCCGACATAAAATAGATAGACGAACAGAGAAGCTAGCACACTACCACGGTAGCTTATTCTTCGATTCGCACTGGGACAATTAAAACGTCCTCATTAACTTTTTCCTTCCTTTCCCGATCCTGTAATATTCCCTGTGTTCCCTAGAATCCAACAGCCAAGAATGTTGGGCTCGTTCATCGGCTACTTCGGGCAGTCCATGCAGGAAACCATGCACTTACGGCTGATGGCTCTGCACGACCAGGTGGACAGTGCTTTAAATACCACTGAAAAGTGAGCCCTTGTTGAGCTCTCGTAGATTTAGTTATCAGTTTTATTCGTAGCTCACGTTATGTTGGTTAAAGTCCTGAATGATTGACTTGATTATCTGTGATGTGCACTTCCGGAAATTTAATTGGAGCATGAACAAAATTATGTCATAACTCAAGTAGAGATGAAATTATAGATCACATACAGATGAACAAGAAAATCATTTCGATACTGAAATATTACGAATTTTGTATAAACTTCGACGATTTCAACGTTCGGAATTTATTCTCTATGTATTGTATACAGCAGCAACACACCTGTAAGAACGTATAGAAAGTGGTCTGTTTTGTTCGTAAATATTTAACTGAAACTAGGAGTAGTAATAGTTGTTTATTAGTAGAATCTAGTCTAGTCTCTTCCATCATTAGTGTCTTGATTCTAATAATATTTAACCTTCATCTGATTTCTTATCTTATCTTCTTATTTATATTGCCGCATATCTTGATTAGTTAATCTTTAAATCAGCATGATTAAATTATACTTTAGAATAACAGGTTTTTTATTGTTATTATCTAACTAACTGCATGGAATAAACATTGCAAAAGCAATTTTTGTCATTTGAAACTAGATTTAAGTCATTAGATGTCCCAAAACCATTTAATTTACGATCATGTTGTTCATAAAACTTGTCTGGCAGTTAAATTCCTTTTACCAAATATCGCATGCAATTCGTGACTTTAAACAACCCTCTATTTCGTTCATTATGCATGCAAAGATGCCATCTAGCCCAAACAAAATTGTCAACGAAAGTCCAATTAAAATAGTCGAAGTAAATCACAAAGAAAGTATACTATATATGAAATTACAACGCCAGGATTGCACAGCCAGTGTTCCTGGGCAAGCTGGTGGAGTTCTACAGTCCTGGCCACTCCATGAAGAGGAAAGAAGCCTACATGTACGCCGGAGCCGTGGTCCTGTGTTCGGCGCTCAACGTGTTCGTCGTGCATCCCTATATGATGGCCATCTTACATATGGGCATGAAGTTCAGAGTCGCTTGTTGCTCCCTCATATATAGAAAGGTAAGGTACAGTAATGTGTTACGTAACAATTATAGGATTACATTTGTCTGGTCTTTAGATAACTCTGAGAGACCATTGGGTTTCTTTCAACATCTTAATCAACTCGGGGTGTTTGGAAAGGGGATGCCGGCTTCTACAAAATCAAAAGATATATTTTACTTACAAAATAAATGATTACAATTCATGTCATATTAGCTTTTATGTAACCGACTGCTTGCCCCCCTCCCCCCAGACATCAATCATTTTGACAGTAACAATGATGTACACGGGGGAAATAGTTGAACATCGCATGAAGGGTCGATCGATTAAGTTTAAACAACGTTGACCTATTTATTATTATTTCGTTTCTTTAAAAAAGAGGTACCGCTTTCTTTCTTAGATGTGTTGGTTTTTATATTATTACTTTATTAGTTAAATTTCTGACGTCTTGTTCAGTATGAACCTGAAATGGTCCTGAAATTGTTGATCTTTAGCTGCATATAAATAATACCAGGCCAAAGATAATGATGATTTATGGTTCGTGTATAGCAGGTGAACTACCTATTTTTTGCTCAAGAACTTCTTATCTTTTGGTTTCTTATCTATGTATACTAACATTTATTTGTTTTTATTTGACGACTGTTTGTTATGTCACTAATGTAATGGTTTCGTTATTTACATTGTAGTATTGTTATCTTGGTGTTTTAAGTGTTATGTATATGCTTACTTAGTCATTAGTTAATCAAATTGATTAATGAAGCTTACCAAACTAAATTAATTTCATGTATTTTGTTAGAAAACTTAGTTTTCGCTTTCGTTTTTGCTTTTTAAATACTTGCTCATAAGATAATTTACTAGAAACGTTTTTAGAGTATACAATATGATGTATTGAAGTTTGCACTGTATGTAACAACATGCATTTAATACAGTGTGCGTGATCGAAACCTTGAAATTAGTTACCCATCGCGAAACAGTTAACAATTATTTATTACCTTCGCAGTAATTGACACAAGACTTCTACTATTGTTTTCTCTTCTTATACAAGTAAAATTATGAATAAAATATTATGCATATCATTATAATTAAAAATAATTAATATCATAATCGGTATTTAGATACTAGAGATGTTTAATTAAATTATTATAAATCTTGTGAACCCACTATTAACCTACCAATTAAATACCATGACGGCATAATTTAACCATATTTACTATTAACTCGTTTATTTGCGAAAAATAAAGTTTTTCGCAAACAAAAAAGTTCCAGTTCCATATTATATAAACATTATTATTGCAAAATACAGAATCCTAAAAGACTGATACAATTATCAAGCATATCATGATAATCTGGTGTAATAAGTGATTTTTGGTAGAAAATACATCTTATACAATGGTTTACTATCAATGATTGGTCAGTTTTAGGATCGAAAATTGACATAGGAACAATATAAATAGCAGGCTCTTCAATGTGCCAGCTTTTCCTAATTACTAATTTTTTAATCGTCCTCACAAAGTTGATTAAAATAATATACTTTTGTTTCAGTCACTAAGACTATCAAAAACAGCGCTCGGCGAGACAACAGTGGGCCAAGTGGTGAACTTACTCTCGAACGACGTGAACAGGTTCGACGTGGCCATCATCTTCCTGCACTATCTGTGGATAGGACCGCTAGCCACCGTCATCATCACGTACTTCATGTGGGTCGAGATCAGCTGGGCGGCTGTCGTTGGTGTCGGGTTCATGTTGGCATTTATACCGTTGCAAGGTAATTGGAACTTATTTGTCTTTCTACTTTACTTTTGTCTGGGTTTTTCAATATTGGAAAACACCAGACAAACCCTGGTTTTTCAAACGCTGATCAACACAAAAAAAATGTTAACCGAATCACATGTTAAACTCTGTGATTGGTTGTAAGTTTTATGGTCAACCAATCACTAGATTTGAGATTAAATTCAATTGATCAGCGTTCTCAGAAACCGGGGATTAGATGTGGTACGTAGATTAGAGTTGCCACGAATAGTGAATTAGCCGAATACCGAATACCGAATATTCGGCAATGCGGTCGGCCGAAGCGCCGAATATTCGGCACGAAATTCATGCTTGTCGGAGGCGCGTTAGCTGGATTAAGACAAGTCGCAACCTGCTTTCCTCGTTGCGTAGGCGCGGCAGGCGACGAGGGGTGGAGCGGGGTGCAAATAAACACAACACATCGTAGGCGAGTATTGTTTCAATTGCGAGTAAATCACGTCACGGAACGCTTTGTCAGTGTAAAAATAATACTTTAAATAAAACTTAATTACTATTTTGCTAAAAAGTTTGTTTTTATTTATCATAACTTACCATTGGTTAATTTTAATTACTAAAGTGTTGTCATTTTGGAAATAAATACATAATTTTGAGTAATATGCTTGTCTTTTTTACATAGTTTGGTATTCGGTATTCGGCCGAATAGTACCTATTATTCGGCCGAATACCGAATAGCAAAAAAAGTGGCCGAATAGGCCGAATAAGGAATAGTTGCCGAATATTCGTGACATCTCTAACGTAGATTCCTCAGATACTTGTCCCAGGTAGGTTTCAACCTTATAGCAAGTCGCGTAGTGCCATTGGCACGGTGACCTATCCAGTTGGTTATCCGTGCAGCCAGAGAGCACTATCAACTTTACTTAGATGTGACAACCTTGTCATTAGTTTTTTTTTTAACACTATTTATCTACTCACAATTGTACAGATTTTCTGAAAGCGCTCTAAGGAAATATTGATGATCTGTGTATTGTTTGCATGTGTGACCAGGAAAGTAGGAAAACTTTCGTTTGCAATTCTCAGAATAGTAAAAATACTGTTACTATTATCTAGCAGCTGTAATTAGTCTGTATAACTAAATAGTGCGTGTTAGCCGGTAGCGTGCTAAACCTGAATTTAGCTTAGTTTCAGGTCGAAAACAAATTATCTACCGTGATTTACAGTCATGTATTTTTTACAACATCCTTTATAGTTGCGCTTACCTTTTCACTGACATTCCTAAACTCAATTAAGTAGAAAGGACTGACGTCATTAATTTTTGTTTATTTATTTTTTATTTTATATCTTGGGACAATATCCACACACGGCCATCTGATCCCGAGCTAAGCAGAGCTTGTGTTATGGTAATCAGACAGCTGATTACAGCTGACATACTTATGTATTTCTTAACAGCATAAGATAAATCACACCCAGACACAGAACAAATGATCGTGCTCATCACACAAACATTTGTCCTGGGTGGGAATCGAACCCACGACCTCCAGCTTACCAGTCAGGGTCACTAACCACTAGACCAATAGGCCCGTCAACATGAGGTTATAATGTGAATTTATGTAATTTCTTAAGAAAATATTTTGCTATACTAGCCTGTACTTGAGAACTAGTCTTCACAGATTTATATTAAAATCCACAGTACCTATTTACTACAACAAAATTTGGGCTTTGTTTTTATTACCCTGCAATATAATTTGGCCAAAACTATCATTAGTACCCAAATTATCTACTGCCGAATATATTCTTCCCCTCTATTCAGCCATTTTTTTTGGTTTGGTTTGCGTGCCCCTAATCCATGTGTTATCCCCACCTCTTTTAAAATATAAGTATTCCATTATTATAAATCCACTTCACAAAAGTTATGGTAAATTAGTCCATGTGAAATGCAAATTGATTATAATAAAGAAACCATATAATAATCAAATTTGTACTACGACATTCGTAAAGTTGTTAAACAGTTTGTGTACGTCGAATTACCTAGCAACCGTACCATGATACGATTCGTCTTCCGCGCAACGTTAGTCACCGCGAAAAACGTTTTGTAAATAATTTTCATTTTCCGTATCATTTGTAGGTTAGGAATGATTTACTAGAAGTACAGTTATTCGTCAGTAAAATATAATTAGTACATTAATAATAATAGATTATCATAACACTTGATGAGTTGGTATATCTAATTAAGGCTTCAAACGTTTAGTTTTCATTGTCTTAAAACTACTAATAGGTAGGCATATATCGAGACATTTTTTCATATTTTCACGGTTACTCCGCCATTCGGGTCGGAGACCAATCCAACAAATCAAACACCTCCGCCGCAAGCGTTCTTGAGTTAGATAGAATACACACTGACTATTTATAGAGATAAATCTCGACTGAGGGTCATAATAACTTCTCTATTTACGCACCCAGCTGGATAAACAAAGACTACTTGTTGCTAAATCAGATAAATATTTTATCTATCTTCCCTTCTTTCTTTAGTTTACATTTCGTATCTTACTGACTATAGAACCCTATTGCCCTAAGAACAAGCTTCACATCTAAATTAATTAAGAGCAAAGAGTAGTGAAACACTATGTAACAATACCTTCATGAAGATTACAAAACTTGATTAGAATAGTCGCCGAGACTCGCACGTGACCAAAACGAGCGTAGTTAAATCAGCATTGTTTGTACCGCTATTATTTTAAACACTGACACATCTATGTGGGAACAATCATCGCTGCGTTATTCAAAGAATTGTAAATTTCACGCCTTTGTTGCTGCACAAGATAAATAAGAATAAGTTATTCGTTTCCTACTAAAGATTTCAGTTTATAGAGTAACTAGTAAATCTGTTATTGTTATTGTAATGCTAGCCAATCACTACAAATACAAATGACAATTTAACATTACTTGTCAACTGTGAATTGAGTCTAATGAGCTGATTGTTGAAAGGGTATGATAACCTAGTTAAAATATTACAAGAATGTATTACAATAATTTTCATATTCCTAGTGTGAAATCTATTAAATGAGTATGCATAAATGACTGACTGAACAATAGCACATTATAATTATGTATTTCATTTCATAGCAACAAGCTACGAGATTGAAATAAACGTGATGATGAATAATTTGTTTTAGCTATCGATAACATCTAACTACAAACGTTTTCAGTATTAATTATATTCATTTAGCACTTGAGCGAAATATTCTCATATTTAACAAATCCTTTTCTTTCAGCTTATTTGGGAAAACGGACATCAGTTCTACGATTAAAAACGGCGCTACGGACAGACGAGCGCGTGCGGCTCATGAACGAAATCTTATCCGGAATACAGGTCATCAAGATGTACACATGGGAGAAACCGTTTGCGGATCTAGTGGCCAAAGCGAGAAAGTGAGTATATTTCATTCTATAGCATATATTATGCCTAGGTTTTTCATTAGCTATGTTAGAATCGGTTACAAGTCTACCGAGTTCAGGTGGATATCATAATTATAGGTCAATCTAATTTAAAAAGTATAGCACTGTATTGTCATAGAAAATTGGGAATTGTATATCTCATAGTGTTTTATTTTAGTAATTATCTGCTGAGAAGACCTAGTATTAATTTTAAATTGTCCACACCCTAATGACCACTGCTACAAACGAAGCTGGTCTCTGGATAGCGTCATATATTTTTTCAAGTTAAAACCTACATTTTACATGTCTATTGAGAGAGAGAGTTATATACTAAACATAGTATGTAATTTACTCCAGTGAAAATCTCTCTTGAGGCTCCCTCGCAGTTGCGAAGCATTTCTACATAAAGAAAAAAAATAGTATCATATTACTTCTATTGTATCACTGCAATATATTTTTAATTTTTCCAGGCGAGAAATCAAACAAATCCGTGCCACATCTTACATCCGCGGTGTGTTGACATCGTTCATTATGTTCACGACCCGCATCTGCTTGTTCTGTTCGATCCTCGCGTACGTGCTCGCCAACAACGTCATCAGCGCCAAGCAAGTGTTCGTCGTCACCAGCTTCTACAACATACTCAGGCAAACTATGACCGTGTTCTTCCCGCAAGGTGAGTTGTTGATAACCTTTAAGTAGATATAGATTTGAAAGGACTATATTTGCTATGGACGGCATTGCAATACGTATTTCCAGGACATTTTATTTTGTTACGTAACTCGAGATCTAAGAACTGATGTTTGGTTAGAATAGAAAACTGTGGACGCTCCGACGATGTTTTTCATTGATTTTACTTTTTATGCTTAGTCCATATCCACGTAAAATTTTCCTAAAAGGATTTTTATATCAATTTGTCTCACATTTTTATACAGTTAACACTTTATGGTAAACCAAGTTACCCCATATTCAAAAATAACTACCGTATGTAACCATTTCAAGACAAAATACTCAAAATATTTTTTAATATTCCCAGGTATCGCTCAAGTAGCAGAAGCAACGATATCAATAAAACGTTTACAAAACTTCATGATGTACGAAGACACGAGTAAGCCGGTTCCCGGGCTGGCGGAGATACAGACCTCGACCAAGCCTAAGGTGGACCCACATAAGGTGGAGTCCGACCCAGAGCTGCCGGCCAAACAGACATCAGACGAGAATGAGGAACTGGTGGCCGCTAAGAGCACGTCGACGAAGGAAGCTGAGGCGAGAGGCAACGGTGAGATGTGTTTCATGTTATGATACGGCGCGATATTGTAAATTGTTAAGTATTTAGGGGGTTAAGGGGGGTGGGGTTAAAGGGGATTATTGATGTTGATTTATATGTTTATGTCTAGTAAAATTGTGCGGCTTTTTGAGGACATATTTAAATCGCAATCAAATTAGTAGAGAATGAAAATTATTAAAAATACGTGCTTTCATGTCACACACAGAACATTAAGCTTATACCTACCACAGCCTTTATTTAACAGTAACAGCAAGTGACGAAAGCCAAGATAACTGCTATGTTTTCACATCAAATCCCCATTGTTTTACCATTCACATATTGCAATACAAATCATACACACAAACTGACGTATGTATAACTCCTTTGACCCAGGAAACGCGACACTAGCTCCAATAGAATCAGGTGAGGACGAGGACCAGGAGCTAGCGGCCCGCGTGGAGGAAGACGCGCGCGGCGTGAGGCTCAAACACGCGACCGCTAAGTGGATAATATCACACTCTGAGAACACACTCACTGATCTGTCGCTCACCATCAAGCCTGGCAAGTGAGTTCATATTGATTATATTATTGTTTCTTATTTTTGTATATTAATTTTCACGTGTTTAATTTGAGGTTCGTTATATTATTCGTATAGGTTTATCAAAGTTAACGACGTCTCTGACTGAAAAGCTTCTTTATTGCGGGAATCATAGATACCAGTTAAGCCAACTTCCTTAAAAAATATAACAAAAAAATTGACTTACAATTCTAAATATTTGAACATTTGACGATTCATGAAAAATTATCGATATAAGTTCAAATTCAATTAGCCTATAATGTCCGTAAAAAAATATAAAATACCGTTATAAATATGACAATGTTTCCTAGGATAATAGCAGTAATAGGCCCTGTGGGCGCCGGTAAATCATCTCTACTCCACGTGCTGTTACGCGAGCTACCTCTACTATCCGGCTCAGTCCACGTCGGCGGTAACGTGTCGTACGCCAGCCAGGAACCTTGGCTTTTTGCAGGTAAACATTACTTATACACAACTAAATAGTACTGTACTTATATGATGTAGCAAGGCTATTCACAAAAAAACTCCCCCACAAAACAGTTAACCCTTCACAAAAATAATACTAAACCAACAAAACGACAACCATAGATGGCGTTGTACATGAGAAAACTAAAGCGCCATGTATTAGCAAATGTGAAAAAGTCTTTCTCTTGAAGACTTCTCCTTTTGACCGCAGCATGCAAGGTCGTCGATGACCGATCGAATAGTTTTGAAGATAATATACTGAAAGTTAATTTTTTTTAGTATTCTTTTTTTAACCTAAATTCAACCGTATGAGCATATAAATAGAGCAGTGTTTGCGCAGGCAGCGTCCGCCAGAACATCCTATTCGGGCAGGCGATGGACCGGCCTCGCTACAACGCGGTTGTCCGGCGTTGCGCGCTCGACCGTGACTTCACGCTGTTCCCGCACGGAGACAAGACCGTCGTCGGCGAGAGGGGCGTCAGTCTCAGTGGAGGTAAGACTATAAGGTATCGCTCTTTAAGCATATACTTGTTGTAAAATGAATCGTATACTCTGCAATATGATGATGAAAAGTGTACAATTAACATATAATCAGAAAAAACGCAAGAATTGTCGAATTTTAAATTTATTGCATTAATATTTTTATTTAATGATTGCCAGGCTTAAGAAAATAGATAATAATAATAATACACGCCTATACCGGTACCACCGCTTTGCTTTAGTCTTCCATACAGATATAGTTTGAACATTGATCACGCACCACGCCATACATGGATGAACCCGTAAGCATCCTTACGGGTTGACATTTCCAGAGTTCAATGTCTGACATACAGTTTTCCTCCCGATATTTTGCCAGGTGTGTAATATTTGATTTATAGACGGTTCTTTTAAAATTATTTGTGTTTTCCCAGGCCAGCGCGCCCGTATTTCCTTGGCTCGCGCGGTGTACAAGCGCGCGGACATCTACCTGCTGGACGACCCCCTGTCCGCGGTGGACGCGCACGTCGGCCGACACCTGTTCGAGTCCTGTCTCGTCGGTTACCTGCGGAACACCACCAGGATACTCGTCACACACCAGCTGCAGTTCCTGAGGGATGTCGATCAGGTGTGTGAGATATCCAAAAAAGAAAATAAAAAACTAAAAAGGCTATATCGGTTAAGATCTGTCAAACTTGAAACGCCGTTCGAATGCGTAGAAATAAACTATATTTTCCATGAAAGTAGCAGTCTATTCCGAATAGATTTCCATTAACATTTCCTTACATAAAGTGGTTTGTTTGTTGTAATACATGTTTTTTTTTCATCTCCTTCCTCGTGTTTTTCTAAATCATAGATAAAATTATAATAAACCTTTGAAAACCACTTGCAACGTTAATGTTTCGCTGTTATTTACATACATTATTCTTACTATACAGATAATAATCTTGAAGAACGGCTCGATAGCGGCGGCGGGTAACTTCGACACGCTAAGCGCGTCTGGTTTAGACTTCGCGACGCTCTTAGCCCGCGACCCTGAGGAGGAGAAGCCGGCAGTGGACCCCAACGCGCCCGACACCGACACCGAGTCTATACTGCAGGGCAGCTTTAGGAAACGACAGATGAGCATACATTCCGTGAGTTGAGATTTTGATAATGTAGGGTCTGTTGAAAGGACTTTAGAGTACATTTCTTTGTATAGTTACCTTCTTCCACAAGAAATCTTGTGCTAACTTATAATGACGGGTGCTGGGATTGAAAATGTCCACTAGATGTATCTGTGACCACAGGATTACCCCCCCCCCCTATGGGGGAGATCCTGTGGTCACGAAAGTTCGAAAGATACACATCCCGCGGGACTGTGTGTATTTGACAGCGTATACCACGCTTTCCGGTTTGAGTTGTTGTCACGAAATATAGAAAAGAGATACAAATCCACCTTTTTGAAAAAAAATTGATTTACTTTCTATTGTTGAATGCGAATGACCCTGATCGACATACAAAATATGTAATTATACATTACTTTCTAGGTAAGTTCTGTAGACAACTTAACAGCGACCGCACCACCAGCTGCAGAAGCCGAAGGTCGTAGCGCAGGCGCGGTGGGCGGGAAGGTCTACGGCGCGTACTTAGGCGCTGCGGGACACCCCTGCCTTGTTGTCGTCATGATGTTAGTCGCCACACTCGCGCAGCTGCTGGGATCCGCGTCCGATTGGTGGACTAGTTACTGGTCAGTTGGTATACACATTAACTGTATCATTAGGCAATATTACGCACACTCTTAACACCTGTATCCTACTCAATCAACACAATAAAGATTACTTTACTTTACTCTTCAATAATGCCCCTTGAACAGTGTAAAACACACCGACATGTATGGTAGATGATTTTCAACAAAAAAATATTATAACAAGATTTAGTCGTTTTGGCGGAAGGATTAATAAACATACACACAAACTGTTGGCTTAAATATATTTATACAGTTGCTATAAAGCTATATGTTTAATGCCAACACTTGAAAACGTCGTTGAAAGCCCGTAGCACGCGTAGGTCACCGGTGACCGACAAAATAGTTTATTGTTTAATCTGCGTCTGGTCGTTTTCAAACGCTGACAACTCTTCGATATAAAATATAAGATATTATTATGTCTATTACAGAAATTGTATATTAACGCGAATTATTTATTGTATTATCTTTCAGGGTTAACTTAGAAGAAGACCACCCCGTTGAGAAGATGGCAATGATGCGGCGCGCCAATGGCACCGCGCTACAGTTAGCCAACAACTTCACGCAGAGCCTCATGGAGAACACGTACTACGATAAAGTCGGCCTCAGCAGATACGACTGCATCTATATTTATACTGGTAAGTTAAACACTTTAGGCTTTTAACAGTATTCTAGCTTTTTCTCGCGGCTTCACCCGCGTAGATATCGTTTATGGCTTTAAAATATTAACCTACTTTTCGCAGTCGGGTAAAAAGTGTCATCTATACCAAATTTCGTCCCAATTAACTTAATCGTTTAAGCGTGAATGAGTACCCACAATTAACTAAAAAAGGTACCACCACCCCATAAAGTAGTCGTACTTTTTTACTTAAAACTTTAATCATTGTATCACGGGGGGCTTTACAGACATTCATTCACATGCACAAACACACCCAGACTCAGAACAAGCATTTGTGGATCGCACAAATTCTTGTCGTACGCGGGGATCGAACCCGCGACACGTCGCGTACAGTGGTAATTGGCGTGGTGGCCATATACCACTGCTATCCGTGCAGTCAAAATATCGCAGTTATGAAAAAGTGATTCTGTTCTACATCGTTTACAGCGCCGTCAAGACACAAACTTTTTTATTAAATAACAACAATTTACGTATCTTTATTCTCTTTGACAGGTATGGTGATCGCACTAGTCGTGATATCCCTCCTCCGTTCGTTCATGTTCTTCACCATGGCCATGCGCGCGTCCACCAGGCTTCACAACAACATGTTCGCGTCGATCACTCGCGCTCCAATGCGGTTCTTCCACGTCAACCCTTCGGGGCGGATCCTGAACAGATTCTCTAAGGATATGGGAGCAGTTGATGAAGTACTGCCGTCGGCGTTACTTGATGTCTTACAGGTAAATTATTATTATTACTTTTTGTTTAAAAATTAAATGAGGGTTTACAAAATCAACATCACATTACAAAGGTTGGACATATTCTTTCTTATTTTGCTATAATGTTATGTTATTTTTTGAACCCATCATACATACATACCGATGCGACAATCAAGGGGTTAAAATTTATCGGTATAAGCAACATGATATTTATTTTAAAATTGTGTTTTTATGCATCATATCCAGCATGTATTCACAAATAAATTTTCAGTATGCGACATTCTGCAAGTTCATTTGAGTCTACATTCCACTTTATAGTGACAGAGTCATCATGACTTAAATCATGTCAGTAAATGATAAATTATAACTTCCTTTTCCTTTCAGATCGGGCTCTCGCTCATCGGTATCGTGGTCGTAGTGGCGATAGTGAACTACTGGCTGCTGGTCCCCACAGTGGCCATCGGGTTCGTGTTCTACGGGCTGCGGATCTTCTACCTGTCCTCCTCGCGCAGCATCAAGCGCCTCGAGGGTGTGAGTGAGTCATCTCTGACGCATAGCGCGACCATTTTATAGATACTAACACCAAGGCTAACATCGGATCGGCTCGCCTATCTCCGTGGCTCTCTGAAGCCTAGAGCCATATTCAGTGGCTTTCTAACGCTCGTATTCAAGAACTACAGTCGTTAAAGACACACTATTCTGTCATTCTGTCTTTGTCACTCTCAAGCGGTGTGACAGAGACAGCATGACAAAGTGTGACTTTCAAAAATCATACATATTTTGATGACACCTAAAATATTTTTAATGTAACATCATTTCACGTACATATTTATCGTATCGGTAGGTGCTAAATTAGTTTATTGAAATAACTTTATTCTCTTATTATAAATTATTGTTTTAGTTTTAGATGATTCTTTTCGTCTGACTAGCTCGGAAGCTTAAATCAACTATCGTTAGTTTAAAACAGTAAAAATCATAAATACCCAAACATTTTCCTTTATTTACTTATATCCAAAATTGTCTTTTACTATTATTTCACCAAGTTAATAAAAAAATCTTATAAAAAGTAGTTCTGCATGCGATATCACGTCACCCTGTCCTCCCATACATACTTTAATACAGTGTTCGTTCCCTTTAGCTCGCAGTCCGGTGTTCTCTCACTTGAACGCGTCGCTGCAGGGCATCACCACGATCCGCGCGTTCGGCGCGCAAGAGGCGCTCATCAGAGAGTTCGACAACCATCAGGATCTGCATAGCTCGGCTTGGTGAGTCAGATAGCTTATTGAATATTAATTTGATATTTATTGTAGTAATAAATAATCATAATAGTAATCTTATCAATACCTCAAATTAGTTTCATCTCTATACTTTACAATAGTCTTGTCGTCCTTACCTTAAGTCCCTTATACCTTAAGTCGTCCATGTCTTTTCTTCCATAGAGCATGGGTGGATGGCCCTTGGTAGATGTCTCAACACATTCTTGATTAAAGTTTTCAACAAGGTCTTTGAAAAGGATCAGGTTTCTTCCCTTGAAGTTAGCCCGTGAATTAAATGAGATTAAGCCTTGAGCTCGATGTCGGTCACCAGTGACTTGCGAACAATAGATTGTCGATTGTTCTGCATTCGATGTTTATTGAATGTTACGTATTTAATGTTTTGAAAAATTTATGAAAGCTTTTCTAATGGTAAACTTTTTATTTATTTAAAAACTTTTATTCTTGTGTTCCAAAGTTACGGTTTTTGGAAACACAGGATTAAAAGAACAAAAATACTGAATGAAATAGGAGTCTCAAAGTGTTTGTGTAAACTTCTTTGGTGTTTAAATGCGATATGTATAAAAAAAAGTATTAAAATACTTGTACTCATTTCAGGTATTTGTTTATTGCGAGTTCAAGAGCGTTTGGGTTCTGGTTGGACCTCGTGTGCGTGGTTTACATCGCTATGGTTACGCTTAGTTTCCTAGTGTTTGGCAATGGTAAGCTCCTTTCTATTTACGCACACCAGTTACTTCATGACTATGCTCAACCTCTTTTTATGACATTGTCGGTCTGAGTTACAGCCTATTAAGACCTGATAGGAGTCACTCCTTCTTTTCTTTGCCTAAATAGATTTACCCAACACAAACATTAATTTCTGTCTCTTCCAAGATAATAATGAACTATTTGGCTATTAGGTACTTGAACAAACTATATTATATTTATATATTTTTTTTGCAGATGAGTACGGCGGTAATGTCGGTTTAGCTATCACGCAAGCGATGGGTCTAACGGGAATGTTCCAGTGGGGAATGCGACAGTCCACTGAGCTAGAAAATCAAATGACTAGCGTTGAAAGGTAGCCATTATTATTATTACGTTATTTATATAATAGCACTGTGTATTAATTTATAATTAGAGGTACTTTTAAAAGTTAAAATGAAATAGATTTATAAAAATAAGAGTTTTAAAACGTTTTCCTTATTTCATGCGAAAACCTCCGTTCTCTTTAGTTCTTGGTATCCATCTAATCTTTTGAAATAATGTAAACAAATACATTTTGATTTTATGGTATGGTTAGATCAAGCATTGTAAATCTTTAAACATTATTGACCGCTGCTCTTTAATGCAACAAATTTTCAACAACAACTCATCTCACATTACCAACAGGATACAAGAATACTCCACAATAGAATCGGAGCCGCCTTTACAATCGGAGCCAGACAAGAAGCCCCCGCCATCATGGCCGGAGGCCGGGCGCGTGGAGTTCCGCCACGTGTCGCTGTACTACGTGCCGGGCGAGCCCGCCGTGCTCAACGACCTGAGCTTCCAGGTCGAGCCCAGGGAGAAGGTCGGGATTGTAGGCCGGACGGGAGCCGGCAAGTCCTCGCTTATCAATGCTCTTTTTAGGTACGTATAGACGCTTCAAATAAGGTATAAACAGTTTTTTGGCCTAGGCACCATATGGTATGACATATATTGCTTAACATATTCGGCAAGGTATCTGGTCATCTCGTAACGATACCACACATACAATATGTTTGATTGTGTGTAACTTGTATGATATTGTGTGGACAAACAAAGTTACTTATAGAAGGATCTGCGATGTAAGCCGACATGTCGCGCTATAAATGTTGCCTAGATTTTAATCTTTTATGTACCCTATTTTACATCATAATTATGTTGGCGATTTATCTTACATGGACATTTTTATAGTGGAACTTTTAATAAAACTATGATAAACCACAAAAATAAATATTCCCCTTCCCCTCTAAGGCATGAAATCATCATCATCATAATTTCCCTGCCGTTGACCCAATTATTGTTTGGGGTCGGCTCATTATGTCTTGAACTAAAATCAACTAACGTAACGCATGAACTACAAGTATCACTTTCCAACAGGCTAGCAACAATCGAGGGCGAGATAATAATCGACGGTCGCGAGACGTCTCAGCTGGGCCTGCACGAGCTGCGCAGCCAGGTGTCTATCATCCCGCAGGAGCCCGTGCTGTTCTCCGGGACCATGCGACACAACCTCGACCCCTTCGACGAGTACCCCGACCAAGTGCTCTGGAGGGCTCTCGAAGAGGTAACCACACACACAATACATTCGTCATCATCATTTCCCTGCCTTTATCCCAATTATTATTTGGGGTCGGCGCAGCACGAATCTTATCTGACGTCATCTCGCAAGTGACACTCTTACTACATTCATGTAGTTTATTAATATTCATTTAGTCTACCTAAGCCTGTGACACTTGCACCTAGAGGTTAAGAGTAATTGTAGGTTTTATTTTTTGGTTCATCAAGTTATAACTTTATTTTGAAAATACTTTTGTGACTTTTTCTTTGTTTTGGGCATTCAATAGGCAAATCAATATCTTTCTTTTTATTGTAATTGTATTGTATTGTATTCGGTCATTAGTAAAGACCGAAGCTACAATAAAAGACATGTTTTCTTTAAGCCTGAGCCTGAGCTTTATCTGTTTCTCTAAATTATTACAGTGTAAATAATTTTTGCCGTAATTTAATTACGACATTGTTTTACCCTGTAAATAGCGCCTTTATGTTATCGTCAGCTGTTTAATTTCTTCGTATATTCTTTAATTAATACAACAATCTAAATTATTTTCCATATCCAGGTGGAATTAAAAGAGGCAGTGATGGAGCTCCCGGCGGGGCTGTCGTCCCGCATGTCGGAGGGCGGCGGGAACTTCTCGGTGGGACAGCGGCAGCTCGTGTGCCTCGCGCGCGCCATCGTGCGCCGCAACCGCCTGCTCGTGTTAGATGAGGCCACCGCCAACGTCGACCCGCAGTATGTACTAACACTCTAGTTGGTTTTTTATAATAACATTCGTGAGAATTATTCATATTTTAAGAGATATTTATAACGGTTTACGCAGGCGTATTTATCGGGATAGCCCGACTAGTGTCGAACTCAACCGGAGTCCTTAATCTTGAGCTGACGCGGCGGTGGGGTCCGAAACTAGTCGGGCTATCCCGATAAATACGCGTGAGTAAACCGTTATAAATATCTCTTAAAATCTAGTTGGTGTTTGTAATAAGCTCAACTTGAAGAGCAGATGAGGAGAAATGAAATGCGTGTTGTCCTTTTGCAATTGTATTAGCGACTAATCGTTTTACATTCAATATAATGTTTTAAACTACTGACCTGACGTGCCTATACTTAGCTAATCATATAGAACTCTTTCGTGACGTGTACGACACTTCTTACATCAACACTAGTACAATTATTGAGCCAGATGTACTACACTGGCATGTCTGTCTGTACAAGGGTTGAACCAGAATACACGAAAGAACAGATCGTAATCGCTGAATTGAGCTTAATCCTAATGTTAACCTTATGTGATTATATGAGATTTGCAATTTTCTTCATTCAAACTAAAATTGATTGATTGATTTTTAAAGTCATTATCAAAAACATAAACATACTCTATTTTATGTCGACCTAGGATTTTTGATGAAAAATATATTTAAGTTAGAATTTACATTTTCTATAACTCTAATTTTGTTTTACAGGACTGATGCACTTATACAAACGACAATAAGAAACAAATTTGCGGAGTGCACCGTCCTCACGATTGCTCACCGCCTTCATACCGTCATGGATTCCGATAAGGTAAATATCTAATTATGTAATATAACCTAACTAGGGACTTTTAACGACCTTTATTAAAATAATTGAATCTTATAGGAAACAAGGTAACCATATACTACACACTTATATCATCTACAGTGGAACCCGTAATCCGACGTCCCAATCGCTGTTGAAAGCTTAACACATCTTTAGCAATGTATGTAGGTAATGGATAATCGGAGCGGTTGCAACTTGTAACCGCCTCTACTATGCTGTGATGTAATTTGTCGGACTACAGGGAACTCTTTCCAAAAAAGGTTTACAAAAAATCTGGTTTACAAGGTCTTAGGCAGTACTCTATAATCCAACAAATTCGATAGTCTGACATTATCTGGCATAACGTTTGTCGGATAAACGCGGTTCTACTGTAAGTTAAAACGGCTGTTTCAATCATCTGTCATAGATGCTAGAGGGCACTGATGATGATGACTGTGATTGTATTGAGCATGCGCCGTTGTGCAGGTGTTGGTAATGGACGCGGGCCGCATGGTGGAGTTTGACCATCCGCACAACCTGCTGAAGAACCCCGAGGGCGTGCTGCGCGCCATGGTGGACCAGACCGGCCGCGCCATGGCCGAGACGCTCTGCAAAGTCGCCGAACAGGTACATAATTATACTTACCATACAATAAAGCATTTTCGATCCATAGTTGTGATAGGTCAAACTTAAAATGAAGACACATTTTTCTTGTTTCGCAGAAATGTAATATTCTTATTTTTTTTGTTCAAAGGCATACCAAAAGAAATACGAGCAACCAGCGGCGGGCAGCTCCGATTGATACAAACTAATATAGTGCTAGGCTATGAATCAATTGTTCCTACAATGATATATTGTACAAAGGATCTGGTGATAAGTAATTGTGCATGGTGTGGGCATGCAATCTAACATCACGGTTAATTCCCAATAAGTGAAATGATTAATTAATTTGTATTATATTTATAATGTAGGTCAACACTTCCATGACTAATGCGCTCCTTCGTAAAAGAGGATTTAATCGATGCGGCGACGCACAACTCTACTACAGAGCATCACGTGAAAAAAAACTTAAATATTTCACGGTCGGTGGGTTCGCACCGCACTCGAGTTTTTACGACGTTATTTCTCGACATTGTTTGTTATTGAAAAATGTTTCTGAGTACAGGAGCATTATCAGTAATTAGTAACGTGAACCGTTTTTTTACGCCATGCACTTATAAACCCCTGCGCATGATGACATAATTGTAGCAGTTAGTGTGCGGTTGTTTTTAGTTTGGTCAATTAACCCTTAAGTCGGGAAGAAGTGTTTTAAAGTTTTTATTTATCAAGATTTTATTATTTTGTACTTAATGTTTAACAAGTGCTCAACTCTTTATTCAATCTTTAGGGAATTTAGTGTTGTTCAATTATATGTACTTACATTAAAAATAAACCGCAGCAACATAGAACCGGTCTGTACACATGTCCAGGTTTTTACTAAGTATACGTATATCGTCAATTATTAGTGTATCATTGAAAACGAACACGTCTGTCGGCCGGTTTATAACTATCTGTGTGAATTTCTTTACTGAATTCCGAGTAAACTTGTGGCTTGTTGCAATTATTTTACCACATTTTACGAGCTGAGAACGAACGGAAAAATGAAATTTCCAACATTCTGCCTCGGCGTTGAGTATCGAGGCGTTATTGTTCATATTCCTGTTAATTACTTAGTTTCATGAGCCTCAAGCCATTAGAACTGGAAGTGTTGATTTAACGTCACAAAATGTATTATGTATTTTTTTTATAAAATGAAATATTTTTAAGAATATGTTTTATTATTATGTGACTTAGCTAATATGTTTTGTTTTTATAAACGACAAGTGAGATTTACATTTTTATTTTAGAATTTAACAAATTGCATTCATGTATGTGTACGTTGAAAACGGAATACTTTTTAAATATATTTGAACTCGAATACCATTATAATAGATTTATATGTAATTAAATAAATTAACGGTCCAATAACTGTGAGCTTTAAGGAATAGTTACGAGGTGCTATAACTTGCAATCTTGTACTTAAGGACGCCGGTCCTCGACGTCTTCTCTCTACGGAGGCGCGCTCTCAAATAATGTACTTACCAATCGAAATGAACCTGTGAATATATGGATACTTGAAGTATCAACACCAAAAGTGCTTAATTTTGAGAACTTATATTTTTATGTATATCACATAGTTTTATTTAATTATGATTTTAATGTTATTGTTAATGTGATGCAATGAATTAGTGAAAACGTAATGTACGCTATTTAAAATGTTATGTAAGTAAGAACTTGTTACATGTTGGTTTATTGCAATAGAAATAAAACAGTTTTTACGTATCGATAGCATTTGTTTTAATTATATACAATATTCCAAATAAGAAAATACATTCTTATCCAAGATGTTTCGTTTTTGAACCTTCACAATCGGTTTACTAGTACTTAAATCAAACTATTATAATCATTTACGGAATGTATCAATTAAACTATAATACTTAATGTTTACATTAAACATGACCTGTTAGGCGTCCTATTAGTAACACATTATGTAAAAATACTCTTGTTTATAATAATATTTACATCAGTATTACTTACAACAACACACTATTATAAAAAAATGTAAAAAAAAACAAGATCAAACAGAGCCAGCAGTGTACAAACACCAAACTTATCTCGACTACCGTGTGCTAGTGTTAACATTGTTTTGGTTTGTTTCTGGTTTATATACTACCGCCTCTATAACAACACCCACACTTCGATTATCACAGAACCCTGAATCGTCGCAACACACATTACACTCCGCTGTTTACACACAACATAAATTACTACAGTAAAGAGAAGATAAATTAAAGTTCTAACCTAACAGTCGTCGCCGTGCGCGCGACACATCGCAACACAACCTAACGCGGCATCCATCCGCGAGTACATTAGAAATAGAAAGATACACAACGATAAAAGTAAGACAAAGAGATAAATAAAAATAAATAGTGGAATACAACCGCAAACTTAAAATAAATTGTCATGATAGATTTCCATTGGCACGAGAGAAATGGAAACACGAAACGATGTTATAGTAATCAGACGAAGAAGATACTGAGATCTTAGAAAACTGTATACAGGTTTCAAATCGACCTACAACTAATTAATTACGTAATGTGATATTTGAATATTACAAATAGCTTAACTACTCACAGTCTTCATACGAATTGGCAGCACAGGGCGTGTCCCGTCACGCGCGAGTGTCAAACACTAAACGTCACGTCCGCACTGAGTCGCGGTAGCTGCCGGCAGAGTTATACGAGCGCGGTGAGGCTGCCCGAGCGCGAGTTTTTGTTGTCGTCTTGTTCGTTCGGGTTTGGTTTGGTCTGTAACGATGCAAATGTCACTGTCACAGTATTCCTTATGGATGAGATGGGGTGCAGGTGTGTGGTGCATAGTAAGTCAGTATCGTTTACACACATCGCTGCGCGCGGGCGGCGCGGGCGGCAGCGGCAGCGCCAGGCGCAGCGCGGTCCAGAAGGCGCGCTCGTGCACGTGCCGCCACGCCACCAGCCGCGTGCCGCGCAGCGTCGACACCAGGCTCTCGCCGCCCTCCTTAGCCTCGCGCTTCAGCTTCGGCAAGTCCTACGGACAAAAAAATAACAATTCATGAAATATATTTTTTTTATGGAATTTCTAAATAACAGGAGATAGTGAATATTAATTAGAAAAAAATGACGTAAGTAAATCAACACAAGTAGTAACAAGCAATTAAATCTAATTGGATTGTAACCGTAAACGTTATAAGAGGTAAAAAGGCAGTTTTCTGTCGCTTAAATCAAGTTTCCAAGACCGTGGTTACGAGTCACCAGATGATATCACGACATCTTCCTGTCGTGCGAGTTTCTCCCAATGGACTGTGGCGGAAACTATACTACCCAGTGACCTATTACTTTTACTGTCAAATTACATAAACTGTTAATACCCGTTATTTATTTTAGAAAGCCTACAAAGACTCAATAAAATGCAAACCTGCAATAGAACAACAACGGGAGGCAGCGGCAGTGCCCTCAGTTGTCGTAGCGCGGTGAGCAGCTGCTGAGGCGAGTGTTGCGCGGGGGAGAGCACGGCCACCAGAGACCGGCAGCGGGACGCCTCGCCCACTAGCTCACTGTACCCTGGAAACATACACACAGTATTAACATAAGGATTTTTATTTTTAAAACGTTTTCCATACTAAAGAATTTAATCATTGTATCGTGGAGAGTTTCACAGACAGTCAGTTCACATGCACAAAGACACCCAAACTCAGAACAAACATTTGTGGAACACATAAATTCTTGTCCTACGCGGGGATCGAACCCGCGACACGTCGCGTACAATGGTAATTGGCATGTTGACATATAGCACTTGGCTACCCGTGCAGTCAATTAATGAATAATAGAAAAAGATTATGATTTACGATGCTCCTTTTTATATAAATTTGATGTACCTACTACTTTATTCATTGTCATATTTGGTATTGACAAGTACGAATATTTCAAACTGCAGCTGGTACGGACGCTTTGGATGCTTATAAGATATGTCGAAAAAGGAACACGACCAAGTGAGACAATGGATGGAAAACCCACAGTCAGATAAAAAAATAAACACTTATCTAGATTATCCAACTTTATGCGTAAGTAAAATTAATATACTCTTCATGAATGGTTTTTCCTACAATAGATAAAGTTTGCTAGAATTAAGTATTATTTGAATACTTAGGGAAAACCATAGTAACCCCTTGACAAATTTTTTGACTTAATTTATTAGTAGGTCAAAATGTCGTTGACAAAAATAATTGATTAATCAGTAGATGCAATTACACAAAAATATCGAAGTCATAATCAGACTTTAAAAAGCAATGGAATTTTATAGTGTGTACCGAGTTCTTAATTAAACGAAAAACATATTAATATCAAGTATCAACAGCATTTATATCATGATTTATTGAGGCCTTGTTAAAAAGATAACTGTCGGTTAATAGGAACAGATATATACGAGCACACATTCGCGGAATGCTTATCACAGGGAAAAGAAAAAAATAAAATAAGAATATTGAAATATTCCTGTTAAAGATTCTACAAAAGTAGCACAGTATAAATAAATAAAGTACTGAAAAGATCCAAAAGTGCGTCACTTAACAATGCTAACGTTATGGAACTCAAAGTTTTCTTCCTAACCTATATTGTCCCACTGCACGGCAAAAATAAATAAAAAATTTCATTAATACACTGTATACAACTATGTCGCTTCCCGCGTGTATAAATCCTTGTATCCTTAGATTTCAAAAACTATGGAATGAACTTTGTTGCCGTTTTTTTATAGATAAAATGTTTCAAGAGTAAGGTTTATATGTATAATACATGCATCAGTGCAAAGCTGGGACTGGTCGCTATTACTGTATACATATATTATTGTGCTGTGGTAGTCATCTATAGAAAATCTTAATTGTATAACGTTTGACGTTTCCTGTAGTCGCCTACGTAAGTTAGACCGCACAGATTCCCTGAATTCGTAACCACTGTATTTCCACGTAACTGTTTTCAATAACACATCAACAGGGTACTGTTATGCTAATTTTATTTTTGTGTTTTGTTTGTAGTTGTTATGTCATTCGTGAAATAAATACCTATGGTATAGGATTACACAATCAAATTAAGTTATTCTGATAACTCTGCAATTATGGGATTTAGTGTCCATGAAAAGTCCAAGCTTTTATTTTTGTTGTTATTTGCTCTCTACATTTAAATATTGACTGTTATTGTGACTTAAAACAACTACGTATACCGAATTCTGAAAAGTCAACTAAGTTGCTGATCAGCATTATATTTTTTGTCACTAGATCACAGACATAGCTAAAACGAAATTCTGAAGTTATGTTTAAGTACAAAAATACTGTGCGTTCTCAAAGTTAAATAAGCTATATAGTATATTAATCCTACCAATATTATGTAAAAGTTTGTAAGTATGGATGAATGGATGTTTGTTACTCTTTCATGCTTTAACAGTTAAACCAATTTGTAAGTTGGTACGCAGTTAGTTGACACCCTGAACAAAAGCTACTTTTTACATAACTGCAAAAAAGAGGCAATATTTGTAGCTTTAACCGAAATCCACACATGAGAAGCCGCTTGAAAAAGTTAGTTAGTAATAAAACATTAAGTAAGATATACTAAGGTAGTAAGTATTGAAACATTAAGTAAGCTATACTCACAGGTATCGGGCTGCGTCGATAGCAATACAGCGTGGACTCTGTACTTGTACTTGAGAGACAGCGTGGGCAGCAGAGCGCCGCGCACCAGCTCACCGTCCACAGGGGTCCAGCATACTAGCACGTCGAACTCCTTTTCTAGAACTATAAAAGTAAGCTGTATTTAGTAGTTATTTTTGATTTTTGGGTAGGTAAGTACTATGTAAATAAGGGGTGAAGAAAAGCTAGGAGTAAGAAACGGTTGAAAAAATCTGATATTTTTTTTAAGATCCGGTTGTTGTATATGTGTAAAAAGAGAGATACTTAAAGGTAAACTCATTCTGTTTACTGTTTAACAAACAAAGAAAACATAATTTTTAGAGCATTGATCTCGATTAATGATAAGACAAAATTCAGGGAAACGAATAGAGCGAGCTGAATCCTTTCATTTTTCTGAGTAATAAATATTATAATAAACATTTTTCAAGAGGAAAGAATACATCTAAACTTCCGATAAAAGCAATGGAAGATAAATACAGTAAACAAACAAGTTTATTTTGTCAACAACATCTTCCTGTTGAATAAATGACGAATCATGACGTATACCATATATGACTACAAAAACAGTTAAACACGCTAACAAAACTTAAACCACAAACACGACATGTCTACCGTCTACACGTGCATCTAATGAAAGTAAATTGTTAAATTATGTATTTACTTATTTACATGATAAAGTAAACAGTTATTTACATGCAAACAATCTCTGCTTAAACATCAGTAGTTCAATCTCTTTCGTATTATTCATCAATAAAGGATATTGGCTACGTCTAATAACATTTCCTTGAATCTTAAACAGTAGTCAGTGACATCTCCTCACTGCAAATATACTAACAGCAAGTGAACAACCTGATTATTCTATTAATCGAAAATATTCATTTTCATTAGCATGTACTTATCGCTACGGCGTAAGTGTTAGCATAATGTTTGCATGTCATGATTACTTAGAACCTCGCGCATAGCGCAGCCTGTTTGTATGACGCAATTTAAAATGTTTTAACAATATCTGATTGCTTTTTTTCCGCTATTTAATAGCTAGTTTTTTTGTACTGTATTAGCAATGATCTGTTAAATATACAGTGCCTAATTTACCGCGAAGAGAGAAACGAAACTCTTATATTTTTAACAGCTAATAAGAAGGAGCAATATGTTTAGTTTTCTGTTGCCCAAAACTAAATAAAACGAGATGGATTAGGGGAATACCGCTTTAAGCCAGATTAATACAAACAAAGGCGGTATTTTCCCTATTCCCTGTTCAAACAGTTACCATGCAAAAAATAGTAACGTTCGCCGAATAGAAAAAGCTTTTACAGTCGAGCTGGATATATAGGAAAATGAGGAAAGCGTTGTCTTCACCGTGCCCATATATCGACTGCACTGCAACCAAACCTTTCTTTCGAACAGGACAGCTGAGATTTACAATAACTAAATGTGCTTCAAACATGCGCTAAATCCTTGGTGTCCGACAAGAGGGTCAACAAATCCTCGTGTTTGGGTTATTATCTAACATACAGTTTTAGAATACATACCTCTAGCCCGTCTCGCAGTCGGTTGCGCTCTGGCTCTTGCATGTCGTGCCGCAAGCAGCAGACGCGGGGTACAGCGGCGATGTAGCGCGGCGGCTGACACCAGCGCCAGCGCCCCGGCCGCCGCACCCAACGCCAGCGCGCGCCACGGGACCGAGCCCCCTCCGCACCAGGACGAACTACCGCCCTCGTCTAAGCTGCCGTCTGGTGGAAAATAGTACTTATGTAAAGACTAATAATAGTAAAAGATCTTAAAGTTGGCTTTTGCCCCAACTATACATATAAGGGTTGGCCTTCATGCGCGAGCGATCCCACGACTCTAGCTTTGGTAGAAGGGGCTCGGAGTGTTTTTGGTCAGTGTCATTCCGACATATCTCCACGCCATGCCCTCGAAATAGGTTGAAGTCACTAGAGTTTCATCTCGGAAAACAAAAAAAAATGGTTAGCCTTCATTCAAACCCGATTAAGCTAAGTACCAATGTTTGACATGGAGCGGCTGTCTATTGGAACTCAGTACGTCAACGGCTTAGTTACCCGGGCAACATTTTACCCCTCAGTAAAACTAGTAGTCTGACTCTTGAAGGTTGTAAGTGGAAGGAATTTGAGGTATAGGAGAAATTGTTAGAACAGGGGTCTATAGCCACACTAAAAAGCCTCATCTAGACGATGCAAGATGCGTCATCGAAATATCGTTCGAGTTTTGATGTATGTATTGTAGAGTCGCGTGGGTATGACATTATTTATATGTAATCGATCAGAGGTATTGCAATGCAACTCGTACGATATTTCTCGCAACCTCTAAATGACGCTTTATTGGCTGCGGTCAGACAATGTCCATAAAAACGATTTGTATAGAAGTAAACAGAATTAAGTGTCCAAACTACGTGTCTCCTAACCTTTTCCTTTTACATTATATAACATTTACAGAACTGTTTTGATTATCCAACAGTTGTAACTTTTTTTTTAACTTGTTATTAAGTAGTTTCTACAAACAACCTATAAGGGAAACGGAGAAGCAAATACAAATGAATCACTTCTAAAAACAAACAATAAAAATATTATACTTAAGTATTTAGCTTCTTAAAGTAATAAAACCCACTACTTATAGACATTAATGACTAAGACATGTACTTATAACGCCTTATAATCGAATAAAAATCCTAGCACAGACTACAGACGTTAAATAAGTCATAAATCACATTGAATACAATTTTATGTGGTCAGTAAGTATTATTGCAGTATCATTGCAATGTTTTGACTAGGCCGTCTTGCTATCCAGCCACATACATCGCTGGGTAATACATTGTCTGCCCACGCACTGACTTGCACGCATACTTTAACTTGCAATGAAACAAAATACTCGTTTTTACTTCAATACCAAGGAGTCTGAAATAATTAGCCCACCTATTTGCTGCAACGATGAAGGTTTTACTAATTAATCGTGTCTTTTTTGTGAATGATTCTTTACGGTTTTTCGATAGGCTTTCCGCTTTGCTGCGTCGTTTTTTATACTGAAGTATGTTTAATAAAATGTAATTATAGTTTCAAGTGAAACTGAATTGATATAAAAACTAAGTGACTATTAGTATTAAAGATTAATTTGTCTTACTTAGTAATTTAATGCATTGTATTGTAACAAGATATTTATATTTCCTGAGATCCAATAAACGTATTACTTATTTCTGCTGTTGTATCCTATGCAGTATGGATACTGAATAATGCAAAGCTTTTTTTCTTAGTGCGGGACGAATAGCTCGTATACATTATACCTAATTAGTAAAGAAATAAAAATAAACAAAAATGTTCATGTCTTAATTAAGATGGATGCAATGTAAGTGTGGGAGACGCTTACTTGGTCCCTACAGACATCAACCATTGTTTCTAAAGGTTGCTTGTTTGACTACACTGTAAGACTATAGGTTAAACGTAAAACGTAATTCCCTCTCAATCAACTAAATTGGCAATACTATACCAGATGTCTAAAATAAGTAAAGTTTTTGTAAATTATTGAACATGCTCAGAATTACTGTTATATGTATAGGTCCGATCGTATAAGGACTATAAAATTTAATTAATTGGTTTTACATTCTTTAAAAATCACTAAAAAACTTTGGTAATGAATAACATTGCGACATAATTAATTAATTTTCAAATATTTCGGAAATATGTCGCAATAATTATTCTTTCTTACATAGAATAACTATTGATATAGTATTATTTTTACTGAAAAGACGTTTATAATAAGCAAATGACGTACTCCAGGAAATACTTTAGACATCGCAAATGGACCTGGACTTAAGGTTTAAAAAGATCAAAAGTTTTACTGTTATCTCCAATCGCGAATGCTAACTGCATTCGCAGAGCATAATGGCGCCTAACTGTCGGTTAACCTAGGTCATATAAATGTCACATTTTCCCTATAAACGACAGCAGATAGAATAATTAAGATGTGTACCTACTTGACAAGCTTTGGTGACGTAACTAATACAATGTATTATTAGATAAAGACATCACACGTCAACAGTGACAATATGATTAGGCTCACGTTTCATGACGTTTCAATCTCTATTTTCTTGGCAATAAGGATCATTTTCGTAATTAGTGGTTAGTGATTGACGTCATAGATACTACGTGTTATACTCCTATTATTCATCTTACTAATTGGTATTATTAATGCGAAAGCTCGTCACGAAAATATCTTGTTTCAGGAAAAGCCACATGAAGAATATTACATTTTGGACGATGTACCGAATCTTGGAAATTGGACTGAATTTAGCTTTTGGTAGTCTATAATCAGGCTTTTACCTCTTTTAGGTAACGCTGTAGCAGTTGTAAAAGCGAGATAGCGCTCTACACGGTATAAAGCGACATTTTACTCCCACAATTGCTAGTCTTACTTTAAGATACGATGGTAGAGACCTTGGCTTACATTTTAAAGTAGGCACATATTTTTTCAGTGTACTTACATCTGTAGTGTACCGTGACATGGTGCTCGGATACGATGTCGTTACTGTGCACGACGCACACGTAAGTGCCGTAGTCCTGCGCCGACACCCGCTCCACGATCAGGTACGAGCCGATAATGTCTTCCACATCCTCCCTGAGAACACATTCACGTTAGCAGGAAACGATGACGGTATATGGTAAGCAAATACTTACCTGTTACTTATTAGAAACTACTTTAAGTACGCGAGTATGAGTATGACAAATTCTTAATGGTACGGCGAGTCCGGTGAGAGTCTACCGGCCACGTAATAGGAAAATATTTGCAAAGATTACTTGCTAACGGTATTTCACAATTAATGATTGAGAACTGGTTTGGAATAGGAAGACATTTAAAGATACTTAAAGACTACGAAAGTTACGAGTATCTGCAGCCGCTGTTATGGCATATTATAATAGCTATAAAAAAGTAGGTAGTCAATAAACTAATTTATACCTTGTTTTTCACAATATCTGTCATTAAAAATTGCTATCTCGTAGGTTTACAGCAAATATGTTTTTACTGAATTTATTTTCGGTACTCATATAGTATTCAAACCATACTCTCTCGGGATGAGCTTGCCTTGATTGCGGCATTCGAAAATACTCCGGACGTGACATAAAATATTACTGAGTAATACACAGGCAACACGGGTACAAAAAGCTCTTACATATGAACAAGTAATTTGTCATTTACGTAAAAGCAGCAGCCATCGGAAAAGGTCACCGGTTGACCTCTAAGTACATGGTAATGCCCGTAGGCGGCGCTAGCTATGGGGATGTATCGACATCGCACAATAATACAAGAGTGATATCGATGAACTGAAGCCTCACCGGTTGGTCTTGATTTCAGTCTGCGTGGGCAGCAGCTCCCCTACTGTGTTGTTGGGCCACACTTTCTGCCACCGGAGGTCGCTGCGGGCGTCCGCCAAGTACGAGCGTCCTGTAACACGGAGAAGGTTATAGTTGATGTGTTGCGAGTGCGCGCGAGAGTTGCGCAGGCAGCACGTAGGTGTGCACTCACCGATGAGCGCCTCGCAGTACAGCCGCAGCTCGCCCCCTTCCTCCACCCACTGATCTTTCGAAATGAACATTATTCTCGGTGCGTCCGTCGGTTTTTCTGTGAATCGGAATGTTAGCTGATACATATTTTCCTTGTACGGAACGGGTCTCAGTTACTTAATAAAGAACGGTTCATGTATTGATGACAAATAAAAACACAATATAAAGCATTTTATAAGAACAATGTAATGTATTCAAAGCGGAATAACCGTTACAGGTTGTGAGTCGTTTCTTTAATAACCGTGGACATTTGCATCCAGTCGGTCCCAGCTGGGCCGGGCCGCGCGCGCTCTTAGACGTTATTCACAGCTATTTACAGCCATCATATCATAAAGCCTACTAACTATATTGAGGCATTACATGTGTACGTTTATGACTCGTATATAAATTCTGGACCTCCCGCGTCGTTAATGGTCTAATATGAGAAATTATTCTCTTCAATAACAAATTAGAAACATATTATACGATGTTCATAAGTACTTGATCATCGAACAAAGAAACTGTTTTTACACGTGCTGGTACAAGCATACTATATTATGTCCTGTTTCCTTTATTATATATTGGGACTCCTAAAGGTCCGGTAAGGTTAGGTTACCATGGTAATGTACCTAGAATATTAAGTTTGACGGTATGTGTTTCGGTGTGCGTCTCGTTGGAGAGGCGGCAGGTGTAGTTGCCGGAGTCGCCGCGGGCGGCGCGGCGCGCGTACAGCGTCTGGTTCGCGGCCTCCGGGTACAGGATCAGGTTGGACACGCCCGCGGACCACGGGTACGCCACGCCGTCTTTGAACCTGCACAACAATACACATGTGAAAGCTGAAAGGAGCGCTTATCTCACAGATAAACAGCTATACATGGAAATAGGCACGTTGTTTACTCTCGCACTTTGCACGAGGATATGCGAGGAACATACAAATACCCGTGTTATTGCTGAATTCTAGCGATCAAGTGGTGATGAGAAACCTGACTTTCTTTTAGCAATGATCGCTCAATGGAAAATCCGTATATTCGTGTTTTTGTCTCTGAACGGTCCGTACTTAACAAGGAAATAATAGAGTTCTGTGAAATGATCGTTTTGTGAGATACACGCTTCTAATGCGGAGCTATTGTTATTGCGCGACGAGATCAACCAGCATGTCTACGTGCAGGAAATAATTCGCAGTACACGCTAATGGAGCGTCATTCCGCCACGAAGCGGGGTGGTGGCGTAATGTAACCAGCAAAGTGATTCTAAGAAATGTGCATTGCACTCACTCGTTAACGGAGAAATCACGGCTCTCTAATATTCCGCAAACTGTTAATTGTATCTACCTTAGTCTAAAGCCACAGCTGTATTCATTAAAAGTTATGATGAAACTTAATATTAATAAGTTAATATTAATAAGTAGGTACGCTTTAAGGCGAAATCAAACAGCTGTAATTTGTTCAGGCGAATCGGTCTTATGCAAACAAAACGTCGCGCGGCCTACCGATTCCCGCGAACAGTAAAATTCTGCGGGAGCCGTTTTTGAATCGTTTGAAAGGAAAACAAACATTTGAGCGATGTTTCATCGCAAGGCCGCGTAGGAATTGTTTCCCAGAAGCGACGCTGAGGTGTAATCTGGTGAGTATCCTGCGTTATTATACAAGTTCATTTAAGGGCACCACACGAGTTAGCTCAACTAACAGACACACTACAGAGCATCCACTGCTGCCAACGCTATCTAAATCCTTAAGTTTTAATGTACGTGTTCTCCATGTATGTACGTACGCAAAACAAATAAATAATATGAAACTAATACTCGAGTGTGCACCGGCGGTGTTGTTCATAGCTATTATTTGCACTAGAGTCGTGACAATTTCCAAGAAAACATATCAAGAGCGCATGTTTACAATCTTCATTCCACTTTCCAGTGTCCCTGGGAGAACGATGCGAATATTTTTAACTTTTTTACAGTAACACACGCAACGCACGCATTAACTATATAGATAGGTTTAAACGTGGATTTATGATGATGACTATTGATGTAATGGATCTTTTTTAAACATGCTTCTCACAGTGGCTTTCAATAAGACGGTTGACGTAGAGACCTTGGCTTCGTCAGTTTGATTCCAGGACTGGACGAATATTAGTGTGACCTGGTTTTTATTGAAGCAAAAGTTAAATAAGAGATACTGCGTGCGTTTAGCAAATTAGTTCATAGAACCTACGGAAAAAGCGCAACTTGCAACGAAATTACCTTTATTGCAAAATAGGAACTGCATGTTATTTATGTGTCTATTAGTTAAATCATTATCATCTGTTTCATATAATAGCCATACATAGCTACATTAACCGTACGAACACGGATTGTATACAAAATGAGTCATACATAATTGGTATCAAGTAAATAGTTTCCATAGTTGTGATGTTTCTCATACGATGCCGTGCGTGCGATGCTCTCGCCGCGGCCGTGCAGCTCCGACGCAGAGTTTCTTGCGCCCGCGCCGCGCGCAGAGCAAATAGAGCCTGACTATGCTATGTGCACCGTTTTATTGATATTATTTGGTATCATCGCCCCTTATTATTTCAAATATCCGATACAAAACAACAAACGCAAATGTAATGATACTCATTATGACATTGTTGGCAATTCTGACAGAGATAATTTAATTTAATTAGTAACAAGCGTGCGATAAAAACTTGAGGTTTTTTGTTTTCTTACATGTTTCGGAACCGGAGTCTCGACAAATGTGGCCAGTGAAATAAGCGCTTGTCTACTGGCAGAACGTTAAAGGTGATGTCTCTCTACGAACAACTTTATTGGAATTTCTGCGTCGACTAGCTTGTGGCTGTCGACATTCTGACACGGCTATACAATTACACGATATCTGAAAGTATGGAATGTATCCGTTATATTTAATGCCGTCTGCCGTGTAGCAGGAAAACGTCGTTATTGTAAAGGTACGAACAAAAAGAAATCTCCGGTGAGGTCATCCTCCGGCGAAGGCGCGTCGACGGCCTCTCCTGTAAAAACCACCGAATATTTCCGAAATAACGCGAACCGGTCTTTGACCGTGTGTCGGGTTGCACTCCCTCACCGTTCGCCACAAATCATTCGCATGCAGCCTCCTTTTTGCCAGGAAGAAATAAGACAGCCATACATCTATAGCTACGTTCTCGCTAATATATTACGAACAATATAGCCTAACACTCGGATCTGAGAATGAAGCGTAGTTATATACCAATTGGGGCGATGCCGGTAACATAAATATTATAAACTGAACATTGAACAGAGGGAACCACTAACAAAACATAGCGAATGCACATAGGATTAAGATAAATTCAACCGGTGCAGTCGAATGTATTTGATCTAGTAATTGTAAACAGCAGTAACATCGAGTAGAGAATTGAACACAAATAAATAAAAACGAACCAGTATTCATCAGATAATTACGCTAGTAAAAATAGTTTTTTAATGAATTTGAATAACATTGCTCAAAAATGTTGTTTCTCTAAAACATGACATGCAAAAACCCTCTACATTCTCGTCGCTCTATTATACTCTCAATTGATTTATGTACTATAACAGGTTTGGTTTTTATGGGTCAATATATGTATGTATAGTCAGTTAAGATAATAATTGTTTGGAAAATCCCAAAACCTAACTATTTACTAAATTAGTCTACGTTATGTCGTCACGTATTCTTTAATTATACTTACAGACATGATAAAGTTAAGCTCATTGTTATTTATAACAACTATGCAATGTATCCGGGTTTTTGTGGGAGAGCGATCACGTCATTAAACTAAGAACGGTTTTATAAAAACGAGGAATTAGTATAAGCTTTACCTAATGATTGAAAGGTGAACGAACTATTTGATATCTTTACAACCTCCGATTAACAAGTGGATTCCAAATGTATCTACATCATTTTTATTAGCATAATGAAGGATGTAGTAATTTTGTATCGTAAACAATGGTCTTTTAATAAAACAGGACCGGAGTTTCTGAAAGATCTTTTCCTTTTTGCATGTACCGCTAGTTAACGTAACATGCATGTAGACCACATATTCCTAATAAAATAACTTTAAGGAATTTGCAGCAAATGTCAATTAATGAAATACCGATATTGTGGAGAATGGATCATTAAGAGGAATGTTAATTCACGTACGATAGTAGTGCACGTCTTACGTATTAGTTAACATAGTGGACGTGCGCGCCTGTGCGCCTGCGCCTGCGACTGCGCGCGTTCAAAGGGCGGACTCATTTTGTGTTATGACTTTGATGACATCATTTGGAAGACGATGCGATTACTGACTTTTATATAGAGGACAAAGAGAGCGGCTAATGAGAAGCGCACGTTGCATCAGTTCTTAGAAGTAATTAGGGCTAGCAGCGGGGCCGGGGCCGGCGCGGACGCCAAATTGACACCGCCCGGAGGAACCGCGCGGCGTCGCCGAGCGCGCCGAGCTCTCGACGTGGCTAAACCCTTTGTTGCCGGAGCCATTCGCATGCTGATCGTTTCTGTGAAACAACCGCAATTATACTTCTCTGGCGAACAGTTGACACACACACACGCCGCATAATGACGTCGCTCCCTTGCATTACAGTATAATCGCACGCCTGCCCCTGCCCCGTCACGCGCCGGTGACAATAATAATAATCACTATATGTTGTGGGAAATGGAAAACCTAGCATTCAACAATTGATATATTATTATAAAATAAAAACACATCATGTCGATGTGCTGCCGAGTGCTGGCCATCAATCGTTACGCATACATTTTCTAGGAAATTCTATTGATGGAAGAATTATTGTTGCCTGTAAGGCCAAACAACGTTTCAAATTGCCTGACTGACCATTTGAAATATTAGGATTTACGTGTATATAGAAATATTTCAATAAAAGTTATGGTGCTACTCTTTTTTTCATTTACAAAAAAAAGTTATATGCGTTGGACCAGGAAATATGATCCCATTTTCAGTAACGGTGTTTTTAGTTGTTGCTTGTTAAGAAGTAACGTTAACAAGCAGAAAACAAATCCGCCGGCAACAAAGCGTCCGCGTCGCCCAGCTGTGCCGCGCCACGGCCGCGCCGCGCCGCACCGCACCGCCCACACGCGAGCCCAGCGCGAACTGTGCGCATCTCGACATCGTAATAAATTCTCTACTTACATAACGATTTCGAATGAATTTTATTCGATGCACTTTTCGAATGTCATCGGGTATATTTCACTCGGTGATAAATCTAAATGCGCCATGCATTTATTCTGACAACCAACAGCTGTAGAAATGTAATGAGAATAATACGCACACCGGTCGTTTTTGCGGCATACCGGTAATTATATGTACAAGTGTAAGTACACGTTTGCGTCTGCGCTCCTATGTATTAATGACAGTGTTGCGGCAATAACATGGAACATCGGCAACTAACGTTCCTGAGGCAACAAGTGCAGCAATTTCATACAGTTAGTGCGGTTTAGGGATGCGCGTCGGGAATACTTGAGTGTTGCGATTAGAAAAACCGCAAACTACCTGGTGTGGAGTAAAAAGTTGATCGGCAAACAGGTGAGCGGGCGGCGGTATATCCCGGCGACACCACGCCGCGGCCCTCCTCCTGGCGACAACTGTGCATGGCACGGCGTGACGCGCGCCGGTACAACGCGCCGCAACGCCTGCCGCTATCTAACTAACGTGTATTACGACAAGATACAAATTACGCGCGCACTTATACTACTCATTGTTATGTAAATAAGTACGTTCAACATAAAAGGGCGTGTACAGCAACAAAAACGCGATCAAATTTGTTGTACTCTAGCACCTTGTCCTACATGATGCAGTTTATTAGAAAATGATTCAGCCTTTGAGCAACGAATCACGGATGCGTCACTGACCATCACCTAAATACTCATGTTTGCTGTATTTTAACTGTTTCCTCGAAATGTTGTGTGCAGCTGTCTTTTAAGCAATTCGGGTGATAGCAGAAATCAAAAAGTAAAAATGATATGATCGATAGCAGTCGACGCTTTTCTAGGAATATTTCTTCTACGAACTAGATCAGTTCTTAGTTTTTAAGGCTTAAATTTTACAAAACATATTTTGTTAAACATTAATAAGCAATGAATCAGCAAGAAAGATACTCAAGCTTTTAGCTATTAATTGCTATACGTAGAATATAAATATTCATTCTGGTACATAAACATCGAATTTACAGGAATACCCTGTAAACCCGATGTTTATTACCCTATAAAATCGATGTGAAACTAAGTACTTACGTTCTTTTCTCTACTTGTTCAATGAAACAAACTCTACAACAGCTAACTCTCAATACAATGTTTTCCGATTGTAAATGCCGAGGTTTTTTTTTTACAGCAGACCAGTCAACGAGAGCATAGAGTTGAGACTGATTAAGATAAAAATATAAACTCTATGCCAATCCTTGTGTAGGTACCTATCTATTATATTAACGTTTGCACGTCAAGTATCCTAGTAGTGCAGGTTAGAGCGCAACTTGTAGTTAAAAATGTACTCCATATCCTGGCAGCAAGAAGACGCCACCGGCCACAAGGCAAAACGACTTCCAGCTACATCAATAGAATTATCTGTATGAAAAACGTAGCCGAGCATAATAATTACATCGGGAGGACGTTTGTCATACCTGTCATGTTCTCAAGGCGCGGTGAAAAAGTTTGGAGAGGAAGGCGGTAGTTTGTATTTGCGTTCGTGGTGTCCAGGGAATGTCGTCTGCGGCGGGTAATGACGCGTCCCGGTCGTCCCGGAACAGCCAGGTGGCTCGCCGGCTGCGTATGGGCAAGGAATGCCGCCGCAGCCCGCCACGCCTGGGAACCCGCCTCTCTTCACATCTGTACTTGCCTGATTCAGCTACAATAACTGCTTTTCCCGACACGCTATTTGTTACAGTAAATCTATGTGACGATACCGTGCAATACGCATATAAGTTATTGCTTGCGTTTGTCATGTTTCAGAAGATATAATTACTGTAACGGTAAGCTTACGCGCTAACATATATTTAAAACATATAATAAAGGTACGACAGTCTGCATTTATATAAATATAAGTGAATAATTACAGCATACATTTTCTGTAAGCAATTAAAATTGCAAGTACAACTGTTGATAATGATATAAATGTGAACATGTGAAGTAATATGGTCATGTGCACAAGATACAATGCTAGTTAATTTTGGAGTGACGCACATAGAGCTACCGTTCTACCGCTATTGTATGTAGAGATACGCCTTTGTATTTAAATGAAGCGAGTGTACCGCGTAATCGGAAACAGGAACCATATACCAATTATGGGAATCTATCACATAATAAATGTTTCTATTGAAACCAACGGCACTGTCGCCATACGGACGACTACTCGTTATGAGTTGTCTGAGCAAGAACAAAGTACTTTCCATGTAATGCTTGGTAGTGCGTGTTTCTACTTCTACGATGTTTTACCACAGATTTATACTAAAACATAAATAATAATTACCATTTATCATTTTCCTCGAAGTACAAGATAGGTATTTATTCAAACAATAGCCATTTTAGCATTCGGTAGCCGAGCGCAGTTTCTTGGCACTACGTGAAACTGCAAGTGCACAAGAATTTATGATTGCTGCGTGTCACGCGACGAATACTAACAAGGGTAGTGGCAGTGTCGTCCGTGCGTGCTCTGTCGGCGACCACTCGATTGCGCGAAATATTAAATATTCAATTCCGCGAAACGGCCGGAAATGACTGTTTCATTATGCGCGTCGGGTGCGTAAAATGATCGATTTGGATGGCACCGGGCACTGCACGCTGCTCGCTGCCCGCCTGCCGCCGCCAGCCGTCGGCCGACACTGCTCCTCTCAAATTCTCACAATTCCTGATAAAGATCGTTCTTAGAGCAGCGGACGTAACTAACGATTCAAACGCATTTAACAAAGGTTAGTCGGCCGCACACTTCTAAGTAACGACTGAATCACTCTCATTATTCCATTTATTTTGTTGCCAATTTTTTTAATGATAGCCTGTCGAGCTTTTATAAATAATTATGCATATTGAAATAATTATTAACTCGTTTGTAGGCTAATATTATTTATTGAGGTAATGACTTCATTTATTTATATAAAACAAATAGACTTAAGCTATTTGGCAATAAAATAGAATGATGTGTAATGGTGTGAGATTGCTGGCAAATAATAGTTATTATGAAATTTATTCGGACATAATGTGCGTGCTCGTCGTAATACACGTTGGCCACCTCTGTGGATAGTCGCGGCCGACGGACGCACGACACACGGTGACAGCATAATAAGTCCGCGCGAGCCGGCGCTGCCAAGATGCACGTGCGATAACGTATACATTCGGATACGATACAACTTTATTGGTCTAAACCAATATATAGTCTAGTCTAGAGCACAGCATGGAATTGTCATGCACGCCTCATTGATCGCTACGCAGAAAATGTAATATGAGCAGCTAGAAAGCTCATGTGCGTGATTGCGTGCGCTGGACAACAGCAGGCACCCGCAGGGCCGGTCGGCGGATCTTACTCGCACGCAAGCATCTTCTCGCTAATCGGCCCATATATCGACAGAAATACTCGTGCAATTAGTCTTCCTGGTAGCCAGTGCCAGTGATGCCTAATAATCCTATCAACTAGCATGCGCCATGCGTTACGCGAGTCGAGATGACTTGTTACATAATGAGTTACATCAGGATGTCCAGCGTACCTCGAGCTATCGTCCGATACATCGGGCATCACACGTAGAATTATTTATGAGTCTGCATTTAACTAATATATACTGGTAGTATAGCATTGCAAACAACGCAGTACTGAGCGAAACCCCATTAAATGATATTGTAATAAGCAAAAGGCTTGCATGCAGAGTGTAACCTTGAATTAGGATAATTCCCTAGCACTAGAGAACAGGCTCGAGTTACACGGACATTATAACGAACAATTATATCTCCGGCAAAAAGCTTATGTAAATTGCGCGCATGACATTGTGAGTGTTATTAAATAACCAAGAAACAATTAAGTGAAATACTAAGAAGTAGTAACCTATGCGAATTACTTTAAATACTCATGACATTTGCGTTGTACGGTCAACCACACGTACATAGTAATAACGCTTAAGGAAAATCAACCTAACTGTTTTTTAATAAGGCCGCTTTTAACGTCATAGTGTAAGCAAAACATTTAAATGCTGGCCTGTTACAAAAACAAACGCTTGCAATAATTTGTTGTAACAATTAAAAGTGGATTTCTATCTACTCTACTAAGTTTAAGTGATCCCTAACACTGTTGACTAGAAACCGCCGCTCAAGCGGTTAATAGATTGAAATGGAACTGTCGCTAGCCGATAATTAGAAACGTCCATCCATATCCGCCTATTGTGAGCCATACATAGACAAAGCCGCAAGGACCTGCTTACTTAGTGCTGTATTATTTTTATGGACATTAGATTGACTTAGAAGTAATTTATTTATTGAAAGCCTATACTATAACACTGAACAAGGACTAACAAAGCCTGTTGTTCCGTTCAATATTCGTAATTATAAAACTACTGAATTTACCAAACTAATTATAACATACCAAGCGTAATTATAAAACTACTGAATTTACCAAGTGTAAAAGTCGTTGTATTGGACACTATTTTATCAATTTTGAGTATTGTAATTTAGTGCTATGCAGTAAAATAGAAAAATAAAAATGTCATACAGACACCAGACAAATTATTTTCGCTGCCGCAGGCGTAGTAGTGTATCCACTATCCTATAAGTATAGTGTATTCTGTAGCTTTCAGCCAGGCTTTCGAAATGGGATAAAGCAACTCTGCACTCTATAGCCTCGCACGGAAATCGGTTTAGTTCTTTGTAAGTAATTTTATTATACTTAACTTCTTGTATCCTATTGTTCGAAATGAGATAGGTCCGGGGAAAATTTGCAATGATGAAATGTTAATGGAAGGATATAAGAAGAGGAAACAGCGAGTTTACAAAATATGATTTACCTATCAGCGTAGTTAAAAATATTCCACAATATGTTTAACTAAAAATAAATTGTAATCACTGTCACTCATTTTAAGTATAAATAATGGAACAAAAACAACAGCTGAGTCACTATGAAGAAAAACTGGTCTAAAAACGCGGTAAAGATAGAAAATTGGAATATAAGTTTAAATTAGATGAGGAAAACTGAGCACCATCTCTGCGACCAGCAAATTATAGAATTCATTTCAACTTGAAGACATAGAAATGTTGTTTACCATACCTTACACCTTATACAATATGACTATCTGGCAGTATCCAGTATATTCCTATTTTCAATAAGTATTGGTACAAAAAATCGAAACTAAGATGTCTAGCAAGAAATATTCTTCCAAAATTATGGATTTTAAACATTGATTTATTTCTCGCAAATAAATACTGCATAAAGGATCGTCATATGGAATATTGTAAAGTTTATATTTTTTTTTCAAGATAAGACTATCTCCAAAGGATATCTGTAAAACCGCAAGAAAAACATCACAAAAGGATTTCCGCAGAAGTGACGTGGTCTAAATATTAATAGATAATAAATTAAACCATATTCATATGTTTGTTTCCAGTTATAGCTTCGGAATTAATTGAAGCACAATATGTTTGATTGCGCTCAATATTATCATTTTCCATTTGCCCGCGGTTTGTATAGAATTATGGATTTATTTGTGTTGCATACATTTACTGATTGGATTTCTTAATCATGAATACATCCAGTACTATGCATAATCAATATGGCGATACGATTAATTATGCTGCGATATTTTAGACAGAAATGGAACAGTACTTAAGTAAAGTCTATATTTTGTTGTGTTTATATAAAGTGTGGTAGTATTATCTTAGCGTTGACAACGTATGGTCCTTGCCTGTCACTAATTGCTTGTAAACCTGACATTCGAGCAGCACTTACCCAGTTATTAGTTACAGGTCTTGTTAAGACATTGCTACGATGTTCTAGAGTAAAACATATCCATCATGTTATTATGTTTTACTCAAAGCCTCAAAGGAATACCACTGTCTATAAATCTAGTAATAGCTTTATTTTGAAAAGTATTTTCTATTTCAATAGAAATGGAAAATAAATTTCACCTTAATGGAGTGTTCATACAATTTAGTTTTTAGCGGTCACATAGCAGGTACTAAATCAACGAGTATTACAAATTGGGTACAAATATAGCAATCATGAAAGGCCACACCGCGATCCGAAATGTAAATGACATTCATTACGGCGGCCTAACCTTTGCGATCGTATAATCACGTTTTGTAGGGGACACAAGCATTAGGGATATCCGTAATTTCCATTTCTCCAATTTGCAAAGAAAATCCACTTAGGAAAAGGTTTGCTTATTCGTTTTTGTTCATTCCAATTTCCACGACAAATTTCTACTATTGCGAAATATGTTTCATTCATTCCAAAAATAATACACTGAAAAAGGAGTCGTCATTTCATTTTCGCTTAGTCTGACAATACTTGTTAAACATAATATGAGATGCTAATAGGTAAGCAAATAGCATGTCTTCGATTACAATGACCCTAGGATAGTGACGAAGTATCGGGCATGAATGAATTCTCATTAACAATGAGAAAAAAACGTAGACGTGTGCATTTCTAGGTATAGGGAAGGCGACACCTCCGCGGAGGTCCCAGGCGCGCGGCGACGATTCAATATTTGCTGGCGGAGGAGGAGGGCGCGAGGGGCGGCGACCGCGCCTGCCGAGATGCTGGCCGAATGTTAATTTTCACGATGAAGCCATTTGTCGGACGTGCATCGGCGTCATAACGAGCCCGCGCTACATTTCTCGAAACCCATACGATTCGACGACTGTGCAATGTCTATTGTTGCATGAATTATGCGAGCAAGAATTAGTGTTTCGACGCAAGCTCACGCTCGGTGCTTTGACACTAGCGATCGATTCACATCACAGATTCAACGTGCGTATTGATGCAGCAAAAAATGACATTCCTTACGTTTAATATTCTCACTCGAGAAGATATTATGTGACATTAATTTTTATCATGACGCCGCGTTCAAAATAAAACGTTTAATATGTATCTGCCCGTGCGGAGCTCCCGAGGTTCAGTGTCGGGTTTCCCATGCGACATTCCTCGCTAATGTTCATCACGGTGGTCTTTGTGCACCATAACGAACTTTTTTAGCTGTAACACTTCATGGCTACTTGACATAACAAAAACAAGCGCAGGCTGAGGTCGGATGCGATCACCAGTTAGGTGTGTCTATACCTCCGATATTATGTAGGTAGATTTTATAATTAGAAATTGTTACACGTATTCTCGTTTTTTGTAAAGGCTATAAAACCATTTAATAAAGTAGATGAAAAAACGAAAGATATTGTAATCAAGTCCAAACTACGTAGCCCACTTATATTTTTTTGTATCCTTTTTCCTATAAGCTGTCGTATTGTATAAGGAGTCTAAAAGATGCGGAACTCAATAAAAGTAAATGGTATTGGATACCTAACTAATTGGTACCATGCAATAAAATTGAGGTTAGGATATCAATCAGTAACCCAACTGTGGGGTGGAATTTCAGAGCATTACACGGTTATTAAACGGTTGAATGAAAGACAAAAACTAAAGAATGGGGGACGCACTCGACGATCCATGTCATGTCAATATTGGTTATTCGAATAGAATGTATTTGTTAAGTAAAAACACCGGCGTGTGAACGGGCCGGTGCCGCATGCCGGTGGTGGCGAGCTCCGACCATCCGATCTCAGCAAACTGACATTTCCGTTTGAAATCATTACCGTTCACTAGCTTTCCAAAGAATGAAGTCGCTTATATTACGCACACTGGTAAAGTCACGCGTTTCTGTTTTACACGTCGTCGTTGGGGTCTTTGACTATTTGTTCCGAGAAAATGGAGGCGATAGTGTCATACGTTCGGACGCTCGCATCGATCATATTACAAATTATAATTTAACGTATTTCATTATGTAGTTTGAGGCGAGTTGCACTTGTAAAAACTGAGTGTGCGGTAGTGGTAAAAACTGTTGGCCATCAACGTGACACTCGTGTGTCACTACAGACGTCGAGAGACATTTAATGATCGTGAGATAGACGGCGACGTCCAGGTAGCCGCTCATCATAACTAATTTGTGTGGCATTCGACGGTCGTCTCAAAATGTTAACGCGATATTGCCCTCAGGCATTTCTACAAACTAGAAAATCACAATCTCTGCAAATACCTGCTTTTACATTCTCAATATAGAGTAGAAAATTGATATAACTGTAAAATATTGTCGTTATTTTACGTACCAAAATAAGAATGATAGGAAAACGACAAAACAATTGTTTTATTATTAAAAGAGCGAATAAAGAAGCCGGTCTAATAATAATTGTACGTTTCTATCTTGAGATCTTGTTATAATGAATTTCTTTAACAATTGGATTATTTGATTTTCGGGAGGCGAACGTTACGCAAACAACTTGGATACGGTTACCATGGGAGCAATCTTCAAGGACAATGGAATATAATTGAGGGTTCTATTCACACAGAACACCTCTTTGTCTGACTATAACAACTACAGTGAAATATGTGAACAAAAAATATTTACAAAGGAATTGTTACCTTCTTTGGAACAGAGAAAAAAATTAGAATAAGTTGAAGATCAATATTGTAGATAAATAAAACGGTCCATTGTGAAGGCTGCGCTGGCGTGCGCATGCGCGCACCCTCGACCTCTCGTAGCGTGCGCTAGAGCAGCGTCGAGCAAAACGAAGCGACCTGGCAGGCCGGCCCAGCCCAGCCCTCGCTGAATCATCAACACACACCGATCGCGAACCGTTTGTCTGGGAATTTTAAGTTGAGAATTCACAAAGTTCTACATAATGACCACTATCCGTTTGAAGAATTTTGATGATGTCTTCAACTCATAGTTTTATTCCCAGCAAGGAAACTAATATAAGGATAGTAAAGGACAAATATTATAAACACATTCCAGCATTTTTTCTGTAATATTAGTTATCAAGAAATCTATAAATAGGGGAACCATCAGCCTGATCTCACAACGTTAAGGAAATTGTTAGCTTTCTATTTATTATGTTTCCGCACTGTCAATGTAAGAAAATAATTGACAGTACTTAGAAAGGTAAGGTAGCTAATACGACGTTCAAATAAATACACATTATCTATTTCAAATAAGTCTAAACAAGATGTTAAGCAGATAACACAATGACCGAATTTGTAAAACAAAGTAAAGCCTACTACCTGAAGAGCGGTTATAAAGGCATGCTTTAAAATAATCGCTCCAACAAATCGAGTCATTCAAACGTGTCAGGACATGCTGTCGGTTTTTATTTGGGCCCAGTGGGTCGTCCATAGTTGTTTTGTGTATTTTATGGCCACTTCATTAACGGCATCCGATTATTTTGAGTATCCCTATTGACACATCACCTGATGCGATGTGACGTAAGTGTAAAATCTTTTATTTGCAATAATATCATACGCTTAAAAGATATTGCAAATAGAATGGAATAAAGGAGAGCTAATTAACTGATCTACTGATATCGAATATTAATTTATGTGCAACGAGAAGAAAGTGAAATAACCGTTTAGATAATTTATAATTGCACGCTTACGGTGCAGTGTGCAAATAGTGGAAATGTGCAGTATCATTTCTTTTCCACGAAGTTTAACAGTTAACGAGCGTCTTTAATGATATGTTGACTTTCAAAGATCAAACAAAAAGTATAAGCAGCAGGTGTTTTTTGGAAGCGATTTTGTAGAGTGTGGTAGAATAGCCGGTGTTTAGGAGTGAGATGCGTGACATTTAAATATTAACGGTGATAAACAAGCTTCGAGTGGGGTAAAGAGCAGGAGAGATCTCTCATCGTTCCCACAGCGGCGAGCGCGGTGCACGGTGCAGCCAGCAGCGGTGCGGGCGATGCACGGCGGGCGGGGGCACGGGGGCGCGGGGGCCAGCGGCGCGCAACAAAGAGCCTTCCGGGAACCGCCACAATACAGGTTTGCGGCGACGTGCGATACCTTCGCAGATACCGGCCGCGACCGCCGACCGCCGCCCGACCAGCTACACCCGCGCTATTCACGACACTCGCTTTGTCAACTTAATAAGAATGAAGAGCCAACGGTACTCGCCACACCTCGCACCCTGCTTGTCAACAGGCACATCCACAAACATTACCTATACTCTACAACCGCCAAGATTGTGCGTTCTCGCCAATCATTATCTCTCTGATAGTGATCAAACGTGACAAAAAATCGCCAACATTGACTTAGCGCGCTGCTATACCAGGAATTTTTGTCGGTATGACACGAATATTGATAAGGTTCAATGCTGCACAGTCCGAACATGTATCGTGTGAATGCAAGCATACTCTACATTTTTCCCACTCGTATTGATGTATTTGTTTGGGAATTTGAATTTTTATCGGCTAAACTAATTTGCATGAAATCCTGCAAGAAGCATTCTAAATTATTTGTATGCTAACCGGAACCCGAACATTTGTGACCGAGGACTCTACTTTTTGAAAGAGGGTAATTTAGTTCAGGTAGAGACGACTTATTTGAGGTCTTAATTCTCCAGTATATTGGGACGAATTCAATAAAGGATTACAAAGCAGAGAAGCGGTTTAACATAAAAGTAAAAGTGGGGTAATAAAATAAAATTGTCTGGCAGCAAGCCGGCAACCCGTTCCGGCGTGTGCGCCGCCGGCGGTGGATTTATTACAGCGGGCTGACATGCGCATGTCACTCTCGATCCTCCGCCTAACTAATGCGAGTACTACGGGGGGCATACACGTGTAAAAACTGCTGCTGCCCATTCATTGATACTTAGTACTAACAAGATACGTGATTACAGTAATTAGCTAAATGTCCAGCTAACTAATTTCACGCATTTATTCCCGCTAACTGCTAACTCATTACCTTGTCAGTGGAATGGTTAATGTTTGTGCATAGACGTCTGCGATTGCATTTTGTAATCTTGAATTAACGTCCAGTTGTCACGCCACATTGTCTGCGGATTCTGCTGATAAAGTATCTGCTTTCATAAAATGCTCAGCGCGGCAGTTATTGTTGAGCAGGTAGCGTCATATAACCGATGATAAAATAAAGCTGTAATGAATACCCTTCGTTAAAATTATAGTGGACCGGAGTCCTTGAAAGTAATGCATAAGTACGGTACTGTTTATCATTTTTAAAACGTTTGTTTTACAATGGCATAACAATTTATCGATTCTAACATTAATAACAAATGTGGGGATATTGTATAAAACTATGTACTTAATTTCTTGGAATTGTCTCCAGTAAGCAACTGCATACCACGTGCGTAGTCGTGTCGCTATTTTATGGCGAAATTACAGTGACGCTGGCAGAACTACGCCAAACCGCAAGTACACAAGTAAATACATACATTCAAGTGTGCATGAATGTGTGCGCTAAACGTTTAATATACGCGCACACATGTACGATAAACCGCGGAGTAAATGAGTACTACAGGATAAGCTTATTTTAATGAAATCCATATTTTGTTAATTAAATTTCAAATAATTACAAATTTCCCTCACAAATTAGGCATTCTGGTTGAAATTAAGCCTACTCTTGCTTAACAAATTGGCAGTTAACAAAATTTCTACCTGCTAACGACAGCTGTCGACGAAACAGTAAATGAAAATAAACCACATTTTGAAACTGACACGTTACAAGTCCAGTGACAGTTACTGTGAACTGCTCACCACCTAGATTGGAACTGGACAATACAAATATCGGTAGGTCAAACAAATATTAGTTTCGTGACCGTTCGAAGCGTTCCCGTTTCTCCAATAGGGTCGTAACTCTTTTATGTAGAGTCATAGGACAACAGGTTGTCAAGACTTACACTAGTAACAAGCCGAGAGTAATCGCGACGTATTCGAGTTTACGACAAGCGTGGGCGTAAAGTACAGGTAACATGATTTAATGTTGTTCTACTGCTTCCATATCTCAGTTATAACTAATCTTCGATATAAAAGCGATGTCAAATTACCGTAATCGTCCCAAAAAGGTCTGATGCAAATTCCTTCATTTTAAAGAGAACATTTATTACTACCTGAAGTTGTCGTCGCGGTGTGCAAATATTATTTTTAGGTTTTAAAAATTTAGTTTGGCATTTCCAAAACTGAATTGCACTTAGCAATAACAGGAGCACATTTTTTGGTATTGAAGTTCTTTTGAAACCGAAGATTAACCGTTACATTCAAGCTTATGTCTTTATTATCTCTGCTCACACCTCAAAAATGTCCATTCAAGTCTAAAACAAAGAGGTTCGGGTATTGTTATCGCACTTTGTGCTGGATGACAAACAGCGGCTCGATATCAATCGCTAGTAATCGCTAATTTGATTACGACGTGATTCATAGAAAACGCCGATAAGACGAATGCAATAATTTACGATAGGTTTATTGCAACATATCTATGCAAGTTACGATTAATTAACTAATAACTCGGCGATAAAAATACGTTTCTCGGTAAAATCATTTTATACGACTGATAATTTACTAGAACGTACTATTCCTTTCCATGCCATTATAAAAGCTTGTTATTCATCGATGTAGCCGAAATAACTAAGTACGTAAGGGCTTTCCAATTAGGACGAGAGCAACGAAGTGAAATAAGTGGGCAGTGTAGGCACTCGGCAGGTGATTAGGGCCGCAAAGGGTCTTATCAAATATTGTTACCAGTTACGTAGGTAAAGGTTATCGAAAAATATTGCAAAGGCAAGGCAATACTGGCTGTCTAAAGTTATGGGTTCAAGGCTGAATTAAGATTTGGGGTTTCTAAAACCCTAGGTTTAGCATACCCATGCTTATCCAGCTCATCCCCGAAAATGGGCCATGTGTCACATTTACTTTGATTAAAGGATTTTAGTTACCTATGTACTGCCAGATATATACGGGTGTGTCCGCGTGCTCAAAAATAAAAAGCATATAAAAGTAATAACACAAAACATTTCCGCGAACTTTCATAAAGTGCGTGATGATGTTATGATACCCATACAATTTAACAAGTTGTAACAAGTGGATAATGACATAATCCATCGGTCTGACGGCCTAGAGTATCATATCACAAGCGATGTGAGTCACGCAAATAAATTCCCTCCATTCGGCCATTGTTGAGATTATATCAGCGTAGACCTATGACAGTATCTTAGAGTTATTTACAACTGATTATTTAATAATGAGATGAATATGTATGATTCAAATGATGTGTGATATTGTGATAAAATACAGTTATAAGCGAAAGCTTAATCTTGTACGTTTTAGCGTTAACCTTGTACATGAATATTGATATTATATGTAATATTTTTTCTTGTGTTATATGAGCGTCAGATGTATCAAAGATGGATGCTGGCAGTGACGGCGCGCGGCGGACAGGCGACGGGTGGCGCGCAGAGTAACGACTGCCAATCACTACTTCTCAGAACCGTACTTGTTTTCGCACCAGGTGCACTCATGCCGTACATATTGATAAATAATACCTCTGTTAACGTATACTCAGTCAAATCATTCTATTCCAAACAATATTAAGATAAGTGCGAACTGACATAAATAATATTCGGCAATCGTTTACTCGAAAACGTAAAATGTTGATATAGCTTGAACGTGTGTTAAACATCCGGGTACAGTTCTAGGATCGATTATGATGAGAATTATAGTTGATATGTTTGATTAATATGACCAAATCAAACAAGTTCTTTAATCGGCGATATAACTAACAAGCTAATCGATATCATGGAACAAAGTCTACATCTCTAGTGCAGCTTCGCGAGTCGTAAACTCATTGTTTTATTGGATCTGAAGTTATTTGAATTAAAGCCGAGTAAAATAGCGCAGAGAACAAACAAACAATGCAACAAACAGTTACTTTGAATAGCCCACACGTCGGCGCAGCAATTCGATGAAATCGCACAACAAATTGATTTTTTTACCTTCATGCCTAACGGAAAATGCGGTTGCTGGAATAACAAATTGTTCATCAAGGGCATAATTGTTACCTTTACCGAGAACTAAAAAGGACAATATTACTGCACGCCGAATGCAGTTAATTGGCTTTCCTCATTACTAATATTATAACAGTCAATACGCTATAATAGAGTAATTAGTGCTACAATTCTGATAATTTTTCAAGGTACCAGCAAATTACTAGGACACGCAAATTATCTAGTAAGAGATAAAGAGTAATTTCTGAATACATTAATAATTTAGTGTTTATTATAGTATCTAATAAGTACACTAATTAAGATAAAATATGCAACATTAATGTTTGTCAAATCAAATATGTAATCTGATCGATCCGAAATTCTGATCTAAACTCTTCTACGATCTTTTAGCATGATTCATAGGCCAGGCCATAAACATACTGGTTTTATAATGTTCCACTTTAATCGAAGACGGTTTCGTCACGTTTCGTGACTGGCGGCACTAAGCACAATAAGGGGATGATTCCTTCGCCACCCACCAAAAACTTAAAAAGGATTTAGTTCACAAAGCTTTGTGGAAAGAGTTTGTTTGTGAAAATGTAGGATAGTATTTTTCGATATTATTTATGCATTTGTTAAGTCCGTCTTACAGTTCCTTGTTCACGGCTTATTCTTTTTCTAGTTTGTTCCGTATCCGAGGCGTTTCGCGGAGTCCGCCTTGCTCAAGGAAGTGGTTTCCTAAGGTCAACACGACTCGTTTCTTTAAGCAAAGCATTGAAAGGTGATTCATAGAAGTCGCTGCAATTTTACAGTTTTTCGATTAAACCATTTTATGTTTCAGGAAAACGATATTATGGAAGCGTTGCCAACGAATTCTGGTGATTCAATTCACCAGAAATGCTTTTACGTATGTGAACATTTAAGTATGACGAAGTAAAATCTACATTTTTCAACTTACAGAGCTCTAAACTTTGCATACTTATCGTTATTTTACACTATAAAGTGTTAGAAAAGGTATGAAACAAAGATTTGAGTCTAATCTGATTGACCTTTTAGTATTTGTCATAAATTGAGCGATCAACATTTTGGTTGACAAATGTTTGACAGTTTAATAAAAACGTGTATTCAAATATGCCACTCAACTAAAATTAATTGAAAAATATATCTATTTCAATTGATGAGATTTTTTTTACCGTTTTGTCTAGAATGATCTCATTTAAGAATATGTTTAGTTTTTCAGCCTGTCATCACGCTTCATATGTATTTTTGTATCGGCACATGCTATACTTTAGATACCATGGAATTATCTCAACATTGAGTCATTCTAGAAATAATTTCTAATCAACTGGTTATAGCCTAGTGGATAATAATTATGACTCCATCAATGACAAATTTATGAAATGTTGTGAAAGATCGTAATATGTACTTACATGGATTTCGAAAATTATTCGTTAAATGAATGTTATTATGTATATTGAAGCTGTGATAGCTTAGTGGCGAGACCGTAGGACTGCTAAGTCAGAGGTCTTGAGTTCGATCCCCACGGCGCGCACCGACTTTTCGAATGTTGTGTGCGTTTAAGAAATAAATATCACAGCTTCCGTGTTTCGGAAGGCACGTAAAAATGTGGGTCCTGCGCCTGATCTCTCTCCGGTCGTGTCGGATTACCGTCCCATCGGGCTATGAGAGTAAAGGAATAGAGAGTGCACCTGTGTTTGCGCACACGCTTGTGCACTATAATATGTCCTGCGTAGCTGGCTGGTGTCATAGTAACACTGGCCGCCGTGGCCGAAATCGGTCGGACCGCTATTATTATTATTATGTATATTACAATGTAAGGAAATTAGGTTACATTAGGTTGAAATTATTAGTTAACTGTTACAGAGATTACCACTAATTTGGAAAATGTCTGCAAATTGCCGGTACGCGTTATGAAAACGACGCGCGTGATCGTATCATTTCAATAATAACCCGGCTGGCTTTACTACGTATCTTTAATATTTTGCAAAGGCAAAGCAACAGCAATTTGCATTCTTTTCGTAAAATTATTGCTATCAAATCGCTAACTTGTCTGACGTTACGGCGATACGCAAAAGGAATTATTGAGCTGACAGCATAATCGGGCAAATTCAAGCATCGCTCTACTTTTGCAAGATACTTAATACAGCCTCATAGCAAGCGATTTTTTATACCGTTTCTCTTGATATACCAACTAAGGTAACAATATAAATTTCCATTAAATATAAGAGTCTATAGTTTATCCTTATACGGCGCACATTTTACCAAGGTTGAGCACAACACATTAAAAGTACAGAGCATATACTAGCAATACTAGCAGGACAACGGGCCGCCGCGCGCCGCCGGCATTCTATTGTTTCCCTGAGATTCAGTACTAATGCCGGGGGAATTCACAAACTTCTGATTGTACAGTATTTCCCACGAACTTTATGAATGGATCTTAATATAATACATGTTAAATATTGTTAGTCATTACATATTCAGGTATCATCATACAGACACCTGAAATTGGACCTCTGTAATTTAATAATACTGCATATTAGTTATTAGAAAATATAAGAATTCGGTTGAGACTGGATACGTTTTTGTTTAATGTTGGATGTGTGTAGTATATACCCACCACGGACAACCCCCGTAAAAATGGGGAAAAACCTTACAACATCTTTTGTGTGCTATAGCGCCTCCTTTAATCCGCAAATAATCATATCGGCCAATGTTGTAGCTATTTAATATTATTTATTTTTTAAACTCGGTATTCATATGGAATCAAAATCTTTTGACTATAGCCAAAAACTTAGGTAGCGCATTAGGACATATCACCTACAAAATCCACTCTACGAATTACGTCAACCTATCCGACAAATAGTTCCTACTGTCGAATATATCATTAAATAGATATGAAATGAATCGAACATTTTAATTAAGTGTCTATAAAGCAGGATACAAATACAATCGGTAATGTTTTTTCTCACACTTCGAGTGCTATGTCATTATTATTTTGAGGACGATGTCGACGGCGCATATGGACGCAGTAGCGAGCGCGGGGGCAATGCCCATTGTCACACTAGGCGATTATCAATTATTTTCGCACACAATGGACATTATTTCCTAGAAGCTTTGTGCTTATCGCCAGCGGTGGCGCACACCTGCCTATTCGCGCGTCCCGTCCTAAGCTCGGCAGTCGGCATTCATATTTTGTCTGTAGTGCCTCTTGATTTTAGACCATTAAAATGTACAATAAAAGCGTGCAGACATCTTAGAAGGTATTGGAGATTCCGGTTTTCAATTTCATTGATAAGTTATAACCATCGCAGCGGGAATTTGTCAGGTTTCCGGTCGAATAAAACTTAGGTTGCCTAAATTAAGCTTGGAACGTTTATATCAGAAATTTGATCTTTTTATACCTTTTTAATGTTGACCTCTGTTTACTGTTTTTATCGGCTAAAGGGTAGATCCAGTGAGACCTTCATTAATAAACATGGCTGCTTATCTTGGTTTCTTTAAACGCCACGATCAATAATTTATTCTGTATATTTAGTAGATACCTTTATATTTAACTTTTATTGATAAAGTTATCGTTCTTGAATTCGTAAAGAGCTTACACGACCGTAAACAGAGGGTGGGTACGACGGTTTACATGTGTTCCTATATTCTAAATTCATGTGCAATTATTTTGGTCAATTACTTTTTCAAACTTTAGACTTATAACCTGTATTGTTGTAGGGATTGTCCTACGAGACTCAACGGACTGGAGCTAAAAAATACAATAAGAAGACTCACCATTCTATACTCCTGTATCCTTTAACGCAGCAATGGATGCTTTTAAACTTGTCTTCGAAGCCGAATTCGATAGGAACAGGCTCCTTCGTGAACTGCATAAACGAGGAGTTTGTGGGGAACGTGTTGACAGAGCAGTAGCTGGCGCCTTGCGCAAGCGCCGCGCTCGAGACCGCGAGCAGGCCCACCAGGCCACACCACACAGTCCGCACACACATCCTGACTTGTTATATCATCCTGAAACAAAGAAAAGGAATATTAGTCTACAATCTTTCATTTAAATGTAATTTTACAAGCCTAGCGGCTTTAAAAGGCTTTATAAATCGGATTGTATGCGAGAGGGAAATGATCGGAGTGTTCACGCAACTAGACTGGTATAGGCACGGCTATGTCGGCTATGGCAGAAGAGATAGACATTTGGATATGGCAACAAATCGTATTTAAAACAGTACGTTTAATATAAGCTCAGATGTAACGCAAGTTAAGTGAGACGCTGCTAAGTGCAGTGTAGTGCGCCGTCTCGCTTCCAAACGGTAACAGACCCGACAATTTAGAGAGTTTATGGCATAGTCAAGGCTCTGTAAATGCCATCAAAGGAAGGTAATCAAATCAAAATAGAATCTGAACACCACTCAATGCAAGAAATCGTAACAGTAGATAAAGTAAACACAATTAAAGAGGAAACAACGTAATATCTTATCGTGTAATCAAAATGCCGGCCGGCGTTAGTATTAATACTTCTGATTCATAGGAAAACACGTTTTTTATCCGAACTTCATGAATACACGGATAATGTTGTAATTAGGTACAGCTAGCAATAGAAGTTGGTTCAAACCGATTTACAGTGCCCGTATTTTTAGAGGCAGGTTATAATTGGTGTTTGGTATTAGTATTTTAATCACTAAATGCCAAGCCTGTCAAGTTACATAGAATATTCACAACCGTAAATCATGGAATTTGATATGTTTTGAAAATTGGGTTGCTTTAACCGATTTCTGTTGCTGGCTGTACAATATGTTCCATGCGAATAATCCCTTTGTAATATCTTATCGAAAATCGTTTGTACCGTGATTGTTTCATATCTATCGCATTCAATAAGCTACTCTATCGTATGCAAGTACATTTAGAAATGGTATATTATTGGGTTAGTTTAATGGAAACACATAAATTTATGTCATACTAGCGGCCATACCCCAGCTTCGCACGGGTGAAATACTGATGATAAAATCTGCGCTCAGAACATTCTATCTAAAAAATAACCGCATCAAAATCCATTGCGTAGTTTTAAACATCTAACTATTATTTAAGTATACATAGAGACGGACAGGCACGGGAAGCGTCTTTGTTTTATACTATGTACTGATTTCACGCACATAGAAATTAGCGTCTAAGATTTAGCGACATTCGAGTATTTTCTGAGCCGTTCACAAACATATTTAAAACATTACACAGGATTTTCTACTCCAGAGTTCTACTATAGACATGTGTGGATATCCGCAATTCACTATTTCCACGTACTTATAACCACTCGGACTAGATAAATAGGTTCCATGTAAACGATACAAACACCTATAATCTAACACAAGGTTACCTGAAATCTCTTATACAAACAACTGCATGACAAATACCTGTTCCATTTAGTACTGTTACTGTTATTTACCATGGAACAGTTACACGTTCTGTTATCCTTTATATATTTTGTTTATTGATGTCTTAGAAGGAAAGAGAGAGTGAGACGTCACTATGAGGTCACGCTCACACTAATAAACACCGTTTTCCTTATTCTTAATTCATTCATGAGGAATAACGTTATTAAATTATATTATTAATAAATCTGAACAATTTGTTTTTTCCGGGACTAATCTCCGGTTCGTTGCTGAAATATAGGAAAAAAAAATAGATTTTCTTTTTATATTTTTTTATTCTTACATCATACTAGGATATGTTTCATACTGATTATTTAAGTCTTAGGTCGCATGTTTCCTCGAGACACATCTAATAAACGATAAGCGATAAAAAGGGACTCAATACAAAGTTCAACTACCTACATGTAATACTATATTTATAATAAGACTGTTGCGTAATCATTAATAGCAGAAATACGTAATACGGGAATACCTAATCGAAGCAGCAACTTGAAAGTCACGTAAAAACCTTTATGTAAATTCTCGGAACGTTAAAACAAACAGTAACTACGTAAGTCATAAGTCGGCATTAAGTAGCGACTAACTGTTGTTTGCTCAGTTTCCCGAAATACAAAATAAATTAAATGTACGTAATTATATTTACAAGAAAATAGAACGGATTTAGAAACAAGGACATGAAAGAACAATCGGAGCGACCTCAGTAGAAAGTCCAAGGATTACAGAAACAATGGACCTTAGTGTTAGCCGCTTCTGTCCTTACACCACTCGTGCTATCTAAGTAACGGCGTTAAGCTGTGCACTGCACAATGGAACAAATAGAGCACAAATAAGAGTGCAAACAAAAGGAGAGCGAAAGATTCTAAACATAATTACCACGCTAATCTGCCTGACACGAAACTTGAAAACATAAGTATTTGTTTTGGGATTTTGGTGGCTTGTATTTTATTTGCACAGTTTAAAAACAGCATCTTTGAATGATAAAACAAAATTTTTCTTTTTTCTTACAAAAAGACGCATCTTGAAAATATTAAGGACTTGTTTAGTTTACAATTTAAAATATTGTATATTGCAATCTTGTGTTCTGTATATCAAATAAGTAAACTTATCAAATGGATAACTAAATAAAACGACCTAGCTACCCATTCTAATTCTAGGAATTGGCAGTTGCGCGAGTGACTAGGACCTAGCCTCGTTCTGAGAAAAGCAATAGCTACTTAATGGCAATGCAGTCACTAGTTTTTTTTTGGTACAAAACAGCGTTATAACGCTGTTGATTATGTAAAATTATTGGCCAGCAATCAAGCGGTGATTACAATAATGTTTGCCTAAGAATACTCGCCTATTCGATTGTCGGATCCAATTACAAAGCTAAGGGAGTTAGTATGTACAAATAGATATGTAGAAGTCAGTCAATAATTCTATGGAATTTTAATTTGCTGTCTTCGTTGAACGAATTGGCGTTGCGCGTTCCGTTGAAAAATGGTGACTCGGTATATCGTATTACGTCTTGGCGTTCTAAGGCGTTGGAATTATCATATACTTTAGCCTTGCAGCCTCCGACTCAGCAACTAGGTACGTAGACTACGCAGACGAACAATTTAGTCGGTAATGTTTTGTTTTAAGATACTATTGTCTGCATCGCAGGTGCATCTTACTTTACAACTATCGTAATGTATTTGTATGTTTTAGTTAATGCTGTTTTAATTGAGTTTAATTACACTTGATGTAGGAAACAAACCTCACAAAGATATTTTAGCGCGTCTTTGTTGAAATCCTATATTGATAACGGTTGAAATATTGATATGTTTCAGATAAGAAGTGTTAGTTTACTTTTAATGCAAAATTAAGATGGCAACAGCATTTTCTTGGTATTTATGCAATTACTTAGATATCACTTTATCGAAAAAGAATATAACTCAATATCGTTGCTAAGAAAAACCACTCGAGTTTACGGAGAATGGGATGGGCAATAACATGGAATCGATATTATCGCGATATACGAAACATGTTTAGGTTACGTGCTCAATTCCGACGAATATGAACAGTCGGCAGCATCCGAGAGCAGGCCCACAGGTGAGCTATACTATACTTACATCTATTTAGATGTACAGTAGTTGCACACGAGTTGTACTTGTATTACAAGGACCACAAGCTCGTTCCGCGGTGAGGCGAGTGATTTTTGCAATTACCGACAGGCGGCACACATATCTGTCGGCAATTTGCCGCTCCTCCCGCGAGCTCCGGTGATCGGTTTCTCGGAAACGCACTTGCATCAACCGTGTGCCCGGTTGGTGCGATTAACGCACTAATTGTTGCGCTCCGAACCGCCTCCGTGCGCCGCCGCGCCGCGCTCCCGGCATATACCACCACTGTCGGTGACATTTGTCAGAACGCGCAAAAACTACAGCCGCTTGTTTTTATAATTGACTTGTTTTTTAATTGCAGAACTCGAGTTTAACTGTTTCATTATACCCATACAGACACATCTGACATGCTGGGCCACAAGTTAGCAACATACAACAGAAATTTAACTGTTCTTGTTCATTGTACTCTTATCATCTTACATTCAGATATGTTACATTGCATCAAATATTGATTTATTTCATTGGATTAAGTAGGATACCTAATTACTATAAATATCAGTGTTCTAGCCAAGGCTGCTGGTGTGGATAGAATGTAAATAGGCTTAAATCTTCTGTACCCATTCATGAGTTTACCTTACTCACATCATTTGTATTCTAGCTATCTTATAGACACTTACTCAGCTAGGCATTTGAATAATGAGAAACACTATGTCTTACTACAGCTACTGTTTGTTCCTATTAAAGAATATAGTATATAAATTGCAAATTTAAGAGATGTAAAAAGGTGAGATGTTTCTATTTTGTATTTTAATTCAGATCTAGAGATTCAGAGTGCTGATGAAACTTACATTGAAGATATTAGTGTTTTTGCATCAGGATCAATTTATTATATCACTAACTTATATTGAGTTTAATAATAGCTAAAGGTGCATCTGCATACCTTTCTATATTTGAATAGAAGAGATAGTTATTATAGGCTGTATAAAAAGCATAATAGACAATACTATTACCTTCCAACCAAAAAAAGTTAAACAGGAAAATCTGTCGAAGCAAAGAGCTAACCGTGATTTCTTCGGCCTTATTCTGCACAACTTACTATATAATTATTGCAAGTGAAAGTGTATTGCACAAATCTAAGCGAAATGAACAAATTCACTTCTGCTTACCGTACTTACGTCCACGCCGGCTTTTAACATTCGAGGCAAAATAAAGAAAATAAATCATATTCATCGTTATACAGTCATGTGTCATTTATATTTCACACAATGCTTGTAATCTAAAGCTTTTCAAATAAAAAAATATAGTATTACTCACCGAATCTGCTGGATGACAGTCCAACTTTCCAAGAATTGAAAATACCGCAAACTCAATGTGGTGTCTTTTTATCACAGTTCAATATCACACTATACTCTTTAAACTGTTCCTATTGTAATTTAATAAATTAACTCGTGTTATAATAATATCTACATCGGTAACTTTACTTTCCATTAAATAAAAACCAACACATATATCTCCGCTCTCAAAGAGCAAACGCATGCGACTGACAGCGATGACAGCACAGCGGCGGCGTTCCGCGTTACTGACAGCTTATTGCATACTTGACATCTGTCAAGTACCGGCGATTGCGTTCCGTTTCAAGGAGTCTTATTCTAACTACTTATTATAAATTTTGAATGTGTTTCCACGTTTGTGTAGCACTGAATATTTATCACTTAATTAGTTTTATAAATGATTGTGGTTTAACAAATATCGTGAACTGGAGTTAGTTTTCAATGTATATAAAATACATTCTTAAAGTAGTATTTCCCAGCTGTGGGACAATATAGCCTATAAAAAAAAAGTAGTATTGGCTTTTGCTATGACTTTGCGGCTTCAGTTAGTTTGTGGGAAAATAGATGGATAAATAGATAGGTTAACACAGTCCTATAATTTTGTGGAAACTGGAAACAAGTGTTTCGTTTAGTTTCACTGGAACGGTTCAGAAATAATATTAACTTTAGAATAATAAAGTTTATACAAACTTGAATAATTCTTGATAAATCATAAGAAATAAGTAACTATTTATACTCCGCGCCCGCAGTGGAATGGTTATACTGGAAGCAAACTGAGGACCACAATTATTTTTACTTCACTCAAATAAATATCTTGTTTTATAGGAACTAATAAAATACGCGTGTGTCCATCCATTTATATTTCATAAAAAAACACTTTTTCCCGTATTTAATTAAATAATCTTTATTTCTTTTTGCCCTTTCCCTTGGTTTGTCGCAAATATCGGAACTGTCCGAGAGCTTTGCGCACCATGATGCCTCGCCACCAGGCCTGGATGTGTGTGGCGGACGCTCTCAACTGCTGTTCCCGAGCGAGACGCGCTGCACGCTCTCGTTTGAATGTCAACCAACCTCGAATTTCTCCCGCGTGTAGGTCGTACTGAAACAAAACACAAATGATCTTTTTGTTGTGTTGTATAAGCAGATTTACGAAATTTATTTCTGGATAGATTCATACGTGGAGATAGTATAGCAGTGCGGTCTCAGGTACTGTAGTTTTTGGACAGTTCAGTTGTTCCAGGACTCCAGGAGAATATAACTAGAGGTTTTATTACAATGAAAATTGAAACTGAACGTTAGTTCTGTGAAGATAGTCATAAAACTTAAAAATTGCATGATGATATGATATGAAACTTTATCGATTCTATAAATTGTTTACTGATCATATATGTATTATGATAAGAGTACTTATATCTTTATGACTCTCCCTTACCTACCAATATGATTTATTGACTACATATACATTGATATGTATCGTTTGCTTTTCCCAAGCAGCCACGGGGAGGTCTCTCCGTACTTATTACGTATGTATGAATTACTAGAAACCAAAGTAAGCAAGTAATTGACTTGATCAGAGGAGCAAAAAGTTGTAGTTTTTCTTACGATTCGCACAATTAGTTTACCTACCGTGTAAGTGAATTAGGAGAAATGGGAAGTAAGTCATTACTATTCTTGACCAATACTTTACTAAGCTATTAAGTAGTGTGTAAGTAGATACTTGATATTCAGTGATTACTCTTGAGACCTCATATGAACGTGCGGTAGGTGAACAGTCCCTAGCCGCAATCGCAGTTGGCAAATGCGTTCATGTATGACCACTGATACATTATGGAAATTTCGATGTATATGTAGATATGGGTACTTAAGTATTTATAGAAAAAAAGGATCCTTGTTTCCGGTGGTCACGCCAGATATCACTTGAGAATATGTTTACTGATTTCATTTAAATGAGGTTTTTTGTTTTCTTGGTTTGATTTTACTTTGTGAAAGAGGGATAGTACTTATAAAAAGGCAAATTTTGAACTATTACTTAAGCGTATCTTACTGTGAGCCGAGCTGGTGGGCCTAATTAATGTAATAAAGGTTTCTCATAACAACGGGTCTAACCCCACTAATTAAAGTATGAAACGAGATGGCTGCTACCAGCTACGCTACACAATGTAGACCGGCATCTCTTCCACAACTGCAAAAAAACTACTTTAAGAATTTGTGTTGGTGGCGAGGAACCCTACCAAATTCTGCAGTTCTATTCGTTTAGCAGTGGCTGTCTTCATCTCTTCGCATTTCTTATGCACCCTCTTGCTTATTTCTGCTAAGTCGACGTCGTAACGTTGGCGCCAATACTCTAGAGCCTTCTCACGTTCCTGCGAACATGCAGTGGAACCTCAACAAATGTTCTCAATAACGTCTTTTACAAGTAGAGAATAAAAATAAGCTTGCTTTCATTAATATAATTTATTTTATCTCTGTAGATTCTGCATACTGGTACATCATTAGCATTGTTCGGTCTGTTTGAAACGAATCGAATAGTTCAGCATATGATTTTGATCTAGGTAGTTAGTAACACTTCTCAGAAACTTATATTTCGTCGAATAGTAAAGTTATTGAAGTAACTTTGAAGTCGAACAAAGAAATTCCAATGAGAAAACATAATAACGCAGCTTGTCGGAATAGAACCTAATATGTAGGTATTTCAGTTTAATTTCCAAGAATACGATCAATCGGAAAGTTACAAAGATTTATTACAGAACTAGAACTAATGTATGTTTAGCAGCTACTTTAAGACAGCTACTTTTTACTTAAATCTACTTCTAGAAGGCCATTCTAGAATTTCATTTGATGCCTTGAAAATGAAACCAATTGTAGAATCGCGAGATTTACTGCGCGGCGTAGAATAGTGTCTCTTATCCAGAGGTGGTGATATGCAGCTTTGCATTGTCACTTTACGACTAAACGCGGAATACGTTGCACGATGGGTTCGGATTACTAACTAACAGCCTGACACTACCACTTCCTCCCCCAAAGAGGTGTCACACATTCCCCCTACACTTTTGTAGTAGTTGTCAGTGTTAACTTACTTGTATTTGCAGTTCAAAGGCTTTGAGCAGCTCCTCATGCACGCGCTGCTCGTGATCTGACCGCGGCGGAGGCGGTCGAGGCACGTTGAGCCGCAACTCCAGCGCTTCGAAACGCGCGAACAACCACTTTTCCGCGTAACACAACCGCGCGTTTGCGTTCTGAAGATCATCCTGCAACAGCCATGTAAGGCGACAAGTCGACTACAGTTACTTTCGTTGAACTTGAGGTTCTAAAAAAGATTTAATCAATGCATGAGGAACTGGATATGGTGTGGACTTTACTAGTGGCTTAGAAAGGAAGGCTTGTCAATCATTTTGTTAGTGATTTTGTAACGAGACAGGACAGTAAAGAACAGGCGGATGAATAGTCAAGTTATTGATGATACAGTAAAATCATTCCAATGTAGGTTACAGAATTCGAAAAAAATAGTATAAGTCCTAATTTGGGAAAACTTAAAATTAGGGTTTCGACCGATGTAATGTGTTGATTTCAACATCAATTTGTTTTTTTTTTTTGTCATAAATCCTAGCCTGTATTGTCCCACTGCTGGGCGATGACCTCCCCCAGGTCCTTCCACAATTCTTTATCTTACGCCGCTTCAAACCAGTTCTAAATTTGATTGGCAATTATAAGCCTCAAAACTACCTATTCTCATTCTGTTTTATACTATTTTACTACTAAATATAAAAAAAAACGACAGGTTGATAATTTCTAGCTAGGGTAGACCGAAGTGGCACATATTAAATGCAATTAATATGTGGGTCATCCTTGCCAAGGTTCAGAAATTCGCTGAACCGTGTCGAGGATGCCCTACATAAGTATTATGAGAATGTCCCACGTCATCGCCTGAAGCTAACACCTAATTACTATAGAAAATTATTGCTTGATCCCCTTTATATTTATCAAATTATCGACATTTAATACTTAGAACTAGTATACACGTGACAGATTTTGGCTGTGTATCAGTTTCGACAATTCTGAATCTATGATCTGTAAAGAGGCAAATTTTAAGGTATTTAAGACAATATGATTGCTGCTGATACTAAAGTTAATACTATAGGAATGTGGAATATGCAGATTCTTTTGAAGTGACAAGTTTAGAAAACACAGGTCTATTTGAACAATAGCACTAAGTTTACTGACTAGCTGGGACCGTGACTAGAATGTTTATGCTAATGCCTTTAATTGTGAATGTGCAACACTTCCCACAAGGCGGGGATTTTCGGAAACCACTCTGATTAGCTATAACAACTTATTCTCACAAGTTATGGCAAAAAAACGCACATTTTACGCTCTCGGTAACGCATCGATGCTCTCATAATTGTTGCATCGCAAACAGCTCAGTACTGGGAATTAGCTGGATCAGCATGTTTCCACTTCTTGCGAGGTTCGGTTAGAGTGACAACGGGGTGAGTTACAAGATAATCGCTAATTAAATCATTAAATTATCCGGCTTATTGCACGTTACGCGAAATGCCTGCTGTATTTTTAAACTTTTGCGAATAGCTGAATATTTATGGCGATTTTACACTTATGGAATCGATTAGAAAACTTATGTGCAGTTGAAATATGTCTTTATACGTTTCCTGTGATACTAACTAATCTTATTTAGTACAGGAGACAATTCCAAGATTGCCTTGGAAGGATTTGAGGTCTCTATTCATTTTTCGACCTAATTTCTTCTTTTGTCTGTCAATCATTTTAATATCCGTCATTTTCCTCGCATTTATCTAATATATGAGTTTATTTGACAGTTTCAAGTTACAACGACACTTGACAATAAATGCTACATAATGTGAAAACTGTACAATGATCGCGCCAACAAAGACCACGCCTCAAGCTGCAAGTTTTTACTGTTCAATAGCTACCTTCACCACAAACCACAACTCGCATAGGGTGTGGTAGAGACATAGCCTTTACGCGATAATGTGACGTCAATTGCTGGCCAATGAGCCATTACAAAAAAAAAACAACATTAATATTGAATATGTAAGCATAAATAAATAATTGAATTCCTTCAACTGAGTTCCGGTAATACAGAAACATAATTATGGAGTAAAGAGGAAAAAATAGAAAGTAAAATCCAGGAACTAAAATTAATGTCTTGTGGTAAAAGATAAACATTTATCAATATTTTTTGCATTACATGCCCATCGTATTATTTCCTATAACCACTTGAATATTATATGTAGGAAGTGTAGGAACCCCTATATCTTTTACATGGTGATAGTCATTTGGAGGTTCAACTCGTCTAAAATCGAAAATTTTAACTGTAACTGTTTCATTTGTTTAGCGAACCAACCATCTTACAACTAAGTAGCTTTATTTAAAATAGTTGTATTCTGTACTTACAGACGTCTTATCTCGCAGAATAGCTACTTTCTCATCGGCGTCCTTCAGCTCAGTAACCCATTGATCTCTTTTTTCATCTAGCTCGTTGATAATGGCATCTCGAGATCTAAATAAAATATATTAATAATTTTATTAGTATGTGTTAACTTTTACTTCACACTTTACTTCCTCTTCAAACTTTGTTCATGCGTGTCGCATTTGCGCTACTGATGTCTGTTCATCAACCGCGTACGCTGGACAAACTCTAGAGAGACCCTCTACTCTACATAAGTCTTAAGTTCTCGATACGAAAAGAAGACAAGACTTTCTTTTGTTGACTACTTAACACATTGTTTACTAGATAAATGTTTTAGCTTCAGGTTACATGTGATAATATAAATGAGTACAGAAGCTATGAATAGCCATCAATACACACGCTCTGAGTTGTTTGTTAGTAAGTCGTAGAGAGGTCACGTCACAGTCCTTCTGCCTCAGCTGCTCCACGCCTTTCTTTACCTCGCTCCACGCCCCGCTCTCCGCCACTTCAATAAGGGTACGTCTTATTATGGTGTTTACCATTTGCCTGTACGTAAACATTGTTAGTGTTAAAAACAGGTATTTACAGAGACACACGTAGTTATTTTCAAAAAGGTTTTTTTTTTTAATACAAATAGGTAAGAAGATACTTTTAATTGTAAATCAGCAACTCTAATATTGAAAGCGTACTAACTAGATCAGTGAGCTTGCGATGTTATTAATGATCTGTAAATAAATTATTAGAATGTTTTTTTTTTATTTTTTTTATTAAATAAAATATTATATATTAATATAAGTAACAGTTAATACTCAATCAGTTACTCAATTAATTTTAAATGTACAAACTGTTTTGGTATAGATTTTGGTGCTACCGGTAGAGTCATTTTGACACTAACACGCTCTTCGATTCGGTTTACTTGCAGCCTAGCACTAAAGACAGTAGAATGCAATTTAATGCGCTTCGCTACCATCATAATAGTATTTAGATCATAGCACAGTGAAGATGTTTTATTGCCTTGCCGTAATTAAATAACAATTCGAAGAGGTTACCTGAAGCGCCATCTTCCTCCAGTTTTACACTACTTACCGGTCGGTCGTTAGCTTTTCATATTGTAGCTGCTCTATCTTACTGGTTGGTTGCCAGTCTGCCAGCCGTAGCTCCGAGCTGCCCTCTACAACCGATGAGTGAAATGCCAATAGATGGCGTTAGTGTATATGTTGCTCAGAGTGATAGGACAGTCGACGGGCAAGTTTAATTTGGAAAGTATAAGGCGACATGTACGGTACTTCTAATTACTAAGAATGTTATTGAAATGAAAATATTATATCCCGTAGTTGATTGAAAACTTGTGTTTGAAATATAATAATTAAATCCCGATACGTAAATCACAACAAGTTTTCAATTTCGTTGGAAAAAGGGGTATAAATACGAAAATGTATTTGCACTTTTCGAGGCTCATTTATTTAAGTTGTAATGTATGTGCATAAGTTACTTTTTTTTTCTATCAATACTTCTTAAGGCCAAAATCAGTAATAATAATAACTTAGTAAAACTGTTTTCCTGTATCAGGAAGATAGTTGTGTTTTCATCTCTGAGGTTTCTGCTTGTCGAAACTTGTTGTATGAAATCTACATTAAATTCATGGGATAAAATCATGAAACGAAACCCGACCCTCCAGAGGGCTTATTATTATGAGTAAAATGAATATACTTACTCTTGAATTGGACTATCACGACTGTAAACGTAAAAGTTTACTAGCTAATAATTACGTGACAGACTATTTTCAGTGTATCAACAGTTCTAGTACCTTTACAAGAGTATCATTGTAACTTTTAATAAGCTTGTCTGAAAAATATTATAAGTACTTACCTAAAATTCTCATTTGCAATAAAACCATCTCTAATGACAACGCGAAGAGAATGGCGTCCATTTTAGGTATCCTGTTATACAGAAATGTATTTTTTTATGTACCTAATAATATTCTTTGGACTTAAGATTATGTCCATTACGTTATGAACTGATTCTCAGCTTAACCGAGCGACGCTTATTTAATACATACGGATGAAAATATACTTTGTTGTTTACCTACATTTTGTAGCTACAAAAATGTATCTTGCAAGTGAGTATAAGTAGAAACTTATGTGTAGTAAGATGCTTTTTGATTAATACGCAACAAAAAATTACGGCTTCGACAACGCAAACTATGGGTATATTAATGTAGAGCCGATAAAATTATTGAAATTAAAGAAATTATGACATTATAATTTTTGGAAATATATGATTATTTGATTTTGTTTTATTTGCCTTCATAGTATTTTTTATTTGGCACGTGTTAAATAACGATAAAAATATAAATCAAACCGAGCGCAGAACGCCAGCCCACGTGACCCAATCTCCAATAATTTGCCTTCCTGTCGTTTTTAACACAAGAAAGGGGAATATGCTTGTATATTTAGGACTTAGAAAATAACCCTTTCTTTTCGTTTTATTAAAATCGTTTAAATATTGATAAGTGGATCTCTTGAAATTAATGCAAAGGTATTTTGAGCAGGTACTTTTAATTAGGTACACAAGGACTTTTTCAATTTAAGTAGGAATAGGTAAACCAATATTTACATTTCTGTAGGGTGAAATGATTCAAGATCGTAGGTAGCGACCTACCTGGTTGTTTGTGCAAAGGTCATTGGGAACTCTGATTAACTTTGGGCATGTCTGTGGAGTCCATTATGAGAACTAAAGGAAGTTATAACGAAGGCGAACGGCAATATCTAGCAGTATATTGTCTGCGATCGTCAATCGTTCGGCACACAATGGAATATCAAGGAACCTGCCGGGACGGTTTAACGAGCTCTCCTTCCGACGTGGTGACCGCGACGTGGCGACAGCCACAAGGCATTGAGTTATTTACAACAAATATATTGAACTTACTGAATGTTGTTTTAGAAGTTGTTGAAACAGGATAATATATGTATTTTAGAAGTAAAGAAAATTCAAACACTGTTTTTCACTGACTTCGGACATCAAATAATTGTTTTCTTTTTGCATTTTAAGCGTATATGCTAAATTGTGTTTATTTTCTAATTTCTAGAACTGAAGAATTTATTTTAAAAGAAAATTATCAATATTGCTTAGTAGTTCGTAATAAAGTTAGCTAGAATCAAGGATTTATACAAATGGAAGTAAATTGACCCAATTTTAACTAAGCGGCAATTCTAAATATTACTGTGATATTCAATTGGCAAATTTTAATTACATTGTAATAATTTACAGGTAGATATTATATCACAAGACGAGCCTTTATCTTTTTATATGAGTTATAAAACTCAGAACAAACTTACATACGGAACGTACAAGGGCTATCACATTATTAAAAAAAAATACAGAACCTACGCCTTTAAGTAAATGTAGAGAAAAATAGTTTTTTAAATACCTTCCAGTTTGCTCTTCCTCCATTTCACGTGTAAAAGTGTATGTAAGCTCACTATAGAAAGAATAACATGTCCTTAAAATAATAGAGACGCTACGCTAGTGAGTAGTGTCGTAGTTAAGCACTTAGAGAGCGTTTCCTAGCAACATTGCTTCTATCTTTTGTTGTATCGATAATGTTACATTAGGCTTCTAAAAATAGGTATTTAATTTATCGACAAGGTATGCGTAGCGCACACCTCAGATTTTGCATCGATAACATTTTTCTATATACTTATGTGAATGATCAAACTTCGATACGAATTCTTTTACGATAGCCTTCGTGGTATGCTCTCCCTATACTGGAATTTAAAACAATAAATACATTGCGCGTGTGTACGAAATATCAATTCACACATTACAACGACAGTATTTGAAAGGCGCGTGATTTGTGTGTAAACTGCAATTGTTTATTTATAGCAGTTCAAAAAACCACGATACATGTCTGAGAAATTTTAAAATAAGTTCCGTGAGTGGAATATTTGAATACAGAGTAGTCTAGACATTTTTTTGCATGAAATGCATTAACAATTGAGTGCAAAAACTTCTAGGCCTCCATTTCGTACTAAGGCAGTTGCGGAACTAATCGTATCGCCAGAACTTATTACTAGTTATAAATTTCCGCCATTATTAGCCATTCTCACGCTGATCTAAGAAATTAAAAAAGCGGACATCGCCAGCTGCTTCCCATTCCTGGAGGAACGCTCAGCGAATGAGGCGTGACTGAACATTTTAAACCGGCACTTATTGCTCTAGCATGATTTGCGGAAGGAATTTACACTAGCGCTTTAATATTAGGAAACTACACTTTGGTAGACTTTAAAGTTTCAGTTTAAAGGCATGTACGAGTAGCTTCGAAAGACAGTATATTATTACACTTTCGTCCAGTCGTTTCGTAGATTATTTAGTTGTAGTTTTTAAAGCTCTCCTCAAGTCATCATGATTTTCTTAAATACGAGTAGAAGAGTTAGGTACAAAATTCAAAATAAATGCCATCAAACTCCATTAGCCGTCCCTTAGGTAGATTCTATATTTAGGATAAGACAAAGTCATTTTTTCAAAGTAAAGAATCAACTAAAAAAATTGAATACTAACATCATACCATATTATATTCACAAGAAAAGCCACAGCAATGTTCTCGAGAGCTGGTTATTTGCAAAACAAGAGTAAAGAGGTTTTATATTAAAATTCGAGGTTCTTTTAGCATTTGTTTGTTTTAGTTTTTAATATGGGAGATGCATAGCTCGCATCGCCGGCTTCCACCAAACTAAAGCTTGTGAGAAAGGAGTATAATCAACAAACATAAATTCTTTTTAAGTTGGTATTTAGAGGCAGTCATAATTAAGACAAAGACAATGGAAATTTAATGAGATGCCTGTCATTTAGGCGTTTTCTTTCGCGAAATTTATCTAAACCTTTTTTATTTAGCTTCAAGTGTTTTTCTTTTTCGTATAAATTTGTTTATTTTAAAGCTATTAATAAGATGAATGTAGATAAATAAGTTCATTATAAATAACAATATCTGTTCCTATATGTATCAAACATAAAATAAATATTATTTAAATACCATAAAAACTACTATGCAGATAAGTAGATAGTTGTATAATTATGCAAGTTAGTTACTAGTTAATATGGAATAGATTGTAGGGCGTTTAATATGCAACAGACAGTGGCATATTATAAATGTATAACATGATCATTAATACAATGTAAAACGTGTACAAAAAAATGAAACAGTAATAAACACTTGGAAAAAACTTCAATTAAAAGGAACTTTGTTTGTAAACTCATCTTATCAAGAAATATCAAACACAAACATTGTATAAATCCCTTTTAATTGTGAAATATTTCTTTTATATCCTGTTCTGTGTAAAATGTTATAATAATAAAGGAACTTGGATCACTTTCCGAAGGTTCGGAGTATTTTTGGATGAGGTCACGTTGTACGGGTAAGTAATTTGGATGTATGTAAGGTTCATTGCTTTGTACACGTTTACTTAATAAAAACGTTATTAATTTCATGGTTTTAGCTGTATTTCTTAATTGAATATTCATTCATTTCAGATTTTTTAATCAATATGTAATCCATTGTAATAAAAAATCGGACGGAAACTATATTTTCCTGCCCTTAGCCAAAGTTCTCTTTAAGTACAGCCTCGATGTATAACTAACAAGAAGGACCCGTAAAAAATGTAAATATAATGTTTTAAAAACAATTATAAGTACCTAACCCTAAAATAAAGAACTGTAATAAAATCTCATAACGCTTCAAGCTGCAATAAAAAAGATGAAAGCCAAGAGATCAGTTTCGTTCATTATTATCGGCAACTAGTCTAACAAGAGTGGGTTTGATATCGCCATTTTTTTAACATCGTTAATGAGGCTAAGAAACCTACTCCTAACCTATAATAGTTGATATAACACAGTAGGTAAACCAATCAACTAGGGAAAACAATGGGTGTTGTGTCCAATTTAAAAATAGCAAAAAACAGTGAGAAAAAGACTATTCGATTTTCTCCAATTTCCACCAATATTTTCTACACAGTCGCTCAATTTTTCTGTTAATATTAAGGTATTGAATTAAGACATAATATCCTAGTTCACAAGTTGCTCTTTCAAACACAGTTTCACCACATTTACATGCACTGAATGCGATGATTTTAACGCGATACTAAGGTTCGTTCTCTCACGGTGCCGAAAATGTGTTGAAGAGTAATGAAATCACGTGGCTCTCGAGACGTCGGTTTAAATTAAATCATGTTAATTATCGCTCGTAGACGGAGCCGCCGGCTCTCTGCGAAGTATCTATCGTGTTACCTCTATGATATTACCTATGGAGGTAATATTTAATGTGGCTTGCATTTCCTTGCCATAAGTACTTAGCAACTTAAGTACCCACTTTCGTATTTTCTCTGTACAAGACTTGTAGGTAATAGAAACTTCATGTTACGTTGATAGTTTGACGTGAGTTGTAGAGTTGGTAATAGACAATTAGAATTTGTAAACATAGAGTAGTAATTTAAAGTTAAGGAGCCAATTGTTGAGGGAATATAAACCTATTTGTCTGAAACAACAATTTTAATTATGTATTTCCATCCTTAGATTTAGTGCCTATTTGTAGTGTAGTGATTGATTTCGGTGTTCTTTATTTAACTAGTCGTGATAGTTATGTGTGTGTATTCAACACTAAATAAACTAAAAGAGTTAGTCATTGTAGTAAAAAGCTTATTTATAATGACACTCGCGAGATCTCAGTTTTTGCAATGCTTACACGGAGACATGGGTAAAACAAAACTTGTGGATTTTAATTTAAACTTAAATGAGAGAACTGGAGGTTTCCACAAGAGTATTTACTCTGCATATATTCTACGTTAATACCTTTTAGTGGAAAATATTACATGTTTGCGAATTCGTTTCTAATAAATATTTTGTTTCATATAGACTCTAAAATGTAGAAGTTTAAATAGATTTGTATGTTATTGTATTTGACATGAAACAGTAAGTAACATAAGTACATAATAATATATAGAAATTATAGATGTAGGTATATTAATTTTGCTATTTTGATATATGATTTCCTGAATTACATGTAGGTACCTATTTTAACGTTTCACACAACGTTATTCTGGTAAACAAGTAATGTGTAAATTCTAGGTCACCTACGCAGATATAAATAACAAAATTGGCGCTTTAATAAAAAACGTGATTTAGTTAACTGTAATTAACCTTGGCGAGGTTTCTCGTTCTGGCACAAAATTCTAAAAACTAATTAATGGTAGTCAAAGGGTTAGGAGGACGGTTTCGGCGGCGCGGAAGTACATTGAGCTTTTTTATTAAGGCTTCAGTCAGCAGGCTTAGTTCGGTGCACGCTCAAACTGACTCAACGCAAGTGAGGTAAATTCTCTCTCACATGCACCGCCCCGTTTTGTATCCAGAATTAATAATACATTCTTCCTTCATCGGCGCGCAGATACAATATCAAAGTGCCCTTTGATACACGTTACGTAATTTCCTAAAATAATTACGATCTAGGAATTTCAATGGAACATAGTTACGGAGATAGTTATGAAACGTTAAGGGTAGCTACTTCTACGTAATACAAACAACAGCTAATAAGTTAACGTTTTTATTGAACGTAATTTATAATGTACGAACTATTACATTTTTCCTACCATTTATATGCTATAAGAGATCGATTTTTAACATAAACATACATATACATTAAACTACTCTGTACATATAAATTACGTAGAGGCTAACAGCAAACGTCTAATACGCTTACATGTAATAAGGATAATGTAAATTATTAAGGTAATGGACATAAACGTTATGACGCTATCGATAGACACTATCCAGTATTAAAATATTTGGCACAAATCAACTCTAAGAGACGGAGATACGAGTATATCTATGAAGAAACACGAGCTACAGTCGTGGTAACTTGCTGGTTGAGTAACATTCTAGGTAACAACAGTTAACAAGCGTAGAAAAATACTATTATGGAAATACAATAGAGAGTTGGGACAGCTATGTTCACCGCAGACAAGGCATCACGAGCGTCAGGCGGATGTCGAGCTGGATGACATCCACCCTCCCAGTGCCCGTCATCCGACATCCAACGAATATTGAAAGCCGTACATATATTACTCGCTCTAATTACCTAGTCATTAGTAGCGCACTAAATCCTCTTTCGGTGGAGTTATTAATAAATCATTAATGTATTACCGCGAGCTAACGATGACCAAGACAGAAGACGGCTTGAGTGGGCACATTTATACTATCCTAAATCGAATAGAGTCTACATTAAAAAGGTTACATCAAAATAAACATTTTAATGAAAATAATATCGGAGTATGAGTAGTTGATTATAACGTCGAATGAAGTTTGATTGCAGTGTTGGCGTAACGTCTTGTCTCCAGTGAGGCGGCGACAGCTCGCAGGAAACAGAAAGGACTCAGTCGCTGAAGCCTCTAGTTGTCGTAGCGGGTCGGAGCGGAGTTGGCCCAGAATCCTGAACACAAACAACATATTTAAACACAGCATTTTTGGAACACAAAGCTTGAAAGGGATTAATACGTAATAATGATGGATGGGAACCATTATTTTGTATCCATTTACAGGTCAACAGTCTCTAAATCTATCGCTCCCCCACTGTGCCATTTTTCAACAACCGATTTTGTTCAGTATTTCATTGCAACATTCTGAAAAGTACCATATGTTTTGTTCGTCGAACAATAAATGTATGTTTACACTGTTACAATTTAGACCACCGGACTGGCGCCGGGGTTTAGCGATGGGCGTTTGTCCACAAACAAATATATCAGAATATTCCTGTTAGTTCGTTTACCGCGTGGGACAAATACAACCCAACGGATATTTGTTCGGAGTCAGCTTTACATTTTCCGCATTTGAAAACATATGTTTTACAGGTATTAAACAAAGTTGGACCATTTTTCTTTCTTAAAAAATGTTTAGATAAAATTTACTAGATAAAAATGTGAGATAGCAAAGGTATTAAAATAATTCTGGTATTATAAATGAGTAGAGTGCATGTGTGGATGTGAGACGCCGCTCAACGCCGTTTCGTACGCGGCCACGATTCCTCAACTGCACCAATATTAGTGTAAGACGTGGCGGTAGGCTCCACGAGTACCTCGTTTGCCGACGTTCTGCAGGAACAGCCGGTTGGCGACGGCCTGCCGCTGATTGGCCTCGCGCATCTGCTTGCGGGCCACCTCGAGCAGCAGCCGCTGGCGCAGCACCTCCATGGGGTTGTTGATGGACAGCGACGGCATCTTGCGCTTCGGCCGCGCGCGCCCCTCCTGCAGCTCCGCCAGCCTCTGCGCCAACCCCACACAGTATGACATCTAATCCCATACAGGATTAATCAAAGTTTTAAGCAACTAACCCATACATTAAGTTAGTCTGTATCAATTTGCAATCCAATTCTCTGTGAGCAATGTTTTTTCAAACAACTTTGCCGACAGAACTGTTTAAGGCGCTTTGTAAACTCAGCAAATACGAGCTATCTACTTTTCGATGATGTCGTTGGCTAATATTGTATTTTATATAGCTAATTAACAGATATGTGAGAAGTGAGCTGCAAGAATTGAATCACAAATTTGCTAGATCACTGGGGCGTTACATTTCAAAACTAAATTGGGGAAATGAACCTAAATATAGAATCACAGATGGTACCAATTCGAAAAGTGTCCGATTTAAAAAATGACGGAGCTGTTTCTTCTCACGGTAGGCTATTATGTATATTGAATTACTTTCCCCATCTCGCGAGTCGATAGAACGAGAGAGATTCATTTTGCCATAAAGGGGTGTAATGTTTACGCGGACTATGGAGTGCAGGGTTCCGCACACTCGGCACTTTGGGGATATTAGCTAGGACTATTGTTGTAATGTTTGTTATGCCTGCATATGAAATCTATTGTACGAAAGTGTTGTGTATGAATCGAAATAATGTGGAAAGTTAATCAAAAAACTATCAGATTGATCATAACACAGGTTGTCAGATCGAACATTATCAGCGGCTTTCGAACTGTGTAGAAAAATCACTAAATTATTTACCTCCTAACTTTATTAATCGGTATTCACAGAGCATTTTTTCTTCTTTTTTACCAGTAATGTATTCAAGTTCAAATGCGTATTTCAAATAAACGGCACGGTACAACGTAGCTTTTAATCGCATTTATTTAAATGTGATGTAAATATATTTTACGCCTGTACAGGTGGGAGGCAATTACCGATTACCTTAGGATATAATTTAGACCTTATTGCGGTATCAGGATCGAGTATATTTTTAACTTAAATCGATTGGTCGTAAGTACAATTCTGATTATAGCCGAGCGCAGTTTCGGCAATGTGCGCTTTGGGATTTCAAACATTGTATTTGAAATAATGTTAGTACTATTTGGAATCGAGTTTATCGCAAATCGAAGCTTAAATTTAAATTGTTATACACAATTAACTGTAATAATATATACAGAGCTAACTACCAAGTTTTGCATGCTGGAGAAGCACAAAATTAACATTTACACTCTCTTTTTTCACCTGTAAATCATTTGTAGAGTAGAGTTGATAAATAATGTAATTGGTTCGGGCTTACATTTATTATAAATTGGTCCCCTGTCTGAATATAACTTTGACCTACACTTGTATTTTTATATTACCGTGGACAGTTTGAGGCTAACATTTACCGCCTAGATATTTATGTGAAGCAATTACCACGTACCACTATATGATATATTATTTCTCTGTAAAGCCTTGTAAGTTGTTCTAAAATAGGTCGGACCTTTATTAAATACGAGACAGGGATCAACAGCGACGTACGAAGTCTCTTGGAAGCAGAAATTATTGCTAATTGCATTTCAAACTTACATAACTTTTGAAAAAATGGTTAAATGTAGAGAACTTATTCCTAGATCTATTGGTCTACAGATTACGTCTAAGTGGAGGCGATTATTTAAATAAAACAACGGGAAGTCTTTAAGACTTTTATTGCATATTTTAATGCCAATAAATTAATTCTATTACACAATAATGTTTAAACAGATTTACTAACGCTAATCGACGTTTGCTAACGGTTTTATAGATGAATCAACAGTATGCTCAAAGGTCATAGGTATCTTTTACAATGGGATTAATTTAGATCTAAATTCTATAGTATAAATTAAGTACACTAGAAAACAATTTAATCTAGAAAACAATAGTATAATTTGTACTTTACACAGAATATAATTGTGATTTTAGCGATTATATGGATAACAATATGATTTTTAAAAATGTACGAACAATACACTCCAATGACACTGCTTAAATATTTTTACGACAGTCTACTGTTTCAACATATTCTATGAGACTACGACACTACTTGTACGCAACATGTAACATGCTATGTAGATATTTCAGTGACTTAAGATAATACAGAACCATAAGATTCGGGATTCGTCTACGCAGGGAGGCATTTCTTGGTTGGCGTATTTTTAGAAGTATCTGATCGCTTGCGCCGACGGGGACCACTGGAAACCTGCAAATGTACAAAGACACATATTACTAACTAACTACTGATATTTTTAACCTAGGATATGATTTAATAAGTGATAAGATTGGCTGCTTTGTTCAGCCTGAAAGTTAATGAAATTAGCTTTTGAATTCCGATTTCACAAATTACTTGAATGAACACATAAATTAACTTGAAGATAATGCCTTGTTTCAGAAAAATATATTACTCTTCGATATGAATGTGACATTATATGAATTACAGAAACATCCGAAAAAAATGTGAAAGCCTGCAGGCTTTTGAATACAAAAGGCGATAGTCGATAAACCGATGCCCACTTCTCTGTTTGCAACGGATTTATCAAGTTTCAGTTAACTCATCCGTAAATAAAAGATACGCATCATAACAATATGCTTTGTGTATCGAAACATTGTGTAAACTCATTCAAAATACTAATTCAATCGAGAGAAAATCCTTGAATAATCTAGGACCGCAATCTGGCGTAAAACCTTGAGGACAATGAAAATAAAGATTCTCTTCGCACGATCAGAAACAGTGATAGTCATACTTTGATACAATTTAGAAAAAGGTAATGTAAAAATGTTGGCAGAGGTTTTCAATAACTCATTACTAGTTATGGAATGGCCTGATCTTAAGAGGTCTTCTGGGATTAATTTCACAGGGATAGTAAAGGTATTTAAAAAAAATGTTATGATCAGATTATTAGCACTAAACGGTATTATGTTCGTCGAGGATTGCGGGGGTTTTAGCTATAAGCCCGACCTCTCCCGGGCCAGAAGAGGCCAAGAGAAGCTCCAGGAAATCCTAGAAAGATTTTCCAGGGGGGAATAAAAAGTATGACATGGTCGGTTAGTAAATAAAAAAAGTAGGACGGATATATAGGATAGAACAGTCTGTGGCCAGACGGGGAAAATAAAATTAGTCACGAAAAAAACATTGTGATCATAGTAGCAGTGCAACCCACCTCGTTTCCCGATATCGTTCAAGAAGTTCCTGTTGGCGGCGGCGCGGAGAGCCTGAACCTTCCTCTCCTTCTCGAGGCTCAGCTTCTGGCGCAGCACCGACATCGGCAGGTCGATGGACAGCGACGGCATGCGCCGCTTCACCCGACCACTGCCGGTCTTCGCGCACCACGCAACACATTAGCTACTGACTCTCACACATCTCTCCCGATGCCTAGCTTAAGTTTAAGGCTACTGATGTAGAAGTTACTTTTATTACTAGTACAAGTGATATGGTATTCTTTGTCAATTGTAGCAGTGCGCTTTCTATATGGTTATGCAGGGATAGTTATTACTTTTGTGGATATGAGAGGCTTTGCGCTAAATATTGTGTGCAGTTTTGCTCCCACAAGGTAAGAGTTTTACTCTAACAGTTTATAATACAGACACCAGCCAAAAAAAATAACAAACCTTTTAGTATTTTTTTGGAATTTTAGACAAACAATGATTTTAAGTACTTTTACTGTAATTTTTTGACGTTGAATGCAAACGACCATAAGTTCCTGACATTTACTAAAGGGATCGAATCCATAATTGAGTCAAGCACTAAGCTAATTTGAATGAATTATTCCAGGTCAGTAGCCATTTAATTATCTATCAATTTGAATTCCCCAAACGTCATAATTACACAATGACCATAATATCATGACTACTAAGTGGTTAATTTGGATATTTTCGATTACCTATTTCACTGGATTTTCCTATCGGTAATCGGTTTTACTAACAATTATGATTTGGAGATGAAGTTTTACGATTTTAATTTACTGATATTTCTGGTTAAAACCCAAAAGTTTCAGCTACCTCCAAAATTTAATGATTGTTAGCTCAAAATAGCTTTATGTTTTTTATAAATAAAACTATCAGATTACAAAAGATTTATCTTTATTTTGCTCACAATAGGTCTACATACATATCTTAGGTTTCATAACAAGGGTAAACTTTGTACAATCTAAATTGGAAGGGTAACTTGGGTGTGGTAACAAGTCGATCACAGAGTGGTCATAAGGCAGCTGGGTACTTCGCCTACCGCTTCAGTTTTGACTGATCCGGGATCCTACAAGTAAGAGAAAGATATATTATACACACAGACAACGGTTGTACAGGATTCATGCATTAGAAGTTATAGGTTAGGTTTGCATGCATGCAGCATGCGGGCTCATTCAAGATAAGGGTATGTATCAACTAGGTATAGTATATACAGGTAAAGGAGCTGCCACACGACGTTTACGTCTATCTCATTTCATTGGGTGGCACTGGCATTGAAGAAATGAAACCGCGGCCTCGTAACGTGTGTGGTAACACCTTAAATATTTCATATCTATGTACCTATCTACATACATTTTGGGTGCTATAATACATCGTGCATATTTCATGTTTTTAAATTAAATACTATGTATACTTAACTAATATATTATACCTCGTTTTCCGACTCGGTTGAAGTATTCCCTGTTTTGAGCCGCTTTTTCCAATTGATTGTTGATATAGTTGTTGTAGGCTCCTCGCTGTAACAACTCGATGGCGGGTATCACGGAGAAAGAGCGGCGCGTCCGCATCCCCTCGCTACTTGCCACCTTCGTAACACTCAGGTTTATGCATCGCGGAAAATTCATAGTCCAGTATGCATGACATACACATAAAGATGGAAACAATTGCTTCGTAAGTTTGAATTTATGCAAGGTATAAGGTATACGGTGTCTGTATTACATAACTACGCAAGGTATCTTTTTGAAGGTGAAGATATGCCTACAGAATAGATACGTTTATGCCAAATCTTTCTAAAAGAACCGACTCGGTAGAATTGATCCATCATTGAAATTGATATAATTAACATACAGAACAGAATTCAATGTAAAAAGTAATGTGTCGTACGAAATTCATGTATTACTTAGACACCTGGAAAAATCTAACCAGATTTACGCAAATTTACCTACTGTTTTATTATTAACTCATGTTACCTTATATGATCTTTAACATAAACAACCTTTCAGCGAGCAAATCTTCAAAATAAAATACATTTAAAGTCAGTCAGTTACGTTCTTGATTAAAAAGTAAACTAAAGAGGAACATCATTATTAAAGCGGTTCATAAAAGCATTCATCATTGTTTTACAACACTTGCGCGTACTTATTACGTAACGGAGACATAAAAGTTAACGTGCAGGTGTATCTGATTAAAGAGTATGCATCGTTTAACGTTACGACTGTAAAGCTCGGTGCATACTGTATGCTCATAGGTATAAAGCTAGGAGCACTGCCCGCCGCGACTATTATATTGTCTGGACAACTGTCATAGAGAAGTTTTAACCGCAAATAGTTATTACTGGCAGCTATTTGTGTGTAACTGTTAGCAGTGTTGTGTCATTTTAAAATGCAATTATGTTATTGTTCTGTATGCGATAGTAAAATTATATTTACAGCTTTGTATTTTTAAACACAGTTTTAATAAAATATTTCTAGTCTTTTTTTTACCAATCACGGTATACAACGAACAATTTACACCTTTAACGATTGCCTATCGATCGCGAACGGACACGGGTGCCGTCGCCGCGTCGGGACAATTTTAATTGACGTAGTAATTTGTTTTACTAATTACAGGGACCTTGCCTTGACAAAGTGACCTTTACCCTTGGGTGACGAAAAAATCAAGCGGGACAGATAGAGTGACAAAGATTATGTTCGGAGAACCATGTTAATATAACCTCGTTGTTTTTTCAAGCGAAATAGGTTGATATTGGATTTTTTTACTTAAATGTTATTTTTTTTTATTTTTTGTTTTAACGATCGTTGTTCAAGGCTGTTAGTAGTCTTTATAATTGTATTTGAAGAAGGTCGTTTACCTGGGAGTCTCGTGGCACGTCGGCGAGCAGGTACAGCCAGGGCGCGCCGCCGGAGTAGCGCGCAGCCAGCGGCGACACCGCGTAGCCGAGGCTCTCCTGCACAACACACCCTCATTTACAACACCACCAAATATATTTTTATAATAACTTTCGTGAGGATGATTCATACTTAAACAATATAACGGTCAGTTCGACTCGCGACCCCGCCGCCGCATCAGCTCATGATTATAGCTCCGGTTGGGTCCAAAACTAGTCGGGCTATCCCGATAAATACGCGTGAGTTTAAGTACCACCAATTATATTTTTACAAGAGGGTGTCCTCTATATTCTGACGTAACACAGTTCCCAAAAACAGGATTCCACCTAGAAACAGTCTGTCTACAAATTTTCTGGATTGTTTTCTAAAGGCACGTGTACGATTTTCTCTTAATTGAAAGGCCCACGGTTCAGTCCGCGTGGACTGTAAGAACCGATATGGTTTGCGTAGCAATTATATAAGCCACGTAATGTACGCAAACATTCGGGTTTAGGAATATCCGACTAGTAGAAAATTGTATCGGCTTAGTGCAGTTGTTTCTAAAAATCGAAAATAATTATTCATCTTTAATCTGAAACTATTGATAAAGTTATATGGAGGGGAAGCAATCGAGATTAATTTCTCAATAAATTAAATGTTAACTTAACGGAATATCATCAACAAACTCGGGATTGTTATTACAATCGTGCCTAAACAAGCTTTTACTACAACTTGTTGACACAATCGAATATCGCATAAATTCGCAATATGGATATTTTATTTGTATTCACCGTTCGTTCCCTGCGGATTCGCCAATTTTCCACTATGCGGGCACAGCACACAAGGTATAAAAAATTACGTGAACCTTCTTGTTTTTGTACTCACAAAATACCTGTGTTTAACAAACGCAATCAAAGAAGTTGTATGTAATGGTGCTCTCAGGACAAATAGTGTCATGCTCCGTGTTGTAAAGTCAGGACAAATGTGCGGTCTCACTGAAACTAATTCGACTGCTAATTGGTTTTGCCACTAAACAGTATTTGCATTACAATAGTCTGAAGCTAGACTGCGATGACGAAGCTTTATAAGATTATGCTGATGGTTGCTAATTATTACTATTGAGCTAAATAAATATTTGTTTCTGAGATTATTTTACCACGCAAACGCGCTTTTCAGCCAGCTTCATCTGTAACGCTACATTTTTATTCACACGCCATGAACATACCTACATGTTATAAACAGACTGCAAAAAAATATAGATCACAATTTTTGTCCTTTACGAGGTGCTACCGCGCAACACGTTTCTAGTAATTGGCGCTTGACCTAACTGCATGCCTGGTCCGGTTACCGTGTATCGAGTCAAAAATGAAGTATTTTTTACACTAAAAATGGTAACTTACGTCATCAGGGGCAGAGGAATCCATTTGTACCATGTCGAGGGGCGTCAGGGAGTCGGGAGCAGGCGCCGCCGCCGCGCCCGCGACTCCGGCCACCACCATAGCGCACCAAAGAGCCCACCACATCTACACCGACAAAACATACGTGATTACAATAAACTGCAAGAAAGAATATTAAAGATGGTACGTAAGGACTTCTGTTGGAGATAAGTCTCTCAATTTTAAAGGTCACCTCAAAATTTCTTAGAATATTTCCAAAAACGTGTAACCCTTTTTAAGCCTTCGATTTCGAATGAAAATGTTTCACAAAGAATCTCCAATTGGTATCCAAAATATTTTAACCACAGCTCAAAAGTTTAGATCACAACAAACCACATGGAATACATGAAATACTTCAGATACCAAAATTGAGGATCAGAATAAAAGTTACCAAACCCGAACCTTTATATGCGATGAATATTAAAATGTAAACCGCACTAGCTCCAGCGATCAGTTTCCCTTAGCTTTGTAACACCGCTTGCTAACAACGTCTGCATTTTCGGAAAGTGTACTTCATAAATATTCACAAGTTTGCATTTATTCTTGTCACGTGACGTTGTTTTAAAACCACTGTCTTATTTTACCTTTAGCTACGATAATAGAAGCTATTCGCTCTGTATTTGAGTAAACATTACTTTTCTCATTCTCAACACGTCTGCTGAAATAAGTCTTTTTAACAAATTAGAAGGAACTTTATTTTTGAGGTACAAATGAAACAACTAGTAATTTGCATAATGACATTCAAATTTTGTTGACATTAACCTTTTAACTTGTTAGATCAGTCAGCTAAGGTAAACCAAAAGATAGTTTGCCTAAAGTAATTTACAGAATAGTCTTTAGTTTAAGAAGTTTCAGTATTATTACGGTATTCAGATTCTGAATTTACAATAACAAAACCTATTACAATGTACAGATTTTTTGTTATTCTAATGGCTGAATGTCATCAGGAAAGTCTTAAAATACCGTTTTTATTTCCTTTCTCTTCTCGTATTTCGTAGATTTAATTGAAATCAGCTTTATTTGTAAAGAATACTCGTTTTTTTGCTTCTGATTTCGACTTTTGGAGGTTTTTTCCACAACATTGATGGAATTCAAGTAATTTATTTGTAAAGCGAGACAAGCCTATCAAAATGAAATACAAAGGTGCGTTCGTTTCAGTATCTCCGCGGTATTTTAACTGAAAAGTTGTTTGGAACTCGCTTGTATGAAACTAGGGAATATTTTAAATAGCTGCATAGATAAGTTAACTGACATGTTCAATGTTTGTGTTTTTTTGAAACAATGTGTTTTTTTAAGAAGCAGGATTTAAAATAGGTATTACTAGCGACTAGCCCCAGTTTTGCACGGGTAAAATACTGAAATATTATACACAAAACATTCCTCCGGTCTATTAAAAAATGCTTCAAAATCCGTTGCGTAGTTTTAAATATCTAAGTTTTAAAGACATACAGACAGACAGCAATTAATACGAGTTTTCAACAAATTTCATACATCCCTAGCTAGTAGCTACATCTGAATATTACCTATACATTCCCAAAAACTTTTAATGTCACCAATACCTTTTGAAATTAATATCGATTAAAGTATACACGTGCAAAAAAACTTAGCAGAGTAAAGAGCAAGTAAAATGTTTCATGTTGTAAATGAAAAGGCTTTAGTTTTACGAGTTTTATTTGCGATTGCAAGCGCGAGTCGCTAGTCGGCGTGACTTATCGGCTTTGGGCTGCGTCGGATATTTGTCCGCCATGAGATTAGCCCATCCCGCCCGGTTCTTATTAAAAATGTCCATTTACGCCCTCCTAAGGTACACAGAAAATATATAAAAAGACTCTGGTTATTTTTGTATCTATCTAAAATCTTTCTGATGGGTAGTTGTAAACTGTTGATATCGAAATCCTATTTTAATAAAACTTTACCACCGCTAGATATTACTTAGCTACGTAAAATATTTATTTACTTTACGTAGAGTGGTTTTTGTTAAATATTTCCAAGCAATTTCAATTGGACACCTATTCAATATAAGGAGGCAACAGGACCTCTAGAATTCAGTTCAATTTAAAATGAATTTTAAAAGACCATGGAACTAAAAATAAAATGATATCTTCTTTAGAACTGAAGGATTCGTTTACAGATGACGTCAGAGACGTTTTCCTGAAATGTAAATACATCTGAACGCCAGTTTCGTTATTTTGTGCAATTGACAGCAGCTTTAAAAATAATAGAAACGCGAGCTGAAACGAATTGTATCTACACGAAACATTCACGGAACCAGTTTGCTACGTATTCCATCACTTTTGGTCTTATTTTTAGTTTAACTGTTGGTTTTCGACGTGCGAAATGATTTTTGAGAACTGTAGTTTTAACAATTCTATTGCACAAACAGATAACTTTCCTTTTTCGTTAAAATTTTACTACAGTAAACTTTTCATCCGATAGTTTTTGTTCCCCACCACGAATTTATTTGCACTTTTAGATTCATTATTTTTAAAAAGACGTGTTGCGCCGAACCCAAGTAAAATGGGATAACGGCAGGAAGATGATGATAATGAGATTCATTTCACCTGAATCAATCTACTGCTGGACATACACCACCCAAAAGCTATAAAAATCTAATCTATGAGCAACTATAGCTCAATTTCATCCGTACCGTTCACTCACTGTTTCAATCTGTAATTTGTCATTGTCCTGTCTCCCAAGGTTCGGTGGAGGGCCAACCAAACAGGAGGAGTATTTACGTAGGTCTGTATCAACAGCTTGAGTCTCCACAAACTTGTGTTGTTTATGGCTGCCCACCTGGCCCAAGCGATAAACACTCGTTAGCCAGCTAAGTGCACAACATTCATTTGGCTATTTACTTAAACAATAAATATGTAATTAGTTAGAACTTAATTCAGATTTAACTAACAATTGTACATTGCATATGATGACAAAGACCCAAAGGTCAAAAGGTGGTGCTTTTCTTTTCAAAATATGCTTTTTATAGAGTTGAGTATTTTCTTTATTTCCTACAGACCTACATCAGTCTAAAATCTTTTTTGTACTGTTACATAACTATTGGCTTAATAATGCTATACTCATACTGGGAATTGAACAAAAAATAAAAACATAATATTAAAAAAAGAAAAGGGATTTCTCTTTATAATTATAATGTCAAGTTTTAATTAGACCTTTCTTTTATGAAGCGTGCCTAATGACAAAGTCAGGCCGATATCCTTTCAAGACTTTCTGAAAAATTACAATTAATTAATTCTTTTACTCACCTTCTGAACAAACAATTTAAATTACAAGTTATCGGCTTTTATAAGTTTTAATAAAAAAACGACAAAGTGCTTTAATATCAACACTTTAAAAACTTGTGCCTTTACTTTTGTATCTAGATGTTTAAGGAAAGCATCACAATAATATTACATTTACATATTGGGAAGGTTATATCGAAACTGAGTACCTTGATTATTCCGAAAAGCATTTGCAAATGAACGAGTATTACCATCAATGTAACGGAAAATTGTTAAAATATGGAAGCCGTAGCTCTACTCGTATTTATTTGAAACGCAATGCAGATATTTCTCACAAAGAGATAAAAGTGAAACTGAAATAAAATTGTTAATAAGAGTTTAATAGCAAAATAAATACGTAATATTGAAATAAACGGAGCAAGCGCGAGTAATTCCAAAGTTTAAAGGGTGGATACTTGGAGAATGCACCAAACAATTTTGGGATAACTTCTCTTTTGTTCCACTTGTTCAAAACTTGGTGGCACAGTAAGAAGGTTTACCTGTTGGTAACCGTTAATTCCTGTTTAGCACCAAGGAGGCTTAGAGCAAAACCTTGTCACACATTTTCAACATATTGTGTCTTTACAGAAATTACTAAGACACCGAGTTTGTAAGTGTCATAAAATGAATATGGTATATGTACATAAAATAATGGCGGCACATTTTTTTCTTTCGATCCTAACTTTATTACCCTATTGTAGATTGTAATATTGTATAATATTGCAATTAGCCTGATATCTTTCTGAACCCCCTGATAATTGTATACCACTACTACTAATGGAGTAACCACCGATCCACGTAAGAGTATTCCAATTAGCGAACAAACACTACAAATTGGTAACAAAATATTCATAAAAAATGCATCACAATTATCCGGAACATAGAGCAATGTAACGAGTCCTTGCTCAGCCGGAGATATGCCCCGATTAATACTAAAATTAGAAACGTATACCGAAGTGATAGTTTGAGAACAAAGAGGGTTTGTTTCACGCCATCAGGGCGTAGAATAGCTTCGAGAGCTATTGTGTGACGGTTGAACTGGACGCTCCCATGAAGATTGCTATCCGGGCCTGTATTATGGAATGACGGCCACAACTTTACCAGGGCTGCCTGTCGCCCGTAGCTACCAATTTCCGATAATACTGAATTGCTCACTTGTATTGTTAACGTTTTGTGATAAGACCGGACTTTGAGATCTGATCAGTTCATAGAATACGGCTTTAACTGGCGAGATACAATTACAATAACAAGTACAACGAATAGATACTAGGACTGACTGTTTAAGGCATTTTTACTCAGTCTCTCAGTATTAAAAGTAATAATAAAAAAATATACACTTTTGAAACTACTTAGGTACTTACTACGTAGAATTTAGTAAAACTTTTAATCACATGTTTCGGGTATCCTTATACATATTATTATGTATTAACGACACCTTAAACCTCAGTGAAGATAAAAGTAATAGCGTTAGCAGACGACCATAACATTTAATCCAAACTCAAGTGTAAATATCTCGCTCCATGAAAGACGCATCCATTAGAGATGATGGATATACCTCGCATTGTTCAAGGCGGTTTTATTTCTTTTTAAATCTGCTAAAATTAAGTCACCGCATATTATACTGGCCAGGTGTAATATTTCTTTTTCTTTTTTCGTATGTAAAATGTATGCAGATGATAAAGTAACAGGCGGTTTAGGACACATTTAGGCAAGCTCGGCGTAAACGAAACTTTTTTGTCGAAAGAAATAAAACCTTGTAGATAATAAAAAACTTTTTACATGTGAATTACAGAACATAAAGTGTGGACCCACAAGTTAAGATACATTAACTATCCTTGTCCGAATACTTCCAACTTATCCTATCTTGATTCTCAAGTATTACTGAAGCTGAGGCCAGGTAAGAAGTTAGTAATGTTTTTGATACTCTATAAATAATCTTGATAATGTATCATCAATCACATAATCTACAAGAGCACATGTAGAACACTCGAAGGAATCCTATTTGAACAAAAGCTTTACTGATTTGCCCTCAGACCTCAGAGACTTAAAATAAATTTGAACTCATTTATGAAAATAGAACCTCTACTGATATAAAAACATGCTTTTAAGGTTCTATAAATAAACCGTGGGCCTGATAGAAAATATGACCGCTGTCTTTTTATCCATAAGGTTAAGCTGTGCCAATGAAAACTCACAAATGGCCCGCTTAGTCACAATCCTGAATGGCCTGTGGCCCGTAATATATCTCTTGAAATAAGTCGGTGTCGGTGTAGTTGTCTGTCCCACTCTCTTACACAAACAGCGTCCCTTTTGATTACATACGTTGAGATATATGTCCCATGTGACTTTCTTTGATATTATCTAGATGTCGTGAGTTTCATGCAAAGTCACTGCGCGATAAAAAATGAGTCCCAATTTTATGTAACAAATGCGACTTGAGTTCCTTTCCCACGCACTATTACCGTGAAACTGTATATCAAAGGCACGCATTACTTCACATTTATAGAAAGAATTTTGAGAAAAACTTACTAAGTATATACATATTATGTACAACTACTTGTCTTTGCACTAACCAAATGAAATAGACAGAAAAACAAATGACTGTCAGCAAAAAAAACGAAAGTAGGTATTTTACAAAAGTTGTAAAGTATTCTGCAAATATTTGAATCTACACTGTAGGTATCCAGTAAATCGGCATTATTGTCCCCGAAAATCGTGTGCAATCCAATGTGACAAGTAAATGCTGTGAATAAAACGGGATGCAACAAGTATCGCAGACTTCCGAGCGGGCAAATATTGACATCGTCGCTCCGGACCGGAACTCCGCAGCGAATGGCGTTTCCTCCCGTCTTCCATTCGAAGGGATTGCCTCATAAATACCCTTTTTTATATTCACGAGTCTATCTCCACGAAGAAACAATTCAATTTCGATAGAGAAACAGATGAGGATTCGATTGGTCAATATTTTATGGATTATGATATGATTTGCAAGTTTCTTTTCTTGCAATTGTTTTGGTTTGCTCTAGAAAAACAGATACACTTTTGTGATTTTTTTTAGCTTTCACTAGTTTTTAAAACCGTATAACATCTGTATTATATTTATTCTGGTGGATCTTAGATACTTTTTGAAATTAAATATAAAGTAAATAATAATAATAAACCAGCCTATATAGGTTTGAGCATTGATCACCACGCTAGCTAAGAATCCAGGTTTCCTCACGATGTTTTCCTTCACCGTTTGTTAGTAGTATCTTAGAGTAAAAGTTTTACTTAAATGCTTTTTGCAGTTTTATACCTACGCTAGATATATTATTATGATTAAAGATATCTTGCTTGTATCTGATCTATACTTCGATGCTATAATGTAGAAGGGAACGACGCCCTCACAAAATAGGCTGATGTTTCTTAATCGAATAATAATATTTTTTTATTTATAGGTGATCCCTCCATTGTTTTAGGTCACAAAAGTCGGCAAACAAAATCCACTGTATCCACATATATTTATATATAGCAAACAAAAGAATATGGATGGATATAATGGACCAAATACAAGCCATTGTTACTGGCTCCTTTCAAAAGATTAACAAAGAATATAATGTACGTAAACAAAGTATATTGAGATTAGGTGTTGTGTATAAATAGAGTAATTAAATATCTAAGTAATGGCCAGCAAATAATATATTACTTATCATGGAATTTTGCGTATGAAAAATATACTCAGAATAAATTGTTTAGAGTTATTGGTTAATCTTGACTTAGGTTTGTATCCACAGCTCAAACAATCAAAAATATAAAGTTTCTCTCGCACGTAGGTATGTGCCACAGTTAAATAACAGAAACGTTTTAAATACAGAAAACAAACAGCTAAATTACCTCACGATATAAAAAACAAAATGTCGTCGTATTTATTTAACGTTTGAATTTGGAACAAAGCAAAAACTCACCATGTTTACTTTAGGAGTGTGAGATCTGAATCCTAAATGAATCTGTAACAAAGAAATTGTTTCGTAAATAAAAAATACCAGAAACGTTTTTAGGATACTAAAAAATACGTAACTCGATGAAAAATTACTGATTATTATTAAATTGCGTACTATTACGATGAAAATATTTGCATAATTAATTATTGGCAGGTTTTAAGGTAAAATTCGGTAATCGGTAATGCAATATTCGATATCATGTTTCAGCCAGTGTACGTGAAAATGATAGGCATGACCCAATTCGGACTCACTGGCCGAAACGAATGTCGGCGTGATAGTTTGAAAAAAAAAATGAAATGTCAGTCGCATGAGGACGGGTATCAATGGATGCAGATGAAGAATATTAGATTAAACGGCAGATGTATCCGATGCTGTGACCTATCGCAGTAACTCCGGACTGAATATAACTTGGCGGAAGTTGTAAGATAAATGAATTGTACCCACAAGCAGGGTGCTCGTAAAATAGTAAAAATACTGTCTAAAACAATCCGTCGGGCATACCTGAACGTTTTTAATAATTTATGATTTTCTGACGGACTTATTAGTTTTTTTCATACCATAAACATTTCTATTTGACTTGTAACATAATAAAAAACAAAGAGTAAGAAACGTCTCATTAAAATTGTTTTCTATATACGGTTTCAACAAATTCAAAGAAATGTAGAAACCGAAACCGCACGTATTAATATAATTAAGGGTTATTCTATTACCTTAATTATTATATCACATATACCATAATGAATTCTCCTTAATATCATATTTTATTGTAAGTAGGTACGTCTAAATATATCTTTAGCGTCATCTCAACTTGTAGGCGGTTTAACCTTAAGTATATTTAAGATGCCGTATTATTGGAAGTTCCCCAAAGGAATAACTTCGCGAATAACACCTTTGTCTCGGAGACGGAATCGAGATAGTTTGATAAACTTGTTTCTGGAATACATTGTTACTCTTGCCTACTATTAAAGGTTATACAATTTATGATGGAAGGCAGAAAAGCATTTGTGAGTTATATTTGAGGGAACTTAATTTTATGGTAAATGCTGACAGTGATGTGACGAAATTAGAATTCTAACAAAATTGTGTGTTAAAAACAAAATTAGTGATTCTAATTCCTAAGTTACTTTCCGAATGACAATAAAAAAAAGAATGGAAATTGCTATCATATGAAGAAATAGAAGTCGAATTTATTTTAGAAAAATTATATAAAAAAATCGAAACACGAACTACAATCTTTTTTGCTAACATCTAGATCAAACCTTCATGGAATAAAAAGTAATTCAGCATGCCAGTGTCATCACAACGAAATCAAAGATATTTTGTTTGTGTAACAGTAAAAAGGTTGCAGGTGGCGAACCTTTATACTCGTACATAACATTTTGCGGTAGAATAACGTCACGTAAGGTGTACGCAGCACCCGATACACGTTATTTAAATATACACTACCAGTTACGTAAATGTCATAATATTTTCTCCTTTTGTAGAACTTTGTTTAAAAATAAACCACTTGAAATTATGGTTGTTTAAAACTGGTAAGTATTAATAATAATTGGTAAAGACTCTCTGAATGCTCGGAACAAATAAAAGGCAAAATGACTTAAATTTCGAAACGTTCTTTCTAACCGCCTTTCAAATCGCATACAGTGTGACTTATGAGTAAATTATTCAAAGGCTTTCTTATTTACAAAAGACAATCTAAGCACCTAATATAGGCGTTATAGGCTCTCACTACCGCCTAGATCACGTCAAGAGCTAAGACAATACCGTGAGATAATCGATCATTAGATCAACACTTCAGCCATAATTAACTTGCCAAATTATGCTTGTACACCTATGCAGCCAGTTCAATAATACCTTAATCATTTGGATGATTGATATCATTACGATTGATTACCACGGTATCTTGAATAATGTATGGGATTTCCCTAACTAACTTGCAGAGAACAAAATAAAAAAATACTGAAACTTGTCTAGTTATTTATCTTATTCTATATCAAGAAATGTAATTTATTTTAAAATATCACTAGAAGTCTTTCAGTGCTTTGATTAATTTGTGTATTTTTACTACGAATCCCACACAAATTTTAATTTACTAGTCTATAAATAAACTACAAGTCTTGCAACAACGTTTATGAGGCGATAAAACTTAGATTGTGTATGTAAATATCAACAACAGTTTACCAAGTGTCCTCACAGGGAAGAGGTGGAACTTTTAAAGATAGAAATTGATTTCCCTCGATAAAACTTAGCGAGTCTGACAAAATATTGAGCTGGCAACTTTGAAGGGGATGTAGACTCAATGAAATAGGAAGTCAACAGTTGTTGCGAGGGTTGTTCGAGTTAATAACTACGGGAATACGGCAAACAGAACTACTACTGACGCTTGGGTGATAGATAATACTGAGAAATGATATATGATGAGAAAATCCCAATTAGGTAATATTATATATGCGAAAGTTTGTATGGATGGGTGCTTGGTTACCCTTTGATGGATAAATTTTTGATAAAATTTGGTATGGAGTTAGCTGAAACCCTGGATTAACACAAAGGCTACTTTTGACCGCGTGCGTCTGAGGGCAGAAATATTTTTTACAGCCATGTTTGCAGCGAGCAATAAATATTTAATTTGCGACCAATTCTCAACACACACGACACTACAGGAACGCCCACACACATTTATTATAACCGAAATCAACAGTTCAAACCCACGAAGGTGAGGCAACCTTTTACCGTCATCAACACCCAACTATTGTCCCAATTAATCAATAGTCAATTACAAGACAATAATTGGTGGTTATAGCACAATATAAACTACAGACTAATCGAATTATTGTGGATAATAACATAATAATTATTGGATAAAACGTACGTGTCCCGCGTCAAGTATGAAGCGTTCAGGCGTTCTATTGTAGTGTACGTGACGGTTTAGTTAAGTGGACTGACGATAATCACAGTATCGAACTATTACTGCGTCAATTACCGTCAATTATCCTAGATTAGTGTCTATTGACGAATTTAGAGCTTTGTTAGATTAGATAGCATTATCTGAATAGCCCTCGGATTAGTAAGTTGAAATATTCTATCATGTTTACTCGACGAAATCTGTGTTAATCTTTATGGCTTGTTATATATTTGAAGGACGAATGTTTCTATGAATCTCAAATTGAGAGTACAAGTAAGACTAATAGACACGCAACAATTACTCAAGTTTTAAATTGAGGCAGTTGTGTCTTGACATCTAAATATCTCGTTTGGGAAATCTCGGTGGCTGTGAAATCTTCGGAGCGTCGAGGCGTCGGCGGCGGCGGGCCAAATGACCCGGCGCTCCCCACAACTTGTGTAGCGTTTGTTAATGGTGTAATTACGGATAGTAAGCCAGCCAGAGACCCACTAACAGGCAGTTATCAAACCTTTATCACAAACAAGGAAGTTGGACGTTTAATTATTGAATACCTGTGTCCGTTGTAAACATTTTAGACTTTGTTGGGTCATAAAAAGTTTAGCTCGTTACATAAATTTATTAGTAGATAAGAGATGTTAAATAAAACCTCAAACATACTAACCAGTCTTAAAAACTAACTATAACCTCAACTTTTTTCAACCACCAACACCAGAGAATAGGTACATTAAAGACTAGACTTGCGGCCAGTACTAATTGTTGCAAAGAAGAGACTTTAAATAACTAATTTATCTAAGACTTTAACCCAGAGACCGATCCGCCCACAGGTAAGGTAACGAGCCTGATATCCCGAGTCCTCCTGTCTGCAACGTTTGATCTATTACATAAACATGAATGAATATGATAATATCTACTCTAAGATGAATATAATGTAATATTTTTTCTTGTTATTTGAAACAACTGTTGTTTGATCCAGCTTTTAAAAGTAAACATACATTTCCGTATGCTACTTGAAAGCTACGAGACAACGTAGTAACTCGATGCTTTTCTACCGTTTCCTTAATACTGGTACAATGGGGTTCATTATGTGATTCAAGACAATTGAATTCATTCTAAAAACATTTAACTTTTTCCGTGTTTTTTAAACTTTTTCTATTGCTTTCCATGGTTTGAAGAATTTTGATAATATTAGTTAACAAGTTTAACTGAACAAAAATTTTACAAGTTTTTATTCAGTTTTTTCTTAAGTTAAATGTGGAAGTTTGGAATCGGAGGCTTACGCTGTCACACATATGAAGGTCATTCGCTCGCAACTTTCTATGTATCGAATTAACGGCTATTTAAAGGAATAGCTTAAAAACCTCTTCATCTTTAATATTCAAAATTAGAAAGCCTTACAAGACGCAGTGTTACCTGATTTAAATAATATAATTGATTCCAAAGCGGTTTACTGGTCCAAAAATTCAATTTTCATAATCTAATTACAATTATTTTGGGAACTAAATTGAACCGATAGGGACTCTTTATAGAACTGTTTCGTCATTTAAAATTAAATTTTAAAACGTTTTTGGTCTGATAAATTCTGCCATTATAAATTAATCTCATAGAACTATTTTTTGAACCCAGTGGCTTTAATGTTATATTATATTCGTATCCAAGAAATAAAAATGACATTTAAGAAGTGAGTTTATGGTCACAGTGTGTCCTCGGGGACAAAAGTTCTTTGAATAAGAACGAAATGCGAGGAATATTTTCTAAACGAGATACACTTAGATCCGTACTTGGATTGTCAATGAAATAAAATTTTGTTAGATGAAGCGTAATCAGTTATATTCGCTTAATGTGACCAGATGGAAAATGAACAAGTCTGCACGGTAATAACGTAAAGGAGAGAGAATAATATCATTTTGTCATTACATAATTCTCCAAATACGTTTCTTTTAAAATATTTTCGTAATTTCGCAGACATCTTTTCTTTTTTTTCGTTCTCTGCTATCTTAATCGTTATAAAATGAGAATTTATGGAGCAGTTTCTTTTGTAAACAGTGCAGTTGTTCACATCGTGCATAGAAATAAAAATGTGAGCAAAACAACTGAAGATGCTTGTACGAATACAAGTGAATAACTTTAGAAGCACACTGGAGAGATCACTTGTAAAATTAGTTCACGTATCAGTGAGAGAATTGTATTGATACGCCCACAGGCCGCAGCGAGCACTTGCGATACACGTAACTCGCTTTCGCATCGCATACGTTTTTTGTTATATCAGTTCCAACCCTACACTTTTCCATGTTTTGTTGCTTCATGTTCACGAGCATTCAACCGCTATGTGACGTGCATGCAGCTTCGTATGAATGCAATTCTATTGTGGAATACCCACTCGTATTTATATAACTCGAGAAATTCATGGTCCAAATTAAAATGTTGACTTGACTCTTAATATTTCGTTTCGCATTAAAATTATTGTTGGCAAATTCTTTCATCACTTTCAAACTCCGGGGTTTGGGAAAGGAAAAAGGAAAGTTGCAAAAGTCAGCATTCGTAACATTGTTGCGCTGGATCTGATCCCTCAGCTTAACTTCGCTGCTTCGTTTCTTGTGTGGAAATCCCTTGATTATTTACGTTGTTAACTAATGTAGCCGCGACTCTAACGAATTAAATTTATAATAACCCCGTCTGGACATTATTAGGAGGGACTTTATCGCGTGGGTATAAGGGAGGACAGACTCATTAGGTGTAATGTTATCTGCAGCTCTCAAGCACTCCATAATGTGTTAAGTAAATTGCTGATAACACGGATACTATTTTTAATCACATTTTTACTATACAAACAAAAGATTACACATGTTAATACACCATTATAGTGTTACAGACTTATTTCACAACTTGATTAAATCAATGTTATTTTTAATTGATTAATAAATATCACGCGGAATGTTACGTGATGAACGATATCAATTTCTGAATTTAATGGAGCTCCGAACTAACCTGCCGCCATATTATAACGACGCCATGTCAGCATCATAAGCCCGATAAGGGTCATACAACATTTTAATTACAGGGTCCACGAGAACTCCCTTATATTGTGTAACTAAACTTCAATTAAATCGGATATTAAGTCTTCGAGTTTAAGGGGAATGCGCGTCATCGTTAAGTCCTCGGCAAATATTTACTTAAGAAAACTTGCAGTCTTGTATCAAACTTGTATTAAAGTACTCTAAAACGAAATGTTTAAGTGTCTTTATTTTACTAGCCGATAGATTTGATGGAATCTTACAGTCCTACAAGTATGACATTACATTCTCACATCACTTAGACTTTATATGCAGCGACACAGACCTCGGCTATTAAGACTAGAAAAAACAAAATGATTTCTTATCGCCTTTCCTTTTCGAATACTTTACCACACTATTTTCCCACTATGCACCTATTTCTTGTATTTCTCTGCACCACCCTGTGATTGACTGTTAGAGAATGCCTCTGGCATTAAGTCCGCCATTGTACATTATTTGTATAAGAAGAATAAATAAATAAATTCTCACATATTATTTACCCATAACACACATCTATTCACAGTAAAAACCTATCCATTACATCGAACCTTTGTTCTTCGAAATTCTATAAGAGCCATAGTAATCAATCATGTTACACGTAGCTTCACCTTAACCGTTATGAACGACAGCCTCCAAGGAGTATGACTAACAAGAGCATTATCTTATATACCGAAGTAATCCTTTGTAAATTTATTAAAACAAATGACTGAATATACGAGTGTTTTAGACAAGTAATTATACGCGAAGGGTGTTTTTCAAACGTAATATATCAGAGAATGTACCCATTTGATAGCGTTACCTCATACGAAATAATGCGTTTACAATACACGTAATAGGTATGTTTTATTCATGGGTATGGGAAATTTGTTGTTTTTTGTTGAGGGTAATATGCGTGATAAATGGTACCCCATAACAATGATACATATTCTAGGCTGTTATTTTTTTGTATCAAGTCTAAGGGTTAATTTCTAGAATAAACGAAAGTGAACAGTCGTCCAACCTATTAATATAAGACAGTTATAAATATTACACCTACAAAAATTATCGTTATAAATAAACAGTTTTGCAAGCCTTCTAACCACTTTCAGATAATCTTTTTTGTTTAAAGTTCCAAATTAAAATTGTGCGTGCGATAGTACCGCTTGTGTTACAAGAAATAACATGTGCTTTATAAACGTGTTCCAGAATGTTTGTCTATCCAAGACGGGTATAGCTAAGCCGCTTTCGTTATGAAACACAAACACATAAAACAAGATGTAATCTGAAACGTCTACAACTAAACATGAACCTCCCTTCAGCCGTGTGAACGATCCGACGAAAATCACTTTAATCACCATATCCCGTAAATTGATTGGTGATTGACTCAAGAAAAAAGGTTGTATATCTTGCAATTTACCTAAAACGGCACGTTTCAAACATATAACAAGTAAGTCTTAAATATATGCGTAAGTCTATACATTATAAAAAAGGTAATTTTAGTAAGCGTAGCGATCTCCGTAGCCACGTAGCGGTATCGTAGCAAATATCGTAGTGAAATAGATATCGTAGCAGTTTACTAAGAATAGTTATAACAAATTATTCTTCGATTTCTATCTCATAAATCATAAGTCGAATTTGATTGACTGTCTATGATAAATTAATAAGTCTTCAAAGATAAATAACATTGAGTCGGCCTACGTTTGTTGATAGGAATATAAGATCATAAATTACGTCAAGTAAGTATGTATTAAAAGTGTACGTGAACATTGAAGTGCCCACTAATGTAAGTAGTCTAAGTAATAAGTTAAAGTTCGTCGCCTTAAAGCGCTAGCTCATTACAGTTAAAACTTTTAATGAAGCCATTCTGACTAAAGTGATAGCGTAGTTATACGAACTACGTTACTTTAAAACCTCCTTTGTCATAATCTACTATTTCTTACATAAATATGAAAATAATGCTTTAGTTTTTAGTACTTGTAACTCCGGTTTGAAATTAAGTCGTTCATATAATAGCGTTTTCTTGAAACCGTGATTTCAAATTAGGTTACTTAGGATTTCAAAGGGCTTAAAAGTAAACTGGATATTTATTCAGTAATTTTAATATTTTTGGTACAAAATCTTAAAACTTTTGATAAGTACTTGTCATGCTGCGTAGTTGGATGCTAATTCATTAGATATTAAATTATTTTAACAAATTGAATAATAATAATCATGTATTACTTGTCTAAATTAAACTTCGCCCACCTATGGTTTTTCATCAAAAAAACATAACTGTCCATACATTTTTAACAAAGAAAATCAAACCTTTTGTTTTGGGGTATTGGTTAGACATCAATACTTGAGTTGTTTGCCTCAGAGAACTCCCATAGGTATTGCTTTTAATACAGGAAAAGGTTTCATATAATAATTTGAAGAACTATCCAAAATATATGGTAGGTATCGTAAAGGACATTACAGCAAAAGTCATTTGAAAGAAACTTTTTGTTAACCTTTGTACGTACTGCGTATAATAAGTATTTAGTCACAGCTCTATTACCTACTTTAATGGTGAAGGCGAAGTCCCTTTCTTTGCATAACCCATGTAAGGGTAAATCGCTTTGCTGCTTCACCCGTTCGTTCCGTTTTTGTTTTGCCGACCACTTGGAGTAGTCGCTTTTTCAGGCAGACTAAGTACGGCTGGGTTACGATAAAAAATTACGGCTTTGCTACCGGTTTTCTTTGAGATCATGAGACCTTTGATACTGGCGATGTATTTATTTTCAAATTAATGTGACAATTCAGCCATTGGAAATAGAACCAATTAAGTTTGAAAATATAGACAGACCATACAGGAAGCGTTATATTACGTAATACGTTAGCAGAGTTATAATTGCATAACGAATATTACGAACTAAACAAATTATACAGAAATCTTAACCGCTTATTTATCCGCTGAAAGTTTTTCCCGAAGCTTGAGCACTCATTTTTGTGAACAAGTCAGTTCCGTGCGGTAGTTTCAAATAGCTGATTGAACTTTGTAATGGGAGCGGTGGAGCTGTCCCGTCGCCGGAGCACCGCGTAATTATAGTTCGGTGTAAAGTCGGGAACTGGCGCGGAAGGCTAAGGAAAGCAGCGGAATCAATTTGTTCTTAATACACTTCATATTTCCAATATAAATAAATATAAGTTTAAGTTGGGTAATGCATTTAATTAAGCAGATAAAGTCGACAATTTTGTATTTTGATTTCTTGGCTGAGCTGTTGGTTTTAAATGGTAATTTCCATGAAAATTTTTATAATTTGAATTTTAGGTCATGAATAATGTTTGTTGGTAAAACTTTTTCAAAATATGTTTCCTTTTACTGATTCTAATAACATAACAAATCTAAGACTTTGACGAAAACCTTATTAACAAACAGGTGCATTTCGAATTTCTGTGAAATCAGTTCCAGAAGACGAGATACACAGATTATATCTGACACGTGTATTGAATAAGCATGTATGAAACTGTAACCGACCGAGACACATTTGCGATCTGCAGGTGTTTGTTCATCCATACCAACATCTCTTAAAGTACGACTGTTGCATTTGTAGGAGCGAGACGGAACACTTCTACAATTCCAAGTCTTGTTTCAAAAGGCGGGTAAGAGCACTCATGCTTGAGAAATACAATATCCATGAAACGCATCAACAATACTAGAGAAATACCTTCAACATGACACAGTTATAAGAATTTAAAACTTATGTTTTAGACACCCTTTATCGTTTGTAAAAGAGACAGACAAACGATGTCTTCCGTAGTTGTACAAGTTTAAGAGACGTTTATAAAGATCCGGTTATTGGCAAGCATTCAATACCTTGGAAACTATTGAGCTGGTTTTGAAAACTTTTAGCTTGGGACAAAATATTTAAAAGTTAAAGAAAGAATTAAAGAAAAAGATTCTATTGATTTAAGGTTTGCAAACACAAGTACACACAGGCTGGTTGGAAAACGTATTTTACTTTTTACAGTTCAAAAAGTTTTTATTTCTCGGCATGAGAGCTTTAGTAGGGAACGTTTCATTAGCTGTAACATAGGTATCATTAAGAGTAAGTACGGTATTAACTGCAAGCCTGAAGCCACATCTATTTTTGCTGACTAGACTCAGCCAGTTAGATTGATTGTCCCAAGAGACCATTCCACAGACTGCTGAACACAAGACTCTTGATATCATTTCAATCGACTAAGGCTCTTTAAACCAATTTTATAAGAACAGAATCCATTTTTCTCGCCATTTAGTAATAAGTTTAGATAATATTTACTGGAACCTAAAGAAAGCCTACATAATTACACAAGACTTAGTAATTAATATTTAGACAACATCTGACAGCCTTTTCTTAGGCCTTAAAATATTGTAACATATAACCTAGTTTAATTAAGCAGCGAATTAAGACTCTTCATAATTATTTATTATCAGTACTCCTCCTAAGAAACACATTCTCGTTATATTAAATCTACAATATAACAGTGTTTGCCAAAATCAAACAATCATGAACTAATTGTACCGCGTATAATATGTAATAATAATTTGTTATTATCAAAATCAAATTAGCAGTACCTTTGTATCGGTCTTAATGAACAGAGGTGGTGCTAAACGATATCGTAATTAATACTCAATTAATCACCCCGAAGCAATTTATTCAATAACTCTTAACGAGAGCGGTTCTTTAATAAACGCTTCAAGGGTTGCTCTGACATTGTTGGCTTTATAAAGCTGGGATTACACGGGGAGGTGCTAACACAGTAATCCCGCGACTCCGAGATATGCTAAAGTTAAGTATACACACTATACTGTCGATACCCGATACATGTCATTTTACGTTCCGACTACGTGAGAAGGAGAATGTTTTTTGAACGAAGGAATTTATATCATTAGCACGCCGTAACAACGTAAACGACTAAACAGTTTTTGACTTGAAGGTGCAGTTAAATCCATTAAAATTGTAGGAGAAACATAGGTTACAAAAAGAAACCAGTGCAAAAGAATTCATGTTTTGTTTTTATTTTCTTTAGGTACTATCGATTGTTTGGTGTTGGTCACCAGGTACGTCCATCAAACCAAAAAAGGTCGTTAAAAATGATTGGTAAATAAACCACAATGTTATTGATGCAATGGTGCGTAATAAATTCAAGTCTACACTCAAAGCTATTATTTATACCTTACTTAACTTGTAAGTACGGTCCAGCACACCGATAATTTATGGAATATTCGTTGTACTACTCATTGTAAATGAACAAGCGAAATTATTTTCTCATGTTTCCAACATAAGGGTTCCGAAACGAATCGTTTTACTTTCATCGGGTTTCTTTTAATGTAATTGTTATGCTTTCGTACAATTAATTCTATTTACTCGAAAAGTCGAAATACAATATTTGTTACGAAATCAAAAGTTGTATATGCTTAAGCATAATTCAAAGTCAAATGTTTGAGTTTGTATTTAATTAAGTCCTTAGGCAATGATTTTTGATCTCTCAATACAATTTGATTAATGCATTTCAGTGCTCTTAAAACAGTGTATTTTTAAGCTGCATTCTATTACTGTAAGATCGAAATGCACATTGACAATTTGTGGTAAGTTTTAAAGTGATCAAAATATCATAAATTTTGGTAGCTGTTAAAGCTGTCATGTTTATACCTCCATAATGATTGTACAAAGACATACGCGTATCACATAAAATTGCATACTTAATATATTATTATATGCAATTTAGTGTGATACCGCAAAAACAGTCAACAACGTGTTTAAATTAAAAAGATAAAACATAACAAGTTTGTAAACTTTTTAACCTTAAACTATGAATATTTAAATTTGTACTTAAGTCTGTATGTTGTATGCATAGTTCGTACAATTCATCAGACGTGGGTAATAAGCTCTTATTATTCTATACCATTTTCCCAGGTGACATATTATTCTGTGCAAATTGGTTTATTTGAGACAATGGGTATAATAATGAGGGGAACAGGAATTTCATGCGTAAGGAGTCCATATTTATTATTTATTGAGAAGAAAAAATAGTTCAGTTGATTTAGGCAATCTTAGAGAGTTCAACTCGCGATCTCGTCAGCTCATTGTTAAGGACTCCGGTTGGGTCCGAAACTAGTCGGATATTTCCGACTTACAATATATAAGTATTACACTTACAATTATAAATCTTTAAAAGTTAATGGAATTTTTAAACAACGCACTGATAGATAGATATATTATTAAAGAATATCAGATTATCAGGTTATATTTTGAAAATAAATGTATCCATGGAAAAGTGTGGGAAAAACCTAGTTCTAATTGTGTAGGAGTGACTATTTTTATAAACAGTTATGGAATTATTTTGTTTCAATTATATTTCATCAGAGAATGTAATACAATAGTTTTAAGACTTGTTAAGACCGCATATCGTAGTTTTTTCTTGTATGCAACGGCACAACCTTAGAAGAGTCAGAAATTACAGGTACACATAAACATAATTTTATGCGTGATCGGTTAATTCATCTAAATAACACCCACTTACATAAAGCTTTTAATAACTTGACCGTTTAATTCAAAAGGGATGGCTCAATTGTTCAAATTGGTGCCATAAATCTGAGCTGATTGCTTTTCATCAATAAACTTAAACGTGTCTATTATTTTCTATTTTCAGTCCGATAAACTTTATTAAGAACCATTTAGTTATCTGAAAAGGATAATATATTTTGTACATTATAAAGTTTACACGTGTCAAGACAAATAGATATGTGCGCATGCATACGTAATCATGAATATCTAACAAACTAGTTTCAAAAGTCATGAGCCAACGAATTGGCAAAGTTCAGTTTGTGGGAGGAAAAGATGGACATATTATAAGTATAGATACATACATAGTTATAGATAATAATTTAGTAAATAAATACTTGAAACTATACAAAAGACTTGAAAATTATATTTTTTATTTCCGTAAAAAGATTTTTCCTCACGGCCTTTCACATTTCACAATCTGACTGAAGCGTTTGAAATAACATTAAAAAAAGCAAATCATCCAAACGTTATTATCGCATTTGTTCCGCTTCACATTATTCTTTACGAAAAATATAAAACAAAGCGACATTCCTTTATTTTAACAAGAGGAAAAAACCCAATCATTTCAACTTTGATCTCAGTATTCTCAGTGCTACTTAGTGCTATTAAGTATGAGTGTAACTGTAAAGCTAAGATGTAAACAGTTGTTAGAATTTTCGGCTCATTGTGTTGTAAATGTACCTGGTTGTTCTGGGTACGATTGATTGGTGGCTCGTGACGGTGCAGCCTTAGAGATTAATAGCGGCTGAGGAACGTGGTACTTCTCACTATGATTCGCGATTCGCTGTACTTCAATTTACTTAAAGATTTATGTACTTAGCGTAATTTATTTCGGTTAATCATGTAGGTACGCTAGGTACCTTAAGTTAGTTGATTTATTTAAGGTTAACTGAAGTTGATTTAGTTGTATGACTATTAATAAAGTAGGAATTTAATGTGTAAATTATGTAATACTAGCTGTTGACCGTGACTTCGTTCACAAAAAAAATAGGGATGCAAAATTGAAGTTGGTCGATTCTCAGACCTACTCAATTAGCTCACAAAATTTCAAGAGAATCGGTCAAGCCCTTTTAGAGAAGTACGGGAACGAACATTGCGACATGAGAATTTTATATACCTACATAAGGATTATCCTTGTTATATCGTACAATTTTAAACTAAGATTTTTTTTATCTTACGATGTACTATAGTTACATACATTCTTTATACATCTCGAAGTAAATAAGTCATAATTAATTTATATCGCTCCTGAATTTCCTTAACAATTACTGATGGTTTACTAAGACCCGCGTTAAGCTGTCAGAATATTATATTACAGTAAGATGTAATACCTCAGTCAAATCCTAAGGCTACTAAATCCGATATCTCAATTAAATTATCTATTATTGCCAGTTTATAGGGCTGTGACGGCTACTAAGATTCGTAAAGGAAAGGATTGTAAATGTTCTTAGTTACAACAATGTCCAGAGAAAAGTAAAAAATAAATAGGTTGGGTATGATGAGTTTCCGACAAATATTATCAACATTTTCCCTCATTACTGTAGTATATCCAATATTTCCCAAGTTCAAAAAATAGACTAAACGCTATGTGTCGTTACTACATCGATAAAATACATTAACCATTGTCTTAACACTATTAACACATGTTTATTTGTGCCCGCGTCACCATTCGTGACATTTATATGTTAATTTCATTGTAACTCCTACGAAAAGATGGATAAAAGTGCAAATTATCGGAACGAGGGGCCGAACGATGATAACTATGAATGTTTATAACGACCGCAGAGTAGTCATTTGTATAATTCTAGCATTGGAGAAGGGACAGTAAACATTTTGTTGAATGTACTCGAAGCCACTATTGCGAGAACGACTACTTGTTGCGTTACCCCTGAGTGTGCTCGTTTTTATGACGCACAGTTTAAGTTGTATTTAACTTGTAACTTGCCAGCTATACACGCTCACTGCGATGTAAAATGTATGAGAAAGAAAAACAAAAGAACATAGAAACTCTTCGTCAGACTAGAAGGTGATACATAGTCTAAATTCCACGTCATTCACAGTTAGTCAGTAATAGTTCGTTATAATTAAGTTTTTAAATTATGAACAAGCAAACAACTAAATAATCCGGAAACTAAATTAGTTCAACAAAACTTACGAACATAAATCAACTAATTCGTATATCTCCAACTCCTTACAAAGGAGAGCGAGATCTTAAAATTACAAGAACTTGATAAAATAATAATAGATTACAAGTTATTTCATCGCACGATAGAAATAATAAATGGAAGCCGGCTGTCATGTTACACGTCTGCGCTAAGCTTTCATCGTATTGCAAGATAAAAGCTACGTGAACTAAGAGCTCTTTGGTGATAGATTCACAAGTTGTAAACAGGAGTATGAACTGTAGGGTACTATGGCGAAGGGACGGAAACGCACAAAATTACGTCCCTAATGTTATTGCGAGGAAGTTTTACCCTTATTGACGCTTATTCATGCAAAAAGTATCTATGCATGTAGTTTTTGCCGATAAATTGTGAACTATTTGTCAGTAGTTTACAATTTATCGGCAATTTAGAGCCGATAGGTAGTAAACTGTTGAGTAACAAGAACTTTAAGGATTGTTTTAAAAGCCCTCGAATAACGTGAAGCCTATAATTAAGATTTTAGGGTAAAGTTAATAGTTTATCAATTTGAGTTGGGTAACAACAAACGAAGCGATTTAATGTCTATATTATTAGCATAATTTTATAAAATGAGAATGTTTAAATAAAGTTCACCACATGTATCTAATTTATTTCTAATTTTTCACTTTATTAAGTTACATTTAGTCTTATTCCGCAATAGTACCTAATGTCACTTTCCTATATACCAAAAGTCACACTAAAAATTGTCGTAAGTACAATATTTAGTCGTAAGTAAAACTTGCAATGCAATGTGTAGGCAGCCTAAGCGCCGCCCGGAGCCCCGGAGACACGATAAAAGTGGAAAACATTTATGCTTGATCTTTTTTTGTTTTTATGTAGGAGCAATTTGTCGCGTGCCCGACTACTGCTGTACAGATCTCTCAAGCCGACTAGATTTTCATTTATTATTGAGTCGCATCGTATTCAATACTGTTGCCTGTTTTTTGATTTCATGATACAATTTACAATAAGCTAGTTGATTTTGCAGTTGTATTTCTTGTAATTTCAAAATTGTATTTCGAGTTTAGATTGTGGTTGACTGATTGATGGTAAACAGTACAAACAGCTAAACAAAATTATTGATAAGTAGACTATTTTTATGTTAAAAACAAGCCACAAAATGATATACCATCATATTAACTTTGTTTAACAAACATACTCCAGTACGCAGTGAGTGCCCGCATTAAAACTTTTCAAACAGAGTTCGGCTCAGTGATCTTTATTGATGTATTACAGTGCTAGGTTAACTTTACGTAAATCCGGATCCCGTTTACCTTAATAAAACCATTACCTAACTACAATAAATCAAGACTTACGTGCAAAAACCTATTTAGCAAACCAAGTAGCTCTTATTGTTCATTTTCTTACTTAATGTAATTCCTACCTTAATGTCAGAATTCGTTTCCTTTACAAGGCAATGTTAAGCGATTTATGAGTAAACCTTAGCTCTGACGTCATCGCTGTACTTTTAACGTTAGAAGTAAAATAGACATTAACTTTACAGTGAAGCATTTACTTAGTTTCAATGGTTATGGTGATGGGATAAGAGAAGAAAAGACAGAGACTAGTGAGGACTTAACTAATATATAAGATATACTAATAGACTAATATATAGACTTAACTTATATAATAACTTATATTTCAATAGGTACCCATTCGCAACGTATCATTTGTTTACTACACCTACAATTATCAATATGAATATTATATATTGTACATAATCAATATCTAATGCATCTCTATATAGGCCAAACATAAGTTCATTAATTTGTAGGCTTGCATAATTTATTAATCCGACTTTATCTATAAGCTTCACAATAGTAGACTACATCTAAGAAATATAATTATCAATGTTTCTTAAAACCGATAGAACCTAGCCATATTGAACATCTCTAACCATAACCTACAAGCACTCAGTCGCAACACCAACGCCTTTAACTCGTCCTTTCATAACTCATTATCGCTCATACGTTCACAAAGGCATCCGGATTTGACAAAATGACGGTAAGTATTCACTGTCGGCAAGGCATTCATCAAACGATTCACAGCACTTGATCCTTTAAGCCTCATCGGAACGTTCAGAGCTTTTACAAGAATGATGTTTATGCTGTGACTCGGAATGGCTGTCATCAGAAAAATTAATGGAGGGAGTAATGTCTGCTCTGCAATTCAACGAGCAAATTGCCGGCAACCGTGATTAAGTATCACCTGTAACACAGTTTACATCTCCGATATAATTTTTAAGAGCCGATAAAACGATTTGATTGCGCGTAAATCTAAACATTTCTTGATGTTTCATTCTTTAAATTGTCATCTTATACGTCATTGGATATTATTGAATGCTATTTTTGGTTAGAACGGAGTCATTCTTTTGTCTGAATGAGTAATGGGACCGTTTACAGAAAAATGTAATGTAGATAAAAATGTAGTGAAGAAAATGTCTTTACATTCTGTCTTTTTAAGTCTTTATTTTTTGTATTATACATTAGCAACATATTTCATATTCACAAGGAGATAAACGACTTATTTTTTCAAATAAACGATTGCAATACTAAACATGTCTTTGCACAAATTGTATTGCGATAAAACTATTTTCGGGGAGTCGTAGCGTTAGGATTCAATTACCAGACTCACGTCACACAGTATTCATGTTCCGTTCTCTAGTTTTCTTTGAACATTGGAATTCTTATATTTGTTCGTATCGTTGTACCAAATTTGGCGTATCGTGTAATAGAGAGGGGCAGCGGGATCCGACCCTACACAGATATCAGCCTACGTCAGTGTCTTCGAGCGACACATCTGCAATTGACGTAAATTTATTGATGGTCTAAATCAAGCCTTTCATAAAAGATAAAACTTTGTACTTTTACTTGTCTACAAGAACCGAATAAAACATTCAATTTAACATTCATTACTCAACCTTTTCCTCATAAAGTCTTAAAAGTATACCCTACTAAATCCAAGCTCATTCTTTTCGCAATTTCACGTTTAAATCTGCATAGTTTTATTAGCTCTTCAAATGCAATTTAATGCAGATCTGGGTGAAACCGTTCCTCTTTTACTCGTGACTCAAAGCTCACTTGAACCAACATTGAAAATTCCGTGGAAATTCTCGCGCCATACAAAATTTAACCGCATATTATGTGTAAGAAATACTTCGTAAGACCTTTAACCATTGTCAATATTAACATTTTCTATATGCTTTATTAAGAAGAATTTTATTCGTGTATGATTTTAAGCAACAATCATGGAGACGCACGCAGCGTAAAAAGTTATCCTTTGTTTATATTGGGATTACGTACCCGTTGACTCAATGTTTGTGTTTTTAATAGGGCACCCCGCGCCGTGTGCTGGCAAAAAGCATTAAAACACCTGCGCCCCTTGATAACGTTCGTCATACATACGACTGACGAAATACTTACAAATACAACATCACGAATTGGCCGAAGTATTCTCTTATTTATAGAACCAACTAGCCGACATTTATTGGTAACCTGATTACTGATATTAAATGTCACAATAAAACGGATGGAAACCGGACAGCTTTATTGAATACGTCAACTTTACCTAAGAGGCAGCACATGAAATAATAATGGAAAAGAACTTCTCAACTACATTGTAAGTACTGCGGCTCGAAGAAAAGCTTTTAGTTATAAAAACTTGCAAAAAAAGAGGGTCAAGAGTTAAAGACTGAGTGGGCTAACTCTGGGTAGCGAGTTCACAAAGAAACTTCTGGATATAAACGCTTTGATTTGATTAAAACTGTGTAAAGATCTTTGAGGCGTTTGAAGAACCCTTACTAGGCTAGACCTCCCCGGAGAACTATTTCATGCCGACAATAGCTTTTACATCCGACTCCACTCGCAGCTATTAGGTATTCGCCGTAAACAGAGACAATACAATTCCCTCTCAAGCCTTTCCCCGCTCGCTTGCTCCTACAAATCTATGCGGTCTCTCGATATGGAAATGAAATAACAAAAGCTACGACACGTGATGGAACTGTGGCGGAAAAATAACAATGTTTTCCTCGATACTGTTTTAGCTTTACAATTTATTCCGCCGTATCAATTACAAAAACAATACATTCAAATTTTACTGTACAACTTGAGATGGGTTATCGGGGCTCGTATTTTTTTAGGGCAACAATCTGATTTTGTACCGAATATAACGAAAACAATGGACGTCGCAAAGCGCTCTTGTGCATCCCCGGAAAAATAGTCGATATTGTTGTTTCGCAATTTATTGGTCCGATATCGTACTTAAAACCTGGCACAGGTACAGAAACCTACAGTTCTAGAAAGTGGTCTGGAAATGCCAAACAATTGTGTCGAAAAACACCGGCTTATTACATCTTCAGTCCAAAGTAATGACTAACTTTTGTATACCCACCCACACCTATAGATAACAAACAAAAAGTCATTTAAACATAATTAAAGGATTACGAAGCACCATAATCCATAACCGGTGGACATTTACCGTTAAGCTGCAAATATATGTAGATACTTAAGCGATACTAAATTATTTACCGTAAAGGTAAAATTGTCCTTTAGGGAAAATTAGACGTGGGTAAGTCTAGCTAAAACTGCTCAAATACGATGGGCTGCTAAGATAATTAAGTTAGCTAAATACATCCCACGAGTATGAAACGCAGATAATAAAATGTTCCCTTAACCACGCTTCGGTGCCCCCGAAAGCCGTTTGATATCGCATTCAGCCATCGGCCGCCTCCAAGATAGTGCTTATAATAAGCAACAATGAAGTTGATATGCTCAGAGAAAGGCTCAAAGAAATAAAAGCCTCTTAGCCCCGGCCAGTCGCTGAAATTTAAAGTTTCTTCACATTTTTCTCACAATACTTTTCTTTACAACGGACAGAAATGGGTCGAACTCTTTTTTGTGAGCTTGCATTAGATTAAACCACAAATGTTTTGAATGACTTTTTAATGTGAAAAGAGCTTAGTAAAAAATTACGGATTAAGAATAAAATTACTTATGGATGAACACGCTAGAAATGTAATTATTTTTCCTCAAATATATCAATTTTAAATATTCAATTATAACGAAACGCATTATTATTCGATCACAATACAACAATTAATTTACATTGATGATTGTGAAGTGCAGATTAATGAACGATACACCACTTTACCGAGTAATTTTGCAATGATCGTGATTATTGTCATGACAAGAGACAATAACCAATGAGCTGTGGCCTGTGTGATTCATTATACGCAATACAGATCAACAAGTGGACAAACAAAGAGAATAGTGTCATTCGACAAATTAAGTTATCAATTACATGCCATTATTCAACGTATTTTCACTTTTCAAAATATTTGCCATACAAATTTTAATAACGACTCCCGATAATACTTCGAACTGTAACACGCTTTTGTATGAGAGAAATCTTCTTTGTGTGAAAATGAGTGTAGGTATTTACAATGAATTGAAGAAGTTCTGGACTGCTGTCAAAAAGCTATACGAAGCTGTTAAATTAATCACTGTGTAAAAAATACAAGGCCACAAAGAGGCCAAACTGTGAGCGAGAGCCAAATCCGGAATGGTAAACATCAGCCAAATTGGATGGGCGAGAAATGGACAACATTTTCAAGTTAGGCAAGTTACTCAGGTAATGATACTGCCACGAGAAATGTTTAAAATTAATTTTATTTTCAAACAATCCTACACTCTTTTTAAAGTTTTGTGAATATAATAATAATAATTTAATCTTAATAATCTATCGTAAATATTGCTGAGTAATGAAATTGGAGGTACAATCTTCCCACTGGTTAAATTTCTCAAGAAAATTAAATATTTTATAATTTTTCACCCACACATCAGTCGCCTATGCTTCACTTAGATCGTTCCAGGATGAAACGAAAGTGCTCAACTGAGAGTTAAATTCAACTTCAAGTACCCAGATTGGATCCACCTGTGCTTAGGTAAACAAGAATAAAAAATGTACGCTGCACTCCGATTTGGCGGGACTTTAAGAGAGCAGAAAATTCATTGGAATGGAATTCAAACACTCTTGCCAAACATTCTGGCGCAGCTCAACTATTCAGGTTAACTTCAAGCACACATGCATTGCGCAGTCCGAATGAAGTAGAATTAACGCCTAATTAGTTCCCAAGAAACGAGAGTAGTGCCTATTCAGGCGTTAGTATTAGGTACGTTGGCTTCACACAAAACCGCATGAAAAACGGCTCGCTAACTTCCACTTTCATCCATAAGGCAAAATACTTCCAATCCAAGAGACCACACCTTCATTAGAATTTTTAATCACGAAACAATTGGTTTGAAGGTTTTCTGACATCCTATAAGTTCACGACGGAGGATTTTTATGTACTGGAAAGAACATGACAAAAAACATGATTTGTTTTGGCTCGGCGTTTTAAATTGATGAAAAACATTCATTTTAATATTCAAAATGAAATAAAAGGGAAGTGGAAGACGTAAAAGGCTGACCCAATACCATTATGATTAAGATTGAAATGGGGAAGCAATGGCAGGCAGAACGTTTTGAAGGAGTTTCCTTAACTCCAAATTCCCGCGCCTACTCAAGGTAAGACAAACGTCTGCAAGTCTAAAGACACATGTGTTTCATTAAGGGACAATATATTTCGCCTATCATACATTAAACAGCGAGTTCTTGAAGTGAAAAAAGTACCGCGGAAGGTCACATAAACGACACAATATTTCGAAATGTGTGCTCGGTCGGAATGAAATACTGCCTTCTGCAGAACCACCCACTTCTCTGTCTGACAGGACAATGTCAGTTGTTGTTAGAAATAAAACCGCAAGGATTTGCTTATATAATACCTATACTCTATAGGTATTTTTGTAAAGGTTAACTCGTCTTTTCGTACCTTTTTATAAGTTATTGTCTTAATATGTGTCTAAGTCTGTTATCTTACTAAGAGAATGTGTGCTTTATAATTCACGGCGTTTATTTACACGATAATTCATCTCTGTTATAATTCTTAATTAGTCTGATAGTAAGCATGACAAAACTAATAGCATACGTTGCTCGCAAAAGCGTTATTATATAATCTAATCGCATTTGGAGCATTTACAACGAACTGATTGACTACAACAATTTATTCAAGGTTTTAGAACAATTGTTTTAATTTATAGACTTAGGCATTGGGTACAACTGGGTATAACTGTCAATATAGTCATTTGAAGAGCTCCATCGGAAAGCTAGAATAAATCAATAGAGCTGATTTATTGTGCTGAACAAACAGCGATAAATCAAAAGCAAGCGGCGCTGGGTGTGGGGCCTCACTACAGAGCTACACTAACTACCTATGACGATTGAATACTCATAAATGTATGTGTGACAGCGGAAAAAATATCATGTAACAAAAGACCTGCTAAATTTAAATCCATTTTTTATTATTTATATCCATTTGAAAACTTCAGATTTATGCCATTTCTTATAGTTTCAGGATATAGAGTTAAGAGTAACGACAGGTCTTTTAAGATAAGGTTTAAATTAGGTAACTTTTTTAAACAACTATTAATAAGATGACTTTAGTGAGAGAGACTTTGACTCCTACTTACTGTGATCAAAAACTATATTTGAAGCCCACATATAAAATGATGAACGTATCTACTGAAGAATAAAACAAAATTGTTCTAGTTTCTTTTGTATGAAAAAACACTCGCATTTATCTAAAACTGTAAGCACGAAAGAATTTCAATACTTCGTAATCACTGAAACAAGATTCAAAACAAAGTAACAGCTTATTTAAAAGTAACAAACAAACATTTAAATAGGTTTGTAAAATAGAATATCTCAGCTAAAGAAATGTACACTATATTCTCCGTTTATCCTGTATTACCTTATCTTGAAGAAAGGAAATGGAAAAAGTTTGTATTTCATTAGGCCGATACTCCAAACAGTTTTGTATTGTAATAATTCATGAAACGATTCTAATTAAAACTTTTAAAACACTTCGAGACGAGGTAGTGATGACGTAGTGTTCTGTCTTTCTTCTACAAGATTTGACAGTTATGCAAGTATCAAGTATACATATGTATGTTAAGTAATGTACAGTCAGAAACAGTTGCAGTAGATTTCTTATATGAAATTTCTGAAGTTGTTATAGAATTTTCCTGATATTGTAAGCTAAACATAAAATGTTTAATTTGAAGAAAAATTTCACGATTTCATATATCATTTGACTAGGACTTGAACTTCAATTGTTTGATCGCGTATACATGTTTGTGCTCGTGACTGTATATCGCTGGCAGGTCATTAGAATGTTGTCGAAAACACCGCATTTTCGTGTAGCGGAGACTCGCCGGACGTAATTGCAGACCAGTCCTTAACTTCGTTCAGGTAATTTTATCAGGTTCCCTCGAGTTAAGAGCGTCCTAGACGTGCCGTAACATAAGAGAGATACATTTTCATACATTTCTCGCAAAACAACTTATTGTTCAATAACTTGTAGATAATATGTTTATTTTTTGATGAGTTGAAATAGTGTTACGAAAGTATGAAAATTGATTTCAAGTAAACAACAATTATTTATTTATTTTAGTATCTCTCTTTCTCTCTAAATTTTCATTGGGAAGGGCTAAATAAGGTTGATATTAGGTTCATCCTTTGATAACATGAAATAGGTTAATCACAAACATGTTGACCTCATAAAATATTTAATACAGGGCTTATATTGTAATACTGGCAACAATGTGTTTACATGTCGGTAAACATGTCCAAACTACACGAGATGCACTGATATGATGTAGTGTTGGACTATCATATCAATAGATTATACCTGGTAAAGATCCTTTTATTCTTTTGTTTTGGAGATTGATACATTCGCCTATCACGGTTAATGCTGGACAGAAGATATAGGCCTCCCTCGAAACGCGCTACTATCATCATCATCATCATCATTCCCCTGTCCTTCTCCCAATTATTATTTGGGGTCGGTGCAGCATGTCTTCTTCTTCCACACGTTCAAAACGCGCTACTGCCATGTAAATATCAGTTTTGAAGACTAAATATATCGATTAAACATTCAACAAATTCCCTCCCTTAACTCAGTAGTGTCGAGTATTGAAATTTTATTATACTAGGCCATTTTACATCGCTAGGCAAGCAGTAATATGTTGTGATGACGGATTTATGTGCGATATATCGAGATGCAACAGCTGTGTGCATGCACCGCGCTCTTTACGACCTGAATTTAATCAGGAACCAATTACGTAAGTGACAGAGACGTATCAAATAGGATTCAGTACGGCGTGACTTTAATTTAACTTAACGATGACGAATACACGGAAATTTGAAACTGATTTCTGTCGAATATTCGTAAAGTTTCACTAATTAGTGATGTCGATAACTATTTTGTAATGATTTGTAATTTGGCGTAGAATATTAACTACTCACTGCTGTATTGTTCAAATATGTGCAATAACTGTTCAAGAAAACTGCAAAAACGGTTTATCCATTTCATTGACTACATCTATTTAATAAGATTTAAATCGTGTATCTATTAAGACAAGTGTAGGAAGATGTTGATGATGATCTATATTTTAGAAGTCCACCCGTGACCACGGTCGGTGCAACTCGATCGAAACGTCGGGAAAAAAGAAAAATGAAATATCGTGTTATATCGCGAATAAGTCCCATTTGTCGTGTAAAATAGATGACGATCTATTAAAACAGCAAATAACCAATTTTGTTTGTTAAATATTAATAATTAATAAATACCGCCTGTGTGTTCTATCATCCGATAATACCAAACACAAATACGTCGGTTGAAAGGCTACGTTAAATCACGTTAATCAACCTATACAAACAAAAACTAACAGTAGTGCGCCAACTCTCTGTTTATTTATTAATTAAAACCTGGATTACTGCCACCAATTTCTAAAATAAGAGTTTTACAAACGTGTAAGAGAGACACCGCACTACGGCGTGTAGAGCGCCATCTCGTTCCCACAACTGCAATAAATTTATTTTAATCTGTGGTAGTACGCTCCCTGGACAATCAAAACTAGTCAAATGTTGTTTGAATCCACAAACGCTATCTAAATTTAATTGGCAATTTGTGAATAACAATAAAATATTGTTCTATCAGAATTAGTGCTGAAACTGATAGTCTCATATTAATGTGTGCCATTTGTATTTCTAACTAGAATTCTGAAATTCAAATGTAAAATGATTACTCCCGAATTTTCGATAGAATTAATGAACAAGTTGTTAATAATTTAAACGTGTTATACTTAATTAGAATTACCGTTTTTGTACCGTTAGAGATTAACAATAATTATATTATTACAATAATTTTCATTCATTATTTAAAACAAAAGTTTAAAGAGCAATTATGCTGTTCTTTATTAATTTTTCGTGGAGTTGGAAACTAACAAACTCTGATAGAGAACCTCGTAGAGAAATTGAATGCTGAAAGAAAACCTAAAATATCCTGCAAGTAGGCTTTTTCCTGGTAGCGGAAAATTAACGCATGATGTAATATAATTACATCAACTTTAATTAATAAGATGCACATTAAAACATTTTGCTGACATATTTTACATCTCATGCATAACTGACGAATCTCTTTATATTAAATTCTGAAGTTTTCGCGAAATTAATATGTAACGTGTTTGTTAATTCTCAGAACATCAAAATGAATTGCTTTGAAAACGTTATACGAACCAATCTTGGTATAGTAAGTACAACTGTTCTTTATTATATGAAATTTAGGTATATAAAATGTATCTGTGTTTTCGTTAAAAACTGATAATGTCAGAATTATTCCGATGTCTGCCCATTCAATGATATCACGACACCCGGCATGAAACAAAAGTGTAATAACTTGATGAATATGTAAATAATTATTTATCGATGACAGTAAAACAAAAACATGACTCTCTTTTCGACGTAATCGGATGACAAGCCAGAATTATTATTGATGACTGCGGCTAAATCGGTATTATGTTTTCAATTATTTATCATAACCTTTTTTATTATAATGTTGATTTAATTTCTTTAATTGCTGCTATTGTTTGTAAACTAGAACTATTAGTCAATAAACATTTAGGCGTAGGTGTATTACCTGCACCTCAATAATTTTGTCGACGTGGTTTCAGGATATTCGCAAACTCTAAATTTAGCTTAACAGTGCATACGAGTAACCTTTTCAAAAGTGAATACTTGTCAAAATGCCATGTTCAGAGTAACCGAAGTCCCGAGATACATAACAAAGGTTTTTTAAAAGAATTTGAGTTGTACGATGCAAAAATAAAATACTTCCATTTTTTTTTACGGCACACATTTATCATTCGGTCTTCAAGTATGCATTACATCAACTAAATCTGAATAGTCTTTGAAATCCAAAATGGGAATCTTTCCTAAACGTATTTTTCTTAAGAGATAATAGAAAGAATATACCTTTGCGTGTGAAGATAAGAATGGACAGTAGCCGTCTTTTGTTCGTTAATAACAATAAAGGGAGATTACCTATATATGCATGGCAATGTTCCCTGCATTAACACTGGGAGAGGATTTTAGGGAGTACCTCTACTTAGTACGCACGTTTATTATTCAGTTTGGGCTTCAAGATTGACTGTCTAACTATGAACTAGTTTATAGTTTGAACAGCTCTAACTTCGTGCATATAACATTAAATTTTTATGTGCTAGGAAAGGAGTTCCTGCTAGTTATTAATGCATCTTAAAGAAACAAAACAATGTCAGAAATAGAATACCTACTTATTTCGCGATCATTGTAAAAGTGGGTTGTTCTATACTTTAGAATATAAACCTACCCACATGATACATCTGTTTTTATGACAATAGCGTAACAGAACGTCTGTGACAAAAGACCAACAGAACTCTTAAGCGTTAGATCCATCATAAGTCATGTAGACACGCTAAAGTCTTACAAAGTATCAAAGGCTAACTGGCCGCGCGGAGCGTTACCATAATCCTACAAAAAGTTCTGTCTCACATGCTTCGCGAATCCTTCGGCGCTTGAGCAACGCGATTACAAACTACTTTTAGTATTAAGTAGTAAGACTTCTACAAGATTGTCTTTTGTTCTTTGATATTGAGTAGGTACGAGATATGACACCTGTATGACGTATTTATGTTTAAGATTGACTGCAGTCTTGTGAAATGATAATGGAGAAAATGTAAGTTTATCTATTGAAGTCAAATACGACTGGCGGAACTAACAATTGTCAAAATGTCTGCGTACTATTATAATCTCTTCGTAAAATAAAAAAGGCCGAAAAATAATAAGATTTCATTACCTGATAACCTTTACTAAGTCAGAAACGGCCGGTAAACAAAAATGATCTGATATTCAAGTGAAAATAGCCCGGCTACGTCGGAATACGACTTGCAGTAATTATTCAAAGGCCGAGTCTAGCTATTGTTTCTCTCGATCCCACTTAGCGGTGGTTTGTTCCGCCGCATTTCTGCTGAAAACTTTAGCCGGTCTCTTGTCATTGTTATACAGACTCGAACGTACGAATTTCATTGTACATAGTATACACTAGCGAACACAAACACTCTGGGATATTATAAACAGAGTAGGCAAAGTAAATAAAATTGTGTACACACCGGCGGAGGCACAATGCCCTGTGTAGTACTCAGCGCTTTCAGTGGGACTGCAGATAAGGGAGCTTGTCAACTTTGTGGATCCTTAATTTAAGATTACGAGTCGCGGAAATGTTGATAATGATTCCTCTTTGATCCAAGAACTCGTGCCTTCCCGAATGATGATAGTTATTTGTTGGGATGCAGTGACGTGACGAAGCTAATATGTCATGGTCGGGTCACAATCACAAAAAAACAGCACAAATATAAACTCACTTTAACTATTAACATGTAAGTGTTCCTTTACTTCACTATAAAATAGAAATATGCAATTTAATATTTTCTTTCTCACAGAGGTTCTTGTCCGTTACGACGTATATTTTAGAAATGATCAAAAGGGTAACGTTTTTAATATGAGTCTAATATTAAGTATCAAATCTTGATAAACTCAAATAATACCTATCACAAACTAGATAGTGGGGTATCAAAGCCCTTTAATAACAAATGTGTTTTTAGTGCTTGCGATAACAGCTTCCAATGGCTATTATCATGAACTTTTTGGTTAGAAAACAAACAAAAGTATTGAATGTCTACTAGATTCATTATTTTACCCGATGGCCGAGGTAATACGACTTTCTATCTGATTATATTTATTTCATGTAGCTCTAGTTAAACGAAAGTCTAAAACAATAGTCAAAATTTTCTTTAATGTTACTTTATTCATTGGATATTATCGCGTAATGACGCAATGATTTCTAATTGTTGAATTTGTATATGATTTTGATGTTTTAAAGTATTTCATCATCACATTTAGGTTATATTGAGTTTTATAGAATGCTACGATGCAACTTACTCATCATAATAAATGATGACGCTTTAATTGTATGTTCTAAATTTGTTGTAGGTAAATGTTATCTAATGACATAATATGAGCTGATAGCAATCTAGGTTTTTCTGATTTTGTAAAACAAAGATAATATGTAAAATATGTGACGGATAAATATCGTACATCAACTTTTTAAAGGATTTTGTTTCCCAAAATCAGAGAAATATAACGTTACGCAGATAATAAGTGAGCACGTTTTAATAAATAAGTTACAATTATGCGGATATAATTTAATATGAAAAGAGTATCTTTAATTACAGCAATGCTTACAAAGGAAACGGAAGACTTGATCCGACGCCGACGCTACAAGAGATCTGTTCGCGAGAACTCTATAAAAGTGAGTCTCTACAATTATCATTTTAATGTACGTTTATTTAACCGTTTAACTTCTACTTCTCCAGTTTCACTTAAATTGCTCTGATTTAAGTAAAAATTCTTAATTTATTGCGCCGGGAAACATAAAACAATTAAGCTTTCGACGCGAGCGAGAAAAGTAGAGTTTTTTTCGTGTTGGCAAATTACACCCGGTTTTTATTAATTTACGAGTTAACGAAGCATCGTTTTTTGTTTTTATCAATGGGTATCGAGTGTCTTGTTTAATTGCATACCTCATAGCGTTACGTTACTCAATTATTTTACCTAAACTTTTTTTAACTGCTCTATAGACAATAAATATGCGATTTAGCCAAAATAAGCATTGACATATTCTCGAATCATCATATTTTGTATCATGACAAATTGTAGAGCAGTTTATAATTATTAAGTTTAAGTAGTAGTGCTGGGAATAAATCCGTCGGCTACGAATAGTCACACGTTTCAATGTATGGTTTGCTAACAAATTTAACGAGGAAAGTTCCTGAAAATTTTTAACATAACACGCTTCCCTCTGTCTGTGTATAAATTCTCGGTATTTTAATGTTTAATCCTCATTTATTTGATCCCTTGGATTTGTTTTAATCAAGCTGAGATTAGACATATCTGGTACTCTATAATGTATTCATAATTAATCTATTTATAAAAGTTATAATCATCATAAGTTTTCAACATACGTCGCGTGCCCATTTTGAGCATTTTAATTTTGGACTTAGTTATTTCGGATTTAAATAAGTTGTTCATACTACATATATTTTCCATCGTAAGGATCCGATGGTAAGTTTTTTTTTACAAATAAACAACGAGAAATGATTTTTTGTAGTATAAAACAGTGGCTTTTAAGACCATTTTGTATTTTACTTGTAAATTTTAAGTGTAAATAAAAATTTACACCAAATGTCTTATTTCATCTCAAATAAACTAAAAAAGATATTAATTTAATTTTAAATAAAACAGCTTATCGTGCATATAAACCGTAGCAGTTCTATAAAACATAGAAATCAACTTAATTTCTTTCGTTCATTTTTTGGTAATAAAATGCAAACTTTAAAATAAACAAGTAAAGTTTTTCATGAGTACAATATAATGAGACACTTACCTCCGACAAACAGAGTTGTTGCGGCGTCGAAAACTTCAAAACTAAGTCAAAGTTCGCGGATAATGTTCAGACAAAGTAAAATTCACTTGATAAACTTAATCACAACTCACTGGAGAATATCGTTGTTAGATAGTTAATGTATGGAAGTTGTATGGGATTGGTAGAGAGATGGTAAAGAGTATATTTGTCCGTCGCCAACTTCTCTGTTGGAACGTTTGGGCGCGCCAAAGTTGTGTGGCGATGGGTTCGGGCGGCGCGCTTATATCTCTCTGAGAGTGGAGCCTGCGCGCATGCGCGACTACCATTCATGTCACTCTCTCAATGACCGCCCTACACACGTCATCATCGTACTTAATTATTATTATAATTTTCATACAACGTTTATATGACATGCATACTTACAGTGTGACTTCTTTTACACTTGACTTGATAAAAATGATTCATGTACGCGTGATTGCAGGTATTACTCAATCCCGGTATTTTTACATTACACTTAACGAAATTTTCCACATAATGAAGTCATCTTAATGGCTGGCTAATCAAATTATCTGTTATGACTGCTCTCAGAGCTTAGGTAAGATTAGTAAAGTAATAAGGAAGGAACATAATTTGATATTCAGAAGAACGTTTAAAAAATCCTAAGCACGAGTTTACCTTGGATTAAGATTTTTATTACTATACTTGCAATGATTGCAGCAGAAGAGTCATAGTCCATAGAAAAAAATTAAACATTTCTGCATTATAGCAATAACGATAAACCTAAAATAGCTGTTATACCCAACAGTGGACTTAAAAAGTCTCATTGGTCATTTACTGAACCAAATATGAAAAATCAAAATAGAAAGCGGTTGTTTTTCAAACTTCTTCAATCACATTTAGATCTCATAAAAAAGCAATCTTTGTTTTGAGATAAAGAAAATAATATTTAAACACTTCTTAAGTTATATAAAGAAATCAAGTAGGCGGTATCTAAATGCTTACCAACGCCGCTAAAGTAAATTTGGAAGTGAGGCGTAAGGCAGCATCTCGCTTCAACAACTGCAACTGGATTACTGAAAAACTGCTTTAAACCATGAAAGAATTATCGTAGAAGTTGCATAATAATAATAATGTGTCCGGACCGACTTCGGCCACGGCGGCCATTTTTACTATTACACCAGCCAGATAAGCGGGACATATTATAGTGCACAAGCGTGTGCGCAAACACAGGTGCACTCTCTATTCCTTTTCTCTCATAGCCCGATGGGACGGCAATCCGACACGATCGGAGAGAAATTAGGCGCTGGACTCACATTTTTACGTGCCTTCCGAAACATGGAAGCTGTGATATTTATTTCTAATACCCACACAACATTAGATATATCCCTTACCTTTCCGTCTATGACATATCCCTTATGACACCAGAGCTACATGGCTTCGTGATGTATTACAATAACGATGTACCTCGCATCGTGCATATGAGCCTTAGGAGGAGGTGGTACGCCCCCTGCAAGACAAAGTAAGTTTATTTAGAAGTGCTCGTGATATCGGAAACAAATTATAGGCAAGTGATCTCGGTTTCTCCATGTCTGCGGTTACCGACTGCAAAATGTTCTATTCTAGGAATAGACTTACCTGAAGTGGAAAAGTTGCTGTGTTACCTACTCCAAGTCGTCAGACTCCAACAATTAAAGTAGGATGATTTGGTAACTTAAGCAATAAGACTAGATATTTCAAGCCGAGATTAATGTTTCATTTTCTTAAGTTTTATATCTCCTTAGAGTACGGAGTTACGCTTAGAAGAAGCTCTTTGAATTAAACAATTTGCCACTTTAAAATTGTACCCTACGTCAGCATAGTTTAACAATGTGCTGTTCACGTTTCTTGCTTAAATCCCTTCCGATTGATATTTGAGGGTAGATTTTCGTATCTGAAAATAAAGCACTAGTGCCCAAATGTAAAATAGTGTGTTCATTAAAATGAAGTAGAATATAACTGGGTGGAAATGTCAATTCACGATTATTAAATTACATTACTTCGAATTTAGTTGTCTATTGGTCTTCGGTTAAAATAACATTAAAATTCAAGACCATGCTGAAAACTTTGACAGAATGATGAAAGTTTATTTTGTACTAACAAATCTTTAAATGAAAATATACATAAAAAATCCCATAGAATGAGGAGCAAAAAATTTTTTGAGGGATCCGTAAGTATCTGAATGGCGTAAAACAAATATCAAAATTCGCCATTACAGTACATTACACATCTGTCAGTACATAAAGGTACATCCTATGTCTATGATCTGCCAGCCTTTATTAACACCTTAAAAAGAAGAACCTTTACAAGTATAAAACCTTTTTACATACTTTTAAGCAAAAGCAGGCTACATACTTAGCCTCCTTAGATGAAACAGACTTGAACATCGATTACACAAAGTTTGGAATGAAGTCGAGCGAGATGCATGCGAGTATCGCGAAGTGATGCGATAAAAGTGATTTATGCTACCTACGAACCGGCGATAAAACTTATAAGCCAACACTTGGTAAGGCGGGATTTATCCACCACCTAACATTCAATGGTAATAGCTGAAGTCGCATGAATCATCGAAGCTTACTTAAAGAGGTTAGACTGGAAAGTTCTAGGATCAAAGAAAATAGTAATGTTGAGATTAAATAACATACGAGAAGGATTAAAGACAGATTCCTTAATGGTGTGTGTTTATGCGATTTTAAAACTTCGACGACTTTAAAAAGGAGGACGTTTCTCAATTCGACTGTTTATAAGCTTTTTTAATATTACTAATACTATAAATAATTAGAACCTTAATTCTGAACAGTTTCTTTTGACCTGATGGAAACTCTCATGGGACCACCAAAATATTTCTCACACTGCCTATGTTTAGAATAAAACAGGCGTAAAAATTCAGACTACCCTACCATCCCAAAGGAACTAGTAATAGTCATAAATTGACTCTCTACAAATATTTGTATGTTAATGAAACTACCGTAGTACACAGAACGAAACAAGCAGGTTGTTCTTACGTGAAAAGACCTGGAAACAAGACATCAATGTATTTGCTCCGTATTCATAAAATTTACAGCACTGTAACGACCATTCAACCTGTTGTCTTTATCTTACCTCCAGAACCTAGCTAAGGGAGAAAGGGACAGAAACACTGCTCTGTCTAAGCTTATTATAAATACCGGTATTTAAGTTAACTGCTCCGTATAGACTGCTCGCAAATGAAAACGTTCATAAACGTGAACAGTGAAATTACGCGAGTTTTATTTATCTAAACTTAATTATTCCTCTAGATAAGGACAAACATTTGTTTGTGAACAAGCAACGGAGTCAACAATAAAAATAATGCGCGATTTTCTTCAACATTTATCATGCCTCCTACCCTCATAATATTGTATTATTTCCCAGGGGGTTGCACGAGTACCTTCCTAACTAATACCTTTCTTTTCCGTTTAAGAATCATACCATCCATATTTTACTTCATATGGTGTAGACTTTCGCCCAGAATTTACCATGCCAGGATAAGATGACCTGATGACCTGGGATCAGGTCTATCGAGAATAATGGTAGGCCTCCTGGAACTTATCTAATCACATGTAGAATCAAATACTTCCGGACCACAACCCACAACCGAACGACAAATATTAAAAACTTGTTGTTTGAATCAAATCGGACTACCCTCAAAAACTGACAATATTTGATCCGTTAGTTTTAATGAGAAATGAATGGATAATACGTCTTGTGGATATAGCAGCATTTTACTATTGATTTACTTCTTGTTAAAGGCGTTTTATCGCTGCTGATCGAATTGTATGTGGAATAGCGATGACTAGTCAATCGAACTAATACCAAACCCTCAGTTGAGGGATAAATGTCCTCCACTGCCACTTAATGAAGGAAAAGGATCCTTTAAATATCCGTTTAAATATACCTTTTATAAGCAAGTTGCTTACAAAGAGAAAAGGATAAAACGACATTATTACGTGTGAGGGATAAATAATAATTCTACGCCCACATTTTTATAATTTATGAAAAAAAGAAGTGGGCGACTATTATAAAAGATTAAACTAGGAATTGTGACGTCCAGTTTTGAGGTATTTTTAACATTATCACGTAACTTAGTGCTCCTTTCAAATACACTTAGCTCTACTTAACAGTAGCTAAAACGAAATAACTCTATTACATTCTAATTGAGGAAGAAAATTTGTTTTTAAGTAACTAGGTATATCTGGAGAATCGTTAATCAGTAAGTAAATATTACTGATTTCATCACAAGTTATATGTTTTAACCTTTAAACACCTTAGATATGGTATCATAATCTTACAAACTTTATTAAATACCTCGTTTTCTAAGCACTATAAACCTAAGTCCGACGCATTTCATGAGAAAACATTCTTCATGAAAGGCGTTCTTCGATGTGTTTCCCATACTAAGCAGTCTTCAGTCCCGAGTAAAGCATTTTCCTCTCTGCTAACATTTCCAATATGGAGGAACAAGTTACACGTGCAGTGTTTACGTGGTTTTTATGCGGCTAGGCTAATATCGATTGTCAATGTTGGCAATGACCCCTCAAGGTCTCTCTCACTAAGTTCAACATCTACATTGCATGTCACAGTCATTCTGCTTCTATTTATATCGGGCTTATTTGAAAAAGTGACAAAAATCTTTGAGGATGGATCTTAGATACCCGTTGGAGCAAAATTGTTTATTTTTTCGGGTATACCTATATGGCAAAAATATTACAACATTCCTAATTTCGTTATTCAGGACATGGATGACATTGACATTCGAGGACGTTCCTGTGCCTATTCACAACAAGAATGAACTCAACTGTCTGATAGTTTTGCATATAGTTATAACGGCGTTATAATAATTCCGTGATAAAAGATCCTAGTGGCATTACATCAGAATACAGTTAAAAATGAGAGTAGATGCTATGGCAGACAATATTGACATATTTATAATTTTACACAAAAAGAACAGTTTCAAGCCTGCTTTATCATTTTTGTGACATCTATGAAAATTTCTATACTCAGCTTTCACCACCCTATATATAAAAACTACGTGACATTTTCCCATTCTTGAAGAATCCTTATCTTTTATTTTATATTGGAAACAAAAACCATAAACTCGGGCTCGGCAAAATTCATACAAGTAGATACGTAAACAAGAAAATTACATGTATGTAAAATAAAATGGGGAAGATACCGGGGTTAATGCGTGTTCTTATGCTAACTGCTACCCACGACTAGACTATCGTTTTTATTTCACTTAACAGACAAATGAAAAAGAAGAATCATCCTGTTGTTATATCTATAACCTATCCTATTCGCTATAATTTCTCTCTTTTACGCTGAACTGGATATGAACTACCAAAATTCTAAGTTTCATCGAAATTCATAAAATAATTTTATTATAACGGTTTATCCACGCGTAATTATCGGGATCGCCCAACTTGTTTCAGACCCGATCAGTGTTTAGAAACTGACCAGTTCAACTTGCGACCCCCATGCATCACCTCCTGATTAATTATAAGGACTCCGATCTAAACTAGTTAGACTATCTCGTTATATACGAGTTACTAAACGGTTAACATACTATAATTATAAATCCATCTCACGAAAAATATTATAATGAAATAAAAATAAATATTTCTCAACTCTGATTATTTTTCGGGTTATGAAGTAACAAACATACTTGCTACAAGGCAAGTATCTAACTCCGTTAATTACGATAACTAGGCTAGACTATCTTTTATTGTCAGCTTCTCACCGCAGTAGGCCTTACAAATACATGTCTTATTTTTAGAGTTCCGCAAACAAATTATTAAAACGATACAAATCTGATATCACCTTGGTAAATAGCTTATCTACTGTAGATATACAGCTTTGTCTGTCCGTGTATTTAAGTGTGATATTAGAAATTATTTAAAGGTAATTAAATGAAAACAATTTGTAATTATGTCACGCTACTTTAATGTTTATTACGTTGGTTAGGAATAATATTATTCGTCAATGTAATAGACCTTCCTCTGGCTGCGTCCTACAACTAGGCACTATCCCGACGGGTTAGATATTTGACAAAAGCATTTTTTGAATATGTATAGTGATTATTCTTATATATAAATTCTCGAGTCGCAATTTTAGTTACCGTACTCCTCAGAAAAGGCTGGACCGATTTTCTTGAAGATTTGTATACTATATGCATTCAGTAGGTCTGAGATTCAGTTACTATCTACATTCTTTTTTTGTGTACGATGTTGCAGGCTACAGCCAGTAATTTATATATTAATATTAATAGGCTATAAGCTATATAATATGCTTTGATAAAGTTCTATAACGAGCGGTGCGGCGCGCCACACACCGCATTCGCGTGGAATGCAAGGCGGCGCGCTTTGCGGCGCTGCGCGACGTCTAAAACCAGCCAAGACGTGGTTTGTAAACCAAAACGACGCTCACAAAGTAAGGAAACTAAAGCCATCTATCGTGCAATAGGTAGGTAACACCCATTAAGCAACATAATTATGAATAAAAACTAGGTCATGTATTATCATTTTTCTCTATAACTCATACATATATTATGATTTAAAATATCCTGTAGCGGCGAACACTATTTAGACTCCACTTTGCTAACACAAAACAACATCACAAAATCGGACCCATTATTTACCAACACACTACCCAAGCTTTATATTTAGGTAATGCAACTATTGCTAAAAGCTATGCCGATTCACTTTTAGCAAAATTCGAAATCCATAAACCGTATCAAACATTCAGCGCAGAATAACACGCAAAGTGCACAATCTAAGCCCCACTATTCCGCTTTATGCACATATAATTTAATTCTTTAACCTCAGAACCACCGCTTTCTAGAATTTCTAACTACGCTCGCCTTCATATGTGCTCTGTGATAATATATTTATATTTGTCCCAAGTGCATTGCCGCCGCTGCTTTCCGAAATGTTATTACCGAGATGATACGCTCTCTCGCCGTTTCATATAAGTATGGAATAAAGTCCTGCTCAAACAGCCTTGAAGCATTTTAAACCTTGTCTCGGAGCAGTTAAGCATACATTTAAAGTTTGAAATGTATTGTGCTCTTTTAAGTCTCTTTTATAAACTGGCAACTGAGATCTGAAAGTGAATCAGAAAAAGTGTATTTTAAAAAAATTCACAGACAAACCCGCGCGGCAATACTTGTTTCAGGATAAAAAATGACACTTAACGTGTATAGGTAGTAAATATTTCATGTGCACTGAATTGTTTACGAGGCGGACAAGACAGCAATTAATATTTTTATAGAGGCCAGTCCGCTCATCAATATTAAACTACCCTTCGAATTGATCTTCTTTATGATAAGATCATTATCTGTTGATCGTAATTAAGCTTAGTGGAATATTTCCTAATATTTATAGATTTACAGATGTGGTTCATTAAAGAAATCAACAAATTCGTTGATTAACTTCAGCTGTCTGTCACAGTAAGTATACTAAGCAATATTATTTATTTAAATAGAATTACTAGGTTTTAGATGGCTCTACAAAACCTTCATCATGTAATAAGTAAATAAGAGTAGCATTCATAAAAAGTCGGCGTTCACTATCCACTAGTAAGTATTATTTGCTATAAGTCCCTTTTTGACGCATTAAGCTAAGCCCTCCATTCGTCTTACCTCGAACTTTAGCTAACGAGATTTAAATTTTGCTTTGGACGTAATCGGTTGCGCGAAAAGTCGTTCTAAACGATATTGGGTACCTACGTACTTACATCGAAAAATCGCTAAGAAATTAATCCTTTCAATGTGTCCAAAGTGTCAAAACGAAATACATGTCGAAATCCAACATAAAACTGGAAGATGCTTTTAAAGCCGCATACATGTAATTGAAAGTTTTAACCTTTATAAAGACTTATTTTACGAGTTTTCAACGAAAATTCTCAAGTAATATCCTGTACAATGTAGATCGGCTACGTCACGTTCACACCAGAACCGCCCTCCGACGTCTGAAAGTTTCTATTTCCCGAAGCTGCCCCAACGTATCGTGCATTTACTGCACATACAAACAGTAAATAAGTTACAAAGTAAAATTTTAAGTTAATGTGTTCTTTCGCTATGTTCCTTTCTATAATCATGGCCGTTTTACTAAAGGTAGAGCCATTTTAGTTGTGACACGCTCGATAACAAACGTGATTATTGCCACCCACTTATAATAATATAGTAGATGCATACGTACTTCCGAAGCGGTGTCCTAGTAACCTGTGACGTTGACCAATAATGCAATAGAATATAATGCAATTGTCTATTCCCAACCAAGCCCACATAGGAGCCACGCGGGTAAAGTGATTATCACGCTCCGACTACCTCTTTTAACATGGACGCAGGTAAATCTCTGCTGGGATAAGGTAACTGGCATAGTGACGGCACTGATCATCCTCAATGAAACGTGACCTAAGACTTCATCTAAGAGAATCTATCTCTTTGCTCCACACAAGTATTGGGGTAACAAGCTAACTGATTTGAATATCCATGGTTCTCCCAAGAGGTTAAATAACTTAAACAAAAATTGTTTATAGGTTACCCATCATTTTTGATTACAGTTTGTCATGATGACTTAATATTATCACAAACACAAAAAGCGGTGTATTGACGTGTGTAAGCAAAAATGTAAATAAAAATATTAAGTAACCTTTTCATAACTTAACTATTTAACTGTATCATCAAACAGAGTAAGAACAAAGTAAGTGAAACGATTCCATTACATACACACTTTTTCCATGAATGAAACGGGACCCATAATCAAGTCGCCTTTATGTAAGTAGAAATTTTCAATAAGAATTGCATATTTTGTGAATCGTTGCACGCCTTATTAGAGACGTGAAGATGGATGTGGATCGCTGGATTTTAGTTAATGCTTACCCGTCCAGTAGCACAATATTTCGGGAAAGGAAGATCCATATTATGTATAGAAAAAGTCTAATGTTGAAATGTTATATAGAGGCTTTAATATCTTTTGTAGAAATGAGGTAACCGTAGACTAATCAACACCATCAGTCTACCTTATTATAAAACTGTATTTCCACAGTCTGGTATAAAATAAGTTGTTCTAATCTACCATTTCACAAGAGATATTACTAAAGAAGATATGCCTCTACTTAATGAAAATTGGTCGCCATGAGTATAATGATTAAATTATTCCTGAGTGAGCAGCGGCTTTGCCTGATTGTACTTTGTACAATACTTAGTCACTTAGCGTAGGATCGCTACCGACCTTTAAAGTGGTTTAGTGTAAAAGATAGTAATAAAATAAACGAGCCCTTATCAAACGCGATGGGGAATAAAGATCTAACTGAATGTAAGATATTCTTTCTAATGTAAGTTTTTCGTTTCATCGTTAACTTGAGATTTCCAAAATTTTCCTAATGCTTACTGCTTTGGAATCTTTAAATTACCGAATACTATCTACTTGTTACCTGCTGAAGTAAAAGTGAAAAAAAGAAGAAACCTTTTCAGTTTACTTTATTCTGAAATGAGACCTACAAATACGTAACAGAATCCATATCATTGTATTACGAAGAATGACATGTTATGAATAACTTTTGGGATGACAGTGTGTAATGTAGTCGGTAACAACCTAGCACGTCCCAATAAAACAAGGACGCGTGACAGTGTGTGAGCGGCAAATTAACATTTTAATTGTGAACGCCATGTACCCGTTTTGGTACATGACTTGTGGTGTCGGGACAACCCTCCGGAAAATCACTGTTTGGCGAATGACGTCCAATCGTGCGTATGACATGCACTTAATGGGTTATTATAATTTTCGACGACCCACTATCCGATAGGTTAAATTGGACGCACGTCAATGTTGCCGTGTTCAGAACCTTAGCAAGACTGACAACCCAATTTGCAGTTCAATAACATGAATAATACACACAGTAATAGGTAACTACCTAAGTACTTACTCAGTGAATAGGTCTAGTAATTTAGGGGGCCTTTGTTAATAGTTGATAATGGACACTTATTCTAGGTACCATACCTAAAACGCCTTTTATATCTTGATGTATTTTTAATAGTAAATTAGGACCTGTCCATATTTTTTTTAATTATTATCACAACTAAGTTACCCAATTTTGGTTTTAGGTATCAAGGAATCGTCAGCAAAATGTCGACTAAATCTCGAGGCAAATCTAACATCAAAATAACAATGGACACGAAGAGAATAGCAAAATTCCACCAAGAGAATAACATGTTTGCATACACCGTGCTTACTTTCTTTGTGGTACTCATCATTTACATCGCAACCAAGGACTGGAAAGGCTACACGAGTCCCGAAGAAGTGGATATTGGAGCTGTGCAAGTACCAGCCCATGCGAGCAGGCGTAAACAATGTAAACATGCACATGCTTGCAGACATTCATAAATTGATCAAGACGAGTCGTATACCTACAACAATTTACTAATAACTGCTTGAATATCGAAGGTAAAAAGAAATAAACATCATACACTGCAATATATTTTTATTCAAAGATCAATAAAAGTCCTTACAAAAATAAATAAGTATTTATAGAAGCCATAATAAATACTAACAAGTAGGTATCTACAAAGCTATGATCGAAATAAATATGTAGATACAATAAAATAAAATATTGTAATAGTGTTTTAGTAACTAGTAAAGTAGTAGATTAGCAGGGTACAGAATTAAATCATTAAGAGGAAATTGTAAAAAAATGACTCTTAAGTGGTAAACCAAAGTTTCGATTGTCTACTGCAGATCAACTTCAATATCCGAGTCGAGCTCTTTTAATTCTCGTTTAACTATGCTCAAATCTGCAAAGCAAGCCACTTTAAACCGCTGTGCGCTTGTTGCCGCTAATCCGAACAGCTTCCCGTACTGCATCAGGAGATCTCCGGTGCGCACAGGGCACCGCGCTACATCCTTCACACAAATCGAACTATTACTACTCGTTTTAACATTTTTGTTTAACGATTGTGACGCTCCATCTCTGTCGGTCAAACTGACATGTTGTCGTGATAAAGATCTTCCGACACTCGTAGGCCGCCCGAGTATGTGGACTTTTGCGCTCCAATCCAACTTTTTACCGATCTGTATCACTTCTGAACACCCCTCTATATTTTCGTAACTAGATAAAAGAACTAGCCTTTTGGAAACAACTCCGTCGTGAGGTATAGGTTCAATTACATCAACGGAGAAACCTTTTTTGCAACGCGGACTGAAAAAAAATGTATTTAACATGAAAATATGTTTTCCGTCTACAATACTTACGAAGATACCTGATTCATCTCACTTAGTAATACTTCCTAGATGCATTCGCACAGGCCCAGACTTCACACAAACGCCATTAGCCAGGACCGACGTGGAGCTGACTACAGCCGCCACGCACAACAGCTGTTGCGTAGTGGCCGAGTGAATTCTGGCAACAAACTTATAGTCGTCCATTTTTACACGAAAGCAACCTAATTCACTATTGTTGTATTTTCTAACACTTACGAAACCGCGATAATGCATTACAAAGCTATTTACGACGAGCGCCATTGTTACAACGAATATAGAAATTAATAATACTACAACGCCGGCTTTGCTTTTATTCGATCGATCATCCCATGGTGTATTGACGAAATTATAACGAAACTCTAAAAATTGTGAAGAGCTATCAATTATCTTATTATCGTCTGTATTATCTTCCATTTCTATAAACAAATTAAGCAAGTCAATCACATTAAAAATATCTAAACTGTATTTAAATCTAGGTGGTCGAATCTATCACGTTAAAGTGTCTTTACAGTAGTCACTTTTGCATGTACAATCAACAACATAAACCCAAAAAATCCTTTGGCCTCAACCGCAATACGCATGTTAAAGTGATCGCGCGCGGCGCGGCGGCGCGCGCGGCGCGATCACTTTAACGCGATGGCGGTTTTGTGAAAACTGACTTATTTAAGCATATCGATAATAGCACTACAGAGACGACAAGCGTCGCTATCGCCATACCAGTGCAGCGCAGCTTTAGCATTAGAACCAAGCAACTAAGTCGTGGATATTTTTATGCATCCACGACTTTGTTGCCAGTGTCAGTTGGTTGATCTACATTTGTACTGTGAGTACCGAAGGTCGATGGCGTCTCTCGGTACTCACTGTACTTGGACTCGACTGCGCACAGACCTAGTATTTTATCTATGCGAGTGCGTGTGTGGTGTGGCATCTACAATCATTGTCGACAATACTGTACCTGGTTTGTAATAAGCATTCATGAGTCTACTGTCTTCTTTACCTACCTATGCTGTGCACAACTGTCTCGGTACCTTATTGTTTTTTTTGGGTTCTCTTTTAGTTCACGAGATTACTTCAAATGAATAATCCCAGTCGTTTTTAAAAGCTTACACGGTCTCTCAAGTGCAACATGCAGATACCTTGTTGATAACTTCCAATTAAAATGTGATGAGACAGACACCAAGAACCTTCAACCCCCGCTCCATGGAAGAACAGACTTAAATGGCCAAAGGTAGCTTTAAAATTATTGCGAAATTAAACAGACAAGACTGGTCTGTTTAATTTCGCAATAATCGATAATCTAATCACCTTGGCTTTGAGAAGTAAACTTTTTGATTCTTGAATTATTTAAGTTACTTAAATGACAGATTGTTGCTGGTTTAGTTTTTTATTTGCTTGTTATGTGCTTTATATAGTTACTGCTTATATATTAACATAAATTCGTAAATCAATTTTACGATCACATGTTTTCATAATTACGTTTCGTATCACATAAACGCGTTGTCATTTTGACAAGTGTCACACACAGCACTCACGTCCTGTCTGTCTTGTCAACGTCATTTTTGTTGATATCCCGGTATTTACGAGTGAGTTCAACTAACTAAACTATCGAATAATTTTAACCCAGCGCTTCATACAAACAAAATTAATCTTTAATACACTCTTCTGTAACAAACCACATAACAAGTGTATGCAGTTTATATCCAGACTCCCAGTTTAGCAAACTCCCAGAAGACTTCCAGTTAACAAGACAAAGGATGAATAATATCTTGTAAAATTCGTGTATATTGTAAGGTTCAATTATTAAAAATGCCTACGGTATTAATGTTAGATGTGTCGCTATCGATGTCGCGTCCAGTACCGACGTCGGACACGACGGAGACTCATACCCGATTCACGATAGCCACTGCAGCTATTAACACATTTTTGGACTATTTATGTGTTCATGCTAAACTAGAATATGTAGCATTGGTGACTTTCTCATCAATGTATGAAGGTAAGACACTTGCAATTACTAATTTACTTGCAATTCCACTTCTAAATAATATTTTCTAAAAGGCGATATTTGTCTGCATGCCTAGTTTTCTAATTATTATTTACCTACGTCATATTAACTAATCTATATTCAAATCAGAGATCGCTAATTTTATTCTATTTTTCAGTGGCTGTGCCATTCACCCGTGAGTTTGACACTATTCGCAGCAAGCTTCTGCAGCTTGATGAAGGAGATAAAACCTGTATTGATACTGCCCTTCTTGGTGTCAACCAGATAGTACTTAATGAATGGGGATGCCAAACACCTGTGCAGATTATAATGGTAATAAGCTCCACAATATAATAATTATGAACAATTGTAGTCTCTAGAACTAAAACAGGCATGTAGGAGAAAATATCCTTATGTTTTAATAGTAAAGGAGCTTTGATAGCCTAATGGGACTACTGTAGGACTGGCACGTCAAATCTTTCGAGTCACCCATGGTGCAGACCTACTCTTTGAAGGTTGTGTCCATTGTAGAAATAAATATCACATCTTCTGTGCTTCGGAAGGCACATAAAAATGTGAGTCCTGCGCCTCATCTCTCTCCAGTTGTGTCGAAATTTTTCCAGACCTTATTAACTTAGCCCACTGAGTCATGGAAAAGGTAGATCCCCAGAAGATATATTTATAGACCTGTGTTGTAATACTAACTTTTACATAAGTGCATTAAAAAGACAGTGCCTGCAAAAACCAGAAAAATAATTTGCTTCAGATTCTTTATAATTAATTTTAACCATATTTTTAAAGATAACAGATGGCAGTAGTGGTGTTGGAACGATTGGCAGGAACAGGATTGTACAGGCTCTGCCTTTGCCACCCTCGTACCCGGCCAAGATACATGTACTACCTATAGTCTCCCCGCATGACACCTCCTTACAACACGGTAAGCTTATTACAATTAACAAAATATCAATATTTGTTGATAATATAATTTTTTACTATAACAACAAACTCTTGTGGGGTATGCAACTGAAAAGAAATTTGAGATAAGTTTCTGAAATCCTGCTCAGTGCCAAAATTTGATCAACATTATTTAAAAAAAAAAACAAAATCAAAAGGTTTTTATTTCTCATAGGCCTTCTCAGGCAAAAGTTTACTGACTTTAGGTGCGTTTACGACAATTCGAACAGTGTGGTAATCAGTAGATTTGACAACAGTTTAAATTGCTCAGCTTTTAGGCAAAATATAATTATATATCTTTCATAATTTATTGCAGCTATGCCACTGTACCAGAAAATAGTGGACCTGGCCAATAACACTACAAGTAATTCTAATGGCAATATGTCAAGAGGTTCTATATATTGTCCTGATCAACTGACTGTTCCTGGTGTAAGTAACAATTATTTTTATCATCATAAAAATATGCAAGCTTGTAACTTTTTCAATTAAACTTTGTATTAGTCAAAGATTGGTCAATGATTAAGGGTACAGGACTGTTTTGAAAGCTCTTTTTACAATAAGTAAGTAAGAAACTGTATAAAATCAAAGAGTTTGGCAAATTGCTCAAATGGTGAACCTAGCATCTGGTACATTTCTCATAATGCACATTTCGCAACTGATACACTTCTCAATTGATGCCCTCAATTGATACACATGATATTGCAGGTTATAACAGCAATAACACGTCTGTGTGAGCAACATTATCAAGAGTTTTGGTGCGCTCTCAAATGCGGTCAGTTGGAGACGCGTGTGCAGTTGTTCCCGGCCCCACAGACTGTGTCCCACGAGGGCGTGGACGCGACATACACACTGGCCAATCAATTGCACGTCATTGGATTTATACAACAACAGGACCTTGGTAAGTTAATATGCTGTATGTATCATTGGTGACCTTTGCTTAGTAAATTTAATACTGATTTACCCATTTTTTGAAGCCCTCCTACATACTATGCTGTGCCCTAAAGGGACCAAATTTAGATGTATGAAGTATGAACTATATACCTACCTAGTTTTAACCTAACATCTGTATAATAATGTGGAATACAATAAAGTATAGAGTATTTTTTTTTTGTAAACTAGGCAAAATATTTGCTAGTTTCAGAGCTATTTTCAGCCAGCAATAGTGTCGTAAATTATTTCTCTGTTCGGTCTCTGTATCAATCTTCTTTCTATTGTCAATCTGTCAGTTTAAAGTTATTATTTTAAACAGGTACTCCGATGGCGATAAGCAAACATCTGGTAATACCACAAGCACAACCTGGTGGGAATGCAGCAGCGAGGGAGAATTACGATTCCAAAACCGACCGACCGACTAAGGTACGCCAAAGCTCCTTTACGCTAAGAACTCACGGAGCGATTTTTTACCGCGCCCGCCGCGGTGGCGGGCCCGCAGACTCTGTAGAAAGCAGATTTACATGTAAAAAACAAAAGCACAACTCACGACGCGGTTTACGCCCGCAGACTGTGCGATTGTTTGCGGCTCCCGCGGCACCGGCGGGCAACTTGTAGAATCGCGCGGGCCGCGGTCGCCCGCAAGCTCTGCGGTTTGCGCCCGCGCGCTCTGCGGTCGATTGGCGGGCGATCGCAGTGGCGCAGAGGCCGGTCTTGCGTCTGCCGCTGCGGTTGCGATAGTCGCCCGCAAACGTGGCGGGCGATGATCGCAACCGCAGCGGCTGCGGGACCGCGCGAATAACCGGTTTCGTGAGTTTGGAAATAAATTCGTGGTTCCGCAACCGCTGCGGGCGCGGTAAGAAATCGCTCCGTGAGTTCTTAGCCTTAAAGAGGCGGGAAATATCGTACGACTTCCAAAATATTGCGGAGTCACGTAGCTTTAAAACCAAAAGGTATATATCAGAGCCAGCAATGCATCGCTACTTGCAGGATATTTCTCACCTTGTCTTAACGAGTCTTTATAATTTTCTGGTAAGTTTAAACTATATGTAATGATATAATATTCAAGTATTCAATTTTACAGGAAGGCTCGTCTAGTACAGATGGGTCAACAACTGAGGAAGATCTTTCGGATCCTAGTAAAATCCCCAATTTCTGTGTCCTGCTACATGGAGCACTTAAGGTAAAAAAATGATGCAGTCTTGCTAATATGCCCCATAAACTTCTGAAAATACACTTTTTCTTAGGTACACCCTTTTTCTTGAGGATAATAGAGGCATATTATTTTACAGCCGAAACCATCAAATGGAAGGCTGGCAAACATATTTTTAACTCAGAATCTCCCTTTTTTACCACTTTTGTTAAAAGTCTGTATGTATGGCGGTTTATTACTATATAACAATTGATGCCCTGGATTGATACAGGGGTAGGTGCCGGTAAGTGTGAGCTTGTGACGTTGTAGGAGTCAGTACTGGTTAGCCTCAGGATCTATTGAATCAAATCATCTTAAACTAAATTAACCTGAAAAATGACAACCAGCGCAGCGCACGGATCATGCTGTGTGTAATACAATATGTTTGCAATAATTCGGTGCAGGTGGAAGGCATGGCAGCGGTGGTGGTGCTGGGCGCGGAGTGGTGGGGCACGCTGACGGCGTGGTGCGAGGCGTCGCGCTCGCGCCGCTCGTGTCTGCTGCTCAGCGTGCTGCGCCCCGGCACCGCCGCCGCGCCCTGGCTCGGCGCGCTCGACCAACTCGGACCCGCTGAGGAAGGAACTACTACTGGTATATGGCTTTATGTAGTTTGTAGTAGTCTACTTAAACATGTACCTGAAAATGATCTGCTGGGGCAGCGTGTGACTTTCATGACGTTCTAAGTTAATTTTTTTTCTGCCTTTTATTTCCTTTTCGTTTTTCGTAAAAAAATAAACTATTGCATGATATTTTTCTAACTTTTCATTTTACTCAATCATAAAAGTAGATTTAATTTTACTTCAATGCTTGTCTACATAAAATCATTATACTCAAACTACAAATTACGCAGCAGAGAGTTTCCCGGTGCGCTCGTGGCGGTCATACAGCAGCGGGGGCTCGGCGTGCGCCTGGGCGCGCCCGCACGCGCTGCTGGCCGACGTGCAAAAGGTACTGCGACACGCCCGCAAGTTGCCCGACAAGACACAACATCTGTTCAAGGTAAATAAATTGGAATATGGATAGCAATTCTATATTACAATAAAAATCTTTAAATTTATCAACCTATAATTAAAAAAAAATGTTTTAAAACTTTTGTTTTCATTTTAGGAATTAAACCGTCTGCGACGAGCGGCCATTTCCCTGGGATTCTCTGAACTGCTCACAGCGATCGGAAACGCATTGGAGCGTGAATGCACGGCGTTGCCACCGTCGGCACCTTCCGAATGTGCGCTGCAACTAGCCCATGCTGCGAATGCCTTGCGAGACCCTAGGACGGCATTGGACATCAAACATACGCTGACACCACTCGGTCCTAACTATAACCCTTCTATGTCACACTGATCAAAATGATAATGTTGATCTATTCGAGCAGTGTCAATAGTGTTTTGTGAGATTCTATTCTCTTTTATACAAAGTAAACTTAAAAAGATTATTCTTTCATCTCATAAAGGTAATTTTACCATCGTGCGTACGATTATTTAGATTTAGATGTGAAGATTTATAAAATAGTAATAAGAAAAAGCTTACGATGTATCATGGTGTTTTATTTCGCTGTTTTAAAGTGAACAACCCTAATACATACTTCAGTTTCCGAATACCGTTTACAAAATTGTTTCTCAACTAGGACATTTCTAAATAAATAGATATTTTATCCTCGCGGCTACTATTGTATAATGTACTCTGTGCGGCTACTCTAACAATCCACTTTCGTTATCTGTGTACTTTTTGAAACAGGCAACACTGTTATGACGTAAAGTGTCGTGAATGTCAATGTCAAATGATTCCAAAACACAAACAGTTACTTCGATCAACAATGTACAGTTTTATAAAATTATAAATTAAACTTATGACTATCGGAGTCTATATTTTTAGTAACAAACCAAGATCATGACCTATAAATTATTATGCATTTTAAGCTTTTCAACATTGCCTTATTTATTTACTTTAACCGGAGACTTCGTTTTCGATGACTCGGAAGCAGTAGTTAAAAACAAGGATGTTATCACGGAGTCCTGGACTGAACCTTTTTTTAATGACTTCTGGGGAGCTGATATTAAGTCAAATTTAAGTCATAAATCCTATCGGCCTTTGACTATTTTATCATATAGGTAGGTTAGACTCATTACTTCTTGGAGTACTGGTAAACATGAAATTCATACTTTAAGAGATTATTTTTTTAATAAAAAAAACGATTGCACCTTGTTTCGTATTCTATAATATTTCTTACCAATAAATAAAACTTAGTGATATATATTTTTTCAGACTAAATTATTGGTTAAACAATAAAACACTATCTTCCTTCCAATTTAAAGCAACGAATCTTATATGTCATGTTATGTGCTGCATATTAGTGTGGCAAGTATTTCAAAGTATTTTATATAATAAGAACAAATCTATTGTGACTGATGGAGATATTACAACAAATAAGAAGTTATTTAACAAGATAGATGAGAATAAGAGAAAATGGTGGATGGATAGTGCATATTTGTCTGCTTTACTGTTTGCTGTACATCCGGTACATGTTGAAGCTGTGAGCGGAGTGGTTGGACGGGCAGACCTGTTGGCAGCTATGACATTCTTCCTAGCATTCCTATTTTATAAGAAATCTATGACTAGTCACACTTATAAATACTCATATTTATTTTTTACTGTTGTACTATCAGGGATCTCAATGTTATGTAAAGAAAATGGAATAACAGTGTTGGTTAGTATTACTTAAATTTTTAGGTAGTGTTGGTATGACTTTCTCACAATTAATATTATAAATTATTTTTTTCAGGGTTTCTGCTTAGCCTATGAAGTAGTTTTTAAGTTTAAAATTAGAAAAACAGATTTTAAGCAGACTAAAACCTTTTTGAATATTAAGTTGAACATTAGTATGGATTCTGTAATAAGAATAAGCATTATTACAGTAGCTATTGTAGGACTTCTATATGGAAGATGGCTTGTTATGGCGGGAACCAAACCAGAGTTCAAACCCATAGATAATCCTGCAGCTTTTGCTGATAGTCTTTTCACTAAGGTAAATTAATTAAATAATATTTTTTAATTTTAATTTAGTATACTGATATTTATTTCGCGTTTATTACTTCAATGTAATAAAATTCTATGGATGAGGTAACTGAATAGCCTGACGTACAGTATTCTCTGGAACCCTATTCTTATCATTAGATTTCTAATTGTGTTAATGTAATATCACTATGCATTTCTGTTCCAGGTTGCGACATATAATTACATATATTTCCTAAATCTTCTATTATTTATTTGGCCAAAGTGGCTTTGTTACGACTGGTCTATGGGCTGTGTCCAGCTAGTACAAAATATCACTGACAGCAGAATCATTCCTATAGCTCTGATGTACTTGTATGGAATTTTATTATTACTGTCTATGATAAGTAGGAAAAACTCAAGATCAAATAACAGGTAAAAAATTACATTTCAAATATGATTATATATTTCAAATGCTAATACTCTCTCAAGTATCCAAACAATTTTAGTCAATACAGAGCACACACTGTATATCTATTGCTGTACAATTGTACAAGAGAGAGGCCGGTCTGCACCTTATAGAGCGCTATCTCACTTCCACAACTGCTTCTTAAGCAAACAGGTGATTTTCTTCCCCCTGATACATGTATTCAATATTATATTAAGGGCAATAAAAATTATTTTTGGTACCAGGATACCAAATGGGAGGCGACTGATGCTCCGCGCTATCAGCAACGCGCGCCTTAACTTGACGAACTAATGCATCAGCTGTGTGTCCCGACAATGTGTCGACAAAATGCAATTATATATCACTACAATCAAATTTAATAGCTTTTACTTGTTGCAGGTCGGTAATATTAGCAGTATCGTTAATAGTAATACCATTTTTACCGGCCAGTAACATTTTCTACCCAGTGGGCTTTGTGATCGCTGAGCGGATCCTCTACATACCGTCTGCCGGTTATTGTCTACTTATAGTAATGGGCTTTAAGAAACTGCTAAACGGAAGGTCGTTATTAGTTTGCAAGGTTTGTTTTATAATGTACCTATTTCAAATTTACTTTAATATTAGCGCACATCGATTCATTGAAATCTCAACTATAACACCTTTGCGAAAAGCTCAATTTCCTGTTTTCTACTTCTGCTTCCCAAATTCAATCAGTTTCAGACATCTAGACCTGTTTATTATCTGGTTATATGCTCAGATAATGTAGATAGATATGTCTTTCTGCATACAAAAAACTCAGTTTCAAATCATGTATTTATTACAGAGTGGTGTGTTAATATTCCTGTTGTTATTACTGGTTTATGCCGTGAGGACTTGGCAGAGGTCCATGGAGTGGCAGAATGAATACGCCTTGTTTGTCAGCGGTCTCTCCGTGTGTCCGCTCAATGCTAAAGTTCACTACAATGTTGCGAAGGCCGCAGACGCCAATCATCAAGTTACTTGGGCGCTGGCTGAATATAAGGAAGCTATAAGGTAACATCACTACTTAGTATAATACAATGTCGCTTCTGGCTGTCTGTCTTTCTAAAATAGATAGAAGAATAGAATAGAATACTTTTTATTGTACACTGTATTGCATGGAGGATATGTTTCAAGAGAAAGGTTTATATGTAATACATCAGTAGGTATTTGCCTTTAGATAGATATCGTCCAAAAGTATAGCAAAGACGTTCTCCATTTCATTAAGTTACACACCACACCTCAATTTCAGCATTCATGTGGCTCTCCCTAGCTCTGCCACTTCATTACCAACTTCAGCGGGTTTTAAAAAAAATTTTTTTTTTTCAGATTGTATCCAGAATATTATCAAGCAATGAACAACCTGGCTAACATACTAAAAAACCAAAAGCAATTTGGAGAAGCTGAGTATTTTCTTCGATCTGCCGTAAAACTCAAGTAAGTACGATTTACGATACTATTTTCCGGTTCCATTTCCTTATTACTTGTTTTTTTTTTATTATAAAATTAATAAAAATTCTCGATATTACAATAGCTTATAATATTTAAACTTCATGTCCTATCTATAAAGTTTCTATTCGTAAAACGTATATATACGTATAACAATTATATCTTTTATAGTAAAGTTTGTTTCCACAGGAGAGATTTTCCGGCAGCCTGGATGAACTTAGGTATATTACTAGCGAATACTAACCGATATATTGAATCTGAACAAGCTTACAAGACAGCTATAAGTTATCGACGAAAATATCCGGATTGCTTCTACAATTTGGGGAATTTGGTAAGACATAAATTCTATAGTGTACGCGCAAGTGCGAACCACAGCCTGAAGTGAGGGAGGGCGCCATTCACAAAACTTATAGAACGTCGTAGATTATCTTTAGTATAAAGCTCATAAACTTACCTCATAACTCAAGAGCACTCACTCATATTACCTCTATTTTTTGCTTAAATTTTCATAATTCCAATTACTCCATAAAAGAAATTAGAAAACAATTCTGATATTACTCTTTTTTGGAAGAGACAAAACCGTGCTTAGCAGAAGAAAAAAATAACTTTTCAAACGTCGGGCTAGATAATGTCAAAAAAAGAGTGCTGATTTTATTTTTGTGCTTTAGAAATATAAATACGCCTTTTTCTCCCTCTAGTACCTTGAAATGAATAGAACAGAAGACGCTATAGATAGTTGGTTTCAAGCAATTAACGAGAACCCTAAACATATTCTGGCTTGGACAAACGTTATGGCATTAATGGATAACACAGGTACACGTTTTTATAACTTTCATTTTCGGCACCTAACATTAAACTTGTATTTAAACATAGCATTACAAATATTTTGAAAACTGATAAAAATAAGAATAATAAATTCGTAGACTTTATAACTGACTTGCTGACCCGTGCCTACTTCGTTTGATGAATTTGATGGTTAATATCGTACCTTCCTATTAGTAAAAAGAAATACAAAATCGGTTCAGCAGATTACCCTGCACAATGTTACAAACTCACAAACTTTACTTCTTTGTAATATTATCAATACTAGTACTCTTATGTAGAAACATTGAAAAAATATTTAAATCGTACCTTATATTCCAGGACAAATCGATAGAGCTTTAAGGGTCATACCAAAAGTCCTTACGGAGTTACCAGAAGCACCATCGATCAATTTCGCCATTGCGAATATGTACGGAAAAATAAACCGATACGGAGAAGCAGAACGACACTTTTTGAAAGCAATCCAATTGTTTGATACCCAAGTGCAGGCCTTACATTACGCTAATCTTGGTAAGAACGAACAATTTTGTAATTCTTTACGAAAACTATACATAGAAAGAGAATAAGCCTCAGTAAAAATATTACTACTAGGATACTATTTTATTGCTTATGTTTACTTGATTTATTCATTCATAATCACCCTTAGCCTCTGCCATTCTAGGCATGATCAGATGCGATAAAGGCCTCACACTAGATATTTTTTAAGGAAACTTTGAAACATTTTTTCTGTAAATTTATAATCTATTTGTTCTTTTTTATTTCCTAATAGAAAAGGGCTTTAAGTAAGGCGACCCACTCTCACCAAAGTTATTTATAAGCGCATTACAGGAGGTCTTCAATAAGCTGCCAGACTCGTGGCAACTACGGGGAATGAATGTCAATGGCTATCAGCTTACAAACCTCCGCTTTGCTGATAACATTGTGATATTTTCCGAATCCCATTCAGAACTCGAAGACCTGAGCAAGGCAGTCTTGAAGTTGGACTTACAATGAACCGATCAAAAACCCAACTTATGACAAATCAATAGCACGAAACGTAAGGTCGTGGTAGACGGACAGGAATTGCAATATATCGATGAGTTCATATACTTGGGCCAGATTGTCTCGTTTATAAATCGGCAGGAAAAAGAAGTAGAAAGGTAAACTCAGAATGCCTGGAAGACCTTCTTGGCCCTAAAAGAACATCTAAAAGGTAGCCTGCCCATGACGCTGAAAAGAAAGCTCATTCAGACACGTGCGTCCTACCCTTCCTAACTTACGGTGCTCAAAGTTGGTCTCTTACCGAACAGCAGAAGTCCAAACTTAAGATTTTCCAACGCGCAATAGAGCGCAGTATACTCGGTGTCAAACTAACGGATCGAGTTAGAAGCACCACACTAAAGTAATGGATGTCGGGCAGAAGACTGCCAAACTTAAATGGGAGTGGGCTGGTCACGTAGCGTGAATGCAGTCTGAACGATGGGCAAAGATCGTCACCCACTGGACGCCGGAAGAAGGGCGTCGTCGTTGAGGTCGTCCGCGGCGAAGGTGGTGTGAGGATCTTGTCAGATATGCAGGTCGCAAGTGGCCAGAAATCGCAAAAGACGGGGAGGTTTGGAAGGAGAAAGGGGAGGCCTTTGCCAGCAGTGGTATCTTATTTAGGCTAAATAAAAAAAAAATATCTTACGTGTTTACTTTTTATTTAAACTTTGTTATTTTTTTAAAATTGTATCCTTATTCATATGTTCACATCGTATTTAATTATTGCGTCTAATCAGATTTTTTTTCCAGGAGTACTCTACCATCGCTGGAAAAAATATGATTTAGCTGAGGATATGTACAAAAATGCACTAAAAATTGATCCAAATTTTAAAACAGCTCTCAAAAACTTGAAAAGTCTACTTAAACATAAGAATAAATAATTTTCTCCCTCACACCATTTTTTATTTTAAACCTTTACATTTTTTTTTATGTTACATTAACGCCCTGTATAATTGACCTCCTATTGATTAAAACGTCTTGATAAGTAGCAGAAAATCATACTGGTGACCAAGCTTACGAACTTTTTAATTAGAAATGGTGGGTTTCTTCTGAAATTAACCTGCAACCCGTATCCTGTGATACTCGGTCGTCTGAGACACGGCAAAACTATAACAGAAGAAGCTTAGTATATAATAAGCACATATATTCTACACAACTAAACAAAAGTAATAACAAAATGATAACAAGCCAAAATCACGCCTAAAAATCGTGCCATTTGTTTGTAGGTTCCTACTAGGATCATGAAAGCGGCGTCTGGATTAAAATAGACACTGTAAAACAATAACATCTTAGAGGGGCAACGTGAAAAATTTACAAATCAATCCAATTTTAATCGCAATTATATTCTCTATGTGCAGTATTGATTTTATCACAAATCTCTCCTATTATAACCTCTCTACCACTATAGTCCAACAAATCTAAGAAGTACCGTTTGACGTTTCATCATTTTCAAATCGAAACAACTTTGTTCATGCGTACAATACTCAGTTTCGACAACCTTTGTCATAAAACCATGAATTTAGAAAGATTTTATTATTGTATCTAAAAATTTACAATTTTTAATATCCTAATTTAATTGAAAACTTTCAAACAAAGCAAAATAACACATATTTACATAGTTAATAATTTCTAATAGTTCTATTTTTGACCTCATTGCAAAGTCACGTAGTTAGGTCACTGCTTGTAGTGTTGTGACTCTTCAGATACACTTGTATGCGAAAAAATCGATTACATATACGAAAAATCGAATGTATTACTTTCAAATTATCAATTGACGACACGTTACTGCGCGACCGCATTATGCACTTAATACATAGGTATCCTAAAATAAATTACGACTTCGACAGAGACGTACACTTTGATAATTTCATAGATAATCAACTAGTCATTCATTTAAATGACGATGATGACGAAGACGATGACGATTCTAGTACTAGTAGTGTATAAATAAAATATCCTAAACATAACTTTTATTTCATTATGACAATTGATCTCTTAAAATTCTGATATCATAGTAATCGATCTCATAAAAATCGGATATTATAGTAATCGATTTTTTTACTCCCAACCCTATTATCCTATTTGTCATAACTGTCAAACGGTACTTCTTAGATTTGTTGGACTATAGACTAGAACACTGCAAATCTGTGGTATACATATATTACCTGTGGGCTGTCATTCATTGTTTTTGTATTTTAAATTGAGCCAGATCAATGATCAAATTCAATCTGAACGACGAAGAATTTGAAAATTTGTGATTTTTAAGGAAATAAGTGTAATTCAACGTTTAAAGAGGTTTAGCTTTTATTATAGTTTCACAAACATGGATTTCACTCCCGAGCTATCTGCTTTTCAAGGAGTAATGTTGTCTGCCGACAACATACATAACTTTTCGAAATTATCTTGTAAAGGCGGTAAGTATTAAAGTATATTTTATGATTTTATTGTATACACATGAATATTCCAAACCAAATCAAAATTAGGTGTAAACCTGTGGCAATGGCAATTGTATTAATTATTATTATGCTCCCAGCACCACCATCTGAAAACATTGAGCAAAAATATTAAATAATAAAACATTCAATGTTTTGTAGAATACCGGTGTTTTGTTAGTATATATACTTGAAATATTTTATTCTTGGTATATTCCAGGTTTATTGACATTTAGTTGAAAGATAGTCATATCTTTTATTTTAACTTTTAGACCTAAAGTAGATAAATTCCGTTTATTTTTCAATGGTATAGACTTCATTGTGATACTTTTTCCAGCAATATTAAAAAAGGAAACATAAATACTTCATTAAATCAACAGTTATAGTGTCCCTTGCTTAATATAGTCTTCAGCATGTGATGTTTTCCTTCTTGGTTGTAAATAATGCACACTATCACATTTCAGGTAATGAAGAAAAAGTCAAGAGTGTAATAGATCATATAAAAAGATTCTTAATTAATGAAGGCTACATAGATGAGAATGGTATAATCGATACAATGGTTTCTAAAATGCGTAAATTTGCCATGTACATTATCTTAAATAGCGACCTATCAGTACTGGAAAACATGGTTGAGCTTGAGGGTATATTTTTAGTTATCTGGTCAATACCCACCATTCCCAAATACCTAATGTGCGAATTATTATTTAACCTCCATATGGAAGAATTTGCTTGGGAAATAATCACTTATTGTCAACCCTATTTAGCCTCACAAGTAGGTTTAACTATACAAGAGAACTTGAAATATTTAGATCCAGTTGATTGTCTACCAAAAGTGCACAAATTGTCAGCTGCATGTTACTCACTTCTTTGCAGATTGAATTGTTTTGAATTTGAGGCTACAAAGATGAAGGACATAATGTCTGGTGCATATCAAATCATACACAAAACTGTAGAGTACTTTGTTCTCCCACCAAATTCACATAAATTAAACTCATTAGGAAATGATGATTTGTATAAATACAAAGGAGAATGTCTTAAAACCATACTTTTGTTGGTTTATGAATGTTTCACAAAGTTCACTCAAGATCAAAACTCAAGCTGCTTTGATCCCATGTATAAGGCAACATGTAAAGAAGAAGAATTTAAGAGTAGTCCTTCCAAAAAAAAGGTTTGTGAAATTGAAGAAAAAGATATAATAGATTGCATAAATAACACTAATAAAGTCTTACTTGACAAATTTAAATTAGTTGTAATGGAAATCAGTGTTGATATTTTCTGTGCTTGGAGCGAATTTGAAGATGATGATGGTAAAGATATGCAACAATACATAGGAGAACTGTGTCATAAGGTGCGGATGAAGTTACTGCAAGTGAGCGAGTATGCTGAACACCCTGTTGTCAACATGATACAGCAGATGGCCCGACAACCTCTCATCATAGCTGATGTAATCAACTTCACTGATACCAATGTCATTATACAAAAGATAAATAGTAATGACCAAGACAAACTCTCCTGGATACATGCGCTGGTTAATAAGGAACAGTTGTGCCAGCACAGCAATCTCCTCTCGATCATTGACAAAAATATTGAAGTATTTGATACACAAGAATGTTTCAAATTATACAACACATTTACCAATTACTACAAAAGTAATTCTAATTGCAGTGAATTTGTGAAAACACTTGCTATAAAAGTTTTCCAGTACTGTGAAGCATCAGACAAACACACAATATTGCAAGATCATTTCAATGAAAATCAATTTATAGATTTGAGTGATGATGAACATTTTCATAATGTTTTAACGGAGATGTTCAACAAATTTATTGCCTCACCTAATGTGGACTTAACAGAGGTATTGAATGCATTCCTACAGAATCCCAGACAAGTTTACAATAAAATATTTATGTTGGCCAAAGAAAATAATCGTTTAACTAGCACAATGTTGAACATTATGCAATTACTCAAAGACTATTCAAATTATTATTATGTTACTGAAACAGAACCTTGTATCATAACCATTACCAAAAATATTCTTGAGACCAGTATAGAAACTGAAGCTCAGCGAGAAAATCTTCTGAAATTTATATGTGGGTTGAAGAACAATGAAATCATTCCAGGAACTAAATTACTACTGTTGATTATAATGCCCATTATGCACAAAGCACTTCTTAGCAAGGATATTCTCAAAATACATTTACAAATACAGCTACTGAGTGACGCCTACACTGTCAGTGAGTTAGTGAAATATCGGGCACCAATGCTTGCTATGTTGAGCCAAGTAATGGATGTAGTGCGCTGGCGCAACATCAAAGTATTTGTCTCTTATGCACCTATGACACTCCAGCTCACGTTAAACTTTCAGAAGTCGATAATAGCGTCATATGATCAAGATGTACCAGGTGAGTTAAGATAAACATATTAGGGAGGCCTAAACTGACTGTAACATTGTATATTTTTTTTCTTGTAGACTTTGATTTAAGCAATGCTTACTCTTCATTATTAACCCGACAAGATCAATAATAATGCGCGATATTTGTTTTTTCTCTTTTTTTTTAATATGACGTCCGCACGAATTTAATCCTTGTGTCGCGGGGGGTTTCACAGACATTCAATTCACATACACAGAGAGGCCCAGACTCAGAACAAGCATTTGTGGAACGCACAAATTCTTGTTCTAAGCGGGGATCGAACCTACGACACGTCGCGTACAGTGGTAATTGGCGTGACCTATACCACTCGAATATCCGTGCAGTCAATTATTGATCATCTAGAGCAGTGATTCCCAAAGTGGTCCAGGTGGACCCCTAGAGGTCCACTGGAGACTTGCTGGGGGTCTACGTAGGCGTGAACAAAAAATGGGGTCCATGAGACGTTAATGGGGGTCCACGAAAAATTATCTGCTTTTGATATCTAATAAAGAGCAAAAATGTAATCATAGTTTTTATAAAGGCCTACCTACGTGTTTAAGTACCTAACTAAGCAGATAAAATTTATTTTATTTATACCCGAAAAATATCATGGGATTCGCAAAGAAAATTTTAAATTAAAAGCTTTTGCCTTGTCATACTTTGTCGAACGGATTCGAGCGATTATTGCTCACAAAAATAAAACCAAACACTGATCGTTTGTTGACACTATGTCATATACATCTTTCCTATTGATTAAAATTATGTCCTGATCCTATGTGCTGTGCTGTGCTGTGAACCTAAGTGTTACAAAATGTACCATTTTCGTTTTTATTTTACCTATCGGAATATAAGGACAAAACTCAGCCGCGACACAATATTTCTTTTGTGGGGACTTTAAGAATATGGTAGAATTGTGGGGTCCATCGCAACCAGTAAAATTTTGAAAGTGGTTCACGAGAAAAATAAGCTTGGGAACAACTGATCTAGGGGTTGTCTTACATCTATGTTACATGTTTTTACTCTATAGGATTACGAAACCGTTTTATCTCAATACACCTAATCATCCATAAAAAAAACAATGGTGTAGATCTTTTCCAATATCACTTTATATTTTTGTTACAGAAACGGAAGGAAATTGGCTAAGGATGAGACTAAAACAAATTAATATGCAATCTCAAAACAACTTTTACTTCAGAAAATTGTGGAATCATCCATCAGAAACTGATACATTTTTTCAGTCAGTTAGCGGAATTTCAATGGAGTATACTATGGAACGAAGTGAAATAGCAGTTTGGGTAACACAGGTGGGTCAGTCTAATGATTTTAAACTTTCGCGACTTGTACACATATTTTAGACGACAAACGGGACTATGTAATATAATTATAATTCGATATTTCTTTTCTCCCGACGCGGACGTTTCGATCGAGTTGCACCGACCGTGGTCAGAATATTTATATTGATCTTGAACTAGCAAGTTTATTTTAGATTTATACCTAAAGAACAAATAATTATTCACATTCACTAATAGTACCTTGAAAACAACCTCTTTTTTAATTAAAACCAGTTGCAGTTGTTAACGCGAGACAGCGTGGTTTGGCGTGTCTCTTCGGTAGAGGTCTTCTGGGTGTTTTTAGTACCTAACCTTTCACAATCTTACTCCCTCTGCTTCACTTGGGTGCAATGTAGGATTATTTTCTATGTTAATCCTTTTTAATCATTCATAATGATGTCATGTTTGATCACAGATACTCAGTTCGGGTACCCAGGAAGAGTGGACAGTAGTGTGGGATGACTTGACCCTGTACTATGAAGAAATGGATGTACTGTGCATCTTCCATGACGCTTTACGAACCATCGCGAAAGCTGTCGAAGGTAGCCGAACGCCGGCCACCAGATCTTGCTTATTTTACTGCATTCAAAATCTAATCCATGTTGTACGGGTAAGTTTATTTAATTTTTTACATTACCTACTTAAGAGCAGGTATGACTTTTAACTTCCATCAGTGATATTCGTTAATGCAGACAAGCAGAACCTAACAATGATTGGAGACAAATGCCAATGTCAATAAAATAGCGACCTTATTGGTTTACAATAAGATTTTAAATTTATAGAGCTGTCAGTCGATTGATGGATTCTTGAAAATTGTGCAGAGCTATTAAGCAACTACGAACAATCGATTACATTTTGAGATATTCAAAATATAACCGTGCAGGTACAGTCAGCAGAAAAAGTGGTTAACTCAAACAGATGTACTAAAAACGCACTTATATGTTACATGTACTGTTAGCAACTAAGGTATAATGATTCCGAATAACAATAACTTCATGCATTTGATCGAGTTTGGTGTTTTGTAAATCTGATTAGGTTCATCGACTTTCCTTTCTGATTGTACAATCGGCAACAAAAGTCGAGTACAGCACAAACTGATTTTGTGTGTCAGTGACATGTTTGGTGTTTAGTTTGTTTTCACTATACTAGGTGTCAAGCCTATTTTGTCACATAATAACTACTTGTTGAGTTAGATTTGAAAATTAATTGTGTTATCCGACTTCTGTTGCTGACTGTTAATTGGTACTCTACCATAGTTGTACCTATAGGGATTGTCAAGTGCCGAATAATACAATCGCGCCATTTATCTTTCAGTACAAGTATTTTTCCAATCCGATGACAGAGAGGCAAGTTATAAGCGCCGTCTTTACTCTGTCCAAGTTCCTGAGAGAGACTAGCCCGGATGACGTCAACGAGATCGGATCCAGAATTTTGCCATTGATTGCTTACATAGCAGAAAACAGGCACTTGTATGCATTTGAGGTTCGCAATTATTTTAGGACCACAAATTATAATAACCTAGTGTGCAAAGCATTTGGAGACAATGTATCTAACACCCAATAAAGCAGATATTGATTTGAAACCTACAGTAATACTTATGTAATAATATAAACTATATAACTACGATAGGAACATCTTCATAGAACAGCACCATTTTTCCTTCAAGTGATTAATATTTAAAAGTAAATATGTATTTTACCAATATATTAAAAATATATCGATGTCGTAGTAGATACGGGTAAATGTTAGTGGTGTTCTCATCTCATTCTGAAATAAACATGGTTACAGTAATATAATCAGCCTTTTATTTTTACTTTTGTTTTTCTTACATTCATGTTTACGGTTTACCAAGAGTCAACCACAAAACATATTGTAGGTATTTATTAAAAAAGTATTTGTACTCGTAATTAGGAGAAATACCTAAGTCTTAAAAAAACAATCATATTGCTTTATCTAATTGGTAGAAATAACTGATCTATACTAATATTATAAAGCTGAAGAGTTTGTTTGTTTGTTTGTTTGAACGCGCTAATCTCAGGAACTACTGGTTCGAATCGAAAAATTATTTTTGTGTTGAATAGACCATTTATCGAGGAAGGCTTTAGGCTATATAATATCACGTTGCAACTATTAGGAGCGAAGAAATAATGGAAAATGTAAAAAAAAAACGGGGAAAATTGTTCATCCTTGAGGGTTTCCGTTGCGTGCGCTGCGAAAACGGTTCAAGATACACACAATATATGTATGTAAGAATTATTCCTATTGAAATGATCTAAAAAAATGTCCGCGACAGTATATGTCTATCTTTTAAGATTAACTCACTAGAACCGTTTTTATGGTAATCAAATTCGATCGAAATTAATGCATTAACGCACAGCCCAAACTACTGGACGGATCGGGCTGAAATTTGGCACGCAGGTAGATGTTATGACGTAGGTATCCGCAAAGAAAGGATTTTGATAAATTCTACCCCCAAGGGGATAAAATAGGGGATGAAATTTTTTATGAAACTTTGTCAAAATTAAACCGATCGGGCTGAGACTTTAAGTACATGCACATAGGTAGGTACTATAACGTAGGCATCCACTAAGTATGATTTTGATAAATTCCACACATAAGGGGATGAAATAGGGGATATATGTAGAAATCTTCTTAGATTTTTGACTAGCCATGACTATAAACAAGTCTCAGGGGCAAACTCTAAAATTTGCGGGTATTGACTTGAGAGAACATTGCTTCTCTCATGGGCAGTTCTATATTGCTAGCTCACGAGTAAGTTCTCCCAGTAGCTTGATAGGTTTAGCGCCAAATGACAAATTAGTTAAGAATATTGTGTACAATAAAGTTTTGTAGGCCCTATTTTTTTACACTAACTTCCTAAACAATAATACTTTTTAACGCGTGCGAAGCCGCGGGCAAAAGCTAGTAAAAGTATAGTTTAAATTTGTTGTTACAAAGTTGGTAAAAATTATTTTAAATATTTTTTTGATTGCTACCCACAAGCCAAGAAAGAATAAAACGACGGTTACATAGGAACACAAGTATTCTTATTTAATAGAATAGGTAAAGTACCTACTTACTACTACTACGTGACGATTCTAATAACAAGAAAAATAAAACACGAAGTGCTTGTGGACCTATCAACAGGATTTTCTTTTTAATTGTATTTATATGTACCTACGTTATTACCGCTTTCGTCTCGACGTTAATAATTGCAATGCTTTGTTCACTCTTATGTCTTGCTTATGGTTCATATTTCGAATTTGCGAATTGCTATTTACTCACCCTTTATATATATAACTTCCTTGCAGGTATACCTACCTAGAGGTTTGCTATTTTGTCTAATATTTAAACAAAACTAAAAAAGTTCCTTTCATTAATTAAGTATGGTAAGTTGTCTCACTTTGAACCAGGTAAATTTTAAAGTCCCATATTGGGCTGGATTTTCAATCAATGCCTTCAATTTTTTGTGTATAGTTAGCATATTTATTTAGCTTCAATTTTGTAAAACATTAATTTCTCATATTCTTTTTAGTTTCGGCGTAAAACAGGTTTTTCTGAAAAAATATTTTTGGTTCAATGAGTACTACCGGTGGTACACATTTAACCAGGGTGTGGTCCACATTGAGCCACCTTATTAACTGTCTTATAGATCAATTTATAAGGCAAATACTTTGTAATAATAAAAATCAGTCTTATATTTATTAAAATCACTTAAAATCTTATGATCCTTTAATTAGATAATTAACCAAACCAAATTCCAAAGGCATCCGGAGTTTCATGGGCACCTGATCTGTGCAGCTTAACACTTAGGCTTGGCCTCAAGCATGTTGGCAGTCGAATGCCGTCCTCTTTTTCTTATCTTTACTTTGTTTCGCACCATTTTAAAACAAATTAAAACAATTGTAGAAAAAAACCTCATTTAACGACTTGGATGTACGCAATAAACCACGGTTCAATGTGTAACACCCCCAGGTGGTTCACTGTGAGACACACCAGGTTTTGATAACTAATCTTAAAAATTTACCGGCATACCAATCACTTAAAAACTCGAATTGTAGCGCTTTTAATTGCTAAATAACCGTAGAATACAGTGTACATATAAATAAATTGATATAATTTAAATGAAAAAAGCTAAAAAAGAATTTAATTGGAAAAAAATATTTACTTTTTGAGTCCATTTGCTTTCAAATGCTCCTCACACAACTAATTGGCACGCGATCGCCACGCAAACTAGTGGGCAGTAAGGGATCGTAAATACCTCTCTTTCACTCATATTAGCGCGGTTTAGCAACGTGGCGTTTTCGAGATTCGGCGGTGGTTCAATGTAGCTGCCTGGTTCATTGTGAGACACCCGACCCTATATATTTTCTAGCTTGCGTAAGTACCTAATTGTAATTATTACCTCAGTATAAATAATACATAAAGAAGTTTTACTCGGCAGTTTCTAAAAAAAATTACACACCGTCCGTTTGTCACTGCGACTGTATAATGCCGCGAAGGAAAAAAATACCTACCCACATAATAAATATATAAATAGGTAATAAAGGGTTTCATAAACAATTTTATAAAGAATTAAACCTCTGCCGTATTTAATATGTAACTATAGTGTACCTACAAATCATCTTCAATGGTGTCATATTGTGTAGTTGTCAGATAAATTTTTGTAACAATGTTTCTTTATATACTTTCATTTTGTAATTGTGATGAACCAGAAGCAAATTTTAATGATGACACATTCCCAAGTACCGACCAAATTTGGGGTATGATAGGAACTATATTTGCGACTGTTGCATGCTGTTTTGTGTATACAAAGGTAGCAAGAACATTGTCCCATGCTATTTTACTTAATATTATATCACTATTCCTAATATTACAGTACCTTTAATTACGTACGTTTCCTGTCCGCGGTGTTGTTTATGTTGATGTCATATTTTAATCTTAGGATTAAAAATAGGCACATTTTTTTTTTAAATATACTTGTTACTCGACGACGATTATCTGTTTTAGGAATAGTGATAAATGTTATGTATTACAGTTACATTTCATACGTAGCTATTTGTCTGCTATACTACTTAAGTTAATCCAATTATCATTGTCACAGATAATATTCGCAAGAAAAAGGTCTATAGACCATCATACCCCGTATAATAAACCAAGAGTAACGACCAACGCCCGAAGAGGACACATGCGAAAAATAGATTAGAAATAATAGAAAATATTGTAGAAATATTTTTTTATTCTTAAAATATAATATGGCTCATTTCTTATAAAAATAAAAGTAGTAAAATAATATGTTTTTATATGTCAATTTAGCTAACCCATACCGCAATTCCAACAATAATAAAAATAACAAGGATATATTGATTTCAATGATCATAATTAATCTAATAAGTATCGTTTAGTAAGAACATGGTGTCTTTAGAATATTTCTTGCAGTCTTGTAACAGATACTTATATTCATCTTCTACTTGGCCCCTCTTCAACAAATACACCAGTATGTACTGATAGGGGAATACAGGCACGTTGTGGCGGGAGAAGAACCGGAGCTTGACTCTCTCAATAATCTTCATGTCGACGAAACAATAGTCGGCTGTGCAGCAACTGCCCGGAGTTCTGTGGACGTGGTTGATGTATATTATTTTAGTAAGTTTGATAAAACATTCGAAGTAAATGGTTAAAAAATGAGTGTTATAATCTGAAATTAGTAGATCTAAGAATTTCCTATTCTTATTTGTGTGAAAATTAGCTTTAATTTTTAAACGTCGCAGTCTAAAAGAACATGACAGTAACCCCTCTGAATCTACGATCGCCTACTGGCTAGTAGGCGTAGGTGCAGATAAAAATAAGGGTGGTACCTAGGTAGTTATCACCTTTATGTACTACTATCTGGTCCCATGACACCTCTCTTTCAGACGACTTAGCTTTCCCAGTACCTCGCACCCTCATGTAACTACCACCATATACTCTCCTGGCATTACCCTCATGTAACTGCTATTAAATACCAGCTCTCCTGGTACCCCCTTATCTCCTACGTTTAACAAATATTTCATGTGATTCTTTAAATTGACATCCCTTTTAATCTATCAATAAATTTACATGTTTCTGAGATCAGCATGCACAATAACACAGACAAATGTGACAATGATGATATGTGTGGTTTAGAAAGACGAATCATGAAAATTAAATAAGATAAAAAAGGATAGTAAATAAACAATTTATTCGATTGTTTTTACCTTGGATCATAAGTCACAGTCTTAGCTTTCAAAGTTTTAAAGATCATCTGATAATATTGTCTGTACTTCCTCTTCATGATAAGAACAACTTGCTTTCCCTCAAAGGGGTACTTAGCACTGAGGGCATCCAACTCAAGGTGCCAGTACACGGCTGCTTTCGCCACCTCCACACTGGTGGAATCTATTTCCAATATTCTTGGATGTTTTAACCATTCATAGAGATATTCCTGAAAATATAAATTGAAGATATGTAATTATAATATTATACACCACCAAGATTTGTAATTAATGTATTAATTTATATAGCTATCCTCGCAACTTCATCTGCAAAGAATTTAACAAAAAAGGTAAGTACATAATTAGTTTATTTTGAGGAATTAAATATTTTTTCTAAAATAAAAGTATCCTAAGTTACTTCTTGACATGTCGGTCCAGCCGCTTCAGATATTAACGGGAGCCGTGTATGTACCGTTTATTGGCAGGCATAGAGCAAAACAATAAACCATTATCTTCACCTGCAAAAACTTCTTGCATCTAAAGCTGTCATAGATGAAGTTCACATGTATGAGCCACTTGCCGGTAGCCAGCGCGCAAACCATCATCCCGGTAAATGTATCATTTGGCAACACTGCAATAAAATGTGTTGCCAACATTTCCATTTTTGTATTCTCTGCCACAACTCCCCCTAATTCGTTTATCATTGCCGCAATTCGCTCCCGATTCTGTGTAGAAAAATTACTTTACAGACATGCAAAGTTGTTTGTGGTATTACCTTAACTTGATAGAAAGTAATGTGATTAGTTAAGTAGCAACACCATCATTGCCAACATCTGTATCTCCTAAAGTTAAGGTTCATTTTCGTATGCCAAAAGTCAAATGTAATTGTACTTACTAAAAGCCCCTTAATTCATACTTACATTGATGCTCTCTGATAACATGAACACCTTTTTCTCACAGGCACATATTAAATTCTGTTTTAACTTCCAAGACTCCTCAGACGTGCCACTTGGTGAATGATAGTCACTGTCTGTAAATATCAGAAAATGTATAGAAAGTAATACTTTCAATTAAGGTTTGATAATAATTATTAAGAATTTTTGGTGTACCTGATGTCATTTCAGAGAGGCTCGCCTTAATCCTGGTGGAAACTTGCATCTTGCCCTTAATGGGACTGTAACTTGAAGCCTTTTTCTTAAGTTTGTAGTTCTGAATATATTTCTGGAATGGCAAGTAGTTGGCTGTCTTCTCTTTACCACTTTCTATCAGTTTCCGGAAGCTCACTTTTTTAGGTGTGCTCTGCCTACTAAATGTTCTGTTCAAATATAATTTATTATTAATATCATAATAAAATATATTAAACATCGAATCAAGACGAAAGTATTTAAGTAAAGGAAGATGAAGCAAAATAGTTGTAATGTATTTTTATGTGTAATGCAAGGAAAACTAAATATTTACAATTAACATTAAAAGTAACCAACTTTTTTTATAATCACTAGCATCAAAAAACATCTATAATGTTGAGAACATTTTTTTTTTATTAATTTAATATGAAAATTTATTGAATATTTAAAGGAGCTAAAAAGCATTACCCATTAGTTAAAGCATGAAGAAATTAGTATAGTAATCTACAGTTGTAGTACACTGCAGTAGATCCCAGACATGCCAATATTAAATTGCAACTCACTCATTCCCCAACTTGGAAAAGAAATTTTTAAAGGGACTTGAAGTGGGTGTTTTATTTTCTTCAATTTTTTTACAATCAATCTCTTGATAAATATCCTCAACAGACCAACCTATTTGACGCCGCACAGCCTTCGGTTTTCTAGTCTTCTCCAAAGATGGCACAAAGTCCACACAGTCAACACCAGGGTCAACAAACCCAGCTTTGTAATGCACAACAGTCTCTTTAGAAGTTACCTTGAAGTGTTCAGCTTTGAGATGCTCTAAGTAAGCCATTTTCTCTGTGTATATGTCATGGCAGACAGGACAGACGTAATGGTGCAGCTTCACATTAGTGGTGCACCTATTGAAATGTATGACATACTTGTCATACTGATCAAACTTTTCATCACATAGAACACAGGTGACATCCATGTCTTCAGGGATGTCAGGAAGTGGTTGTGTAGCTCGTGCTGGTAGTGACTGTGTAGCTCTAGCCGGCTGCTCAGAAGGACACACATCAGAAGCCACTAGAGTTTCATTACTGCTTGACCTTTGCAGTTGATTACGCTCAATGGTGCAAGTCGTCCTACAAGTGTGGGTTCCCAGTTTACTGTAAGACTCATTGCATCCTCCACATTTTATGGAGTCAACATCACTGTCTGTCTCATCACTTATAGTCAGGAAACTGTTAGAATCCATATTGTCCTTAAAAAAGTTCTCATTATTGTCACCTTCAGCAGAAACATATTCTTCCATAGTACCATCATGCATATGGAACTCTTTGTTGAATAAATCATTATAGTCACTTGCTGATGGTTTGTTAATGCTAGTATCTGATGAGAACAATAACAGGTTATGGTGTTAGAATGGTTGACAATATTTGAATACTTAAGTATTACTATATCTACAATATTCACATGTAAGTTTTTCGTAAGTAAGCACTTCCAATTTCAAACAGGTTCAGAAAGAGTTTAAAAAAAATTTCAAGTATCAAGTTGTCACAAGGGGTCATGGTAGGTCATGAAGTTATAAATAAACTTGCAACGTCTTCGCAACACGACACTCAGTATATAAATATTAAACTACTACAGCACATACCTGGGCATGTTCTAATCAAGTGATCAATTCGTTCACACTGTTGTTTGAATAAGTAGGCTGTACTTAAGTTCTCAATGCATGACGTGCATACGCGGTCAGAGAACCCATCACCTTCATAAATCTAGAATAAAATAAGCAAATCCGTGTCATAAGTTAATATCATCGTAAACTTATACATTGTGTTAGATAAAGACAACTTACTTGAATGTCTGTAAAAGACATAACCATATCGGATAACTTTATCGAGTCATCTTGCTCGAATATAGAACAAAATTCTCCAAGTTTTAGGCACAATCTGCATTTATGAAATCGGGATTCCATTTTTGTCAATTCCCCGGTACTACATACCATATAAAAGCAGCACTATTACATTATATCTTCAAGTAAAACTCAATTAACACTTATGTTAGAACGGTACTTTCCACTGAAGGACAGAGTACACCCAGCATGCAAAAGCAAACAAAATCACGTATAATAACACCAACGGTCTTTTTCAAATTCGACGATTGTCAATTTGTCACATGATTGTCAATTTCAAATGACAGATCAGGGTTTGGTCTCTCGTTATTTTGCTCCTGTACTCCTAAGATGTTTCCGGTTCGCCTTACAAAATACAGAATAATCTAAGAAATAGTGTAGTCTATTTTTTTAATTGATAGTAGCTTCAACGGCAAGCGCCACAATACTTTGTATAGCCTATTCGCAAGTTCTACATAACTAAGGTGAGATGATCGGTGAAATCGTGAGGTGCTGCCAGATTTCTTATAGAGAAATACATTTTTGGTGAGCGATATTATTTTGTAGATAGATGATGAATAATTTCTCAATTAATGTCATGCTTATTGTAGTGCACTTTCTGAACGGGTGCTCTTATATACCTTCTGTAATCTGTGGTATATGTAAAATTTTAAACTTGACATTTGACATGTTATGGTCCTAATCACAAACTTGTCAATTTTGAACTTATACCTTGTAAAATATAGCTTGATACCTGTGACGTTTGTCGGAATGACATTACTAGGGATGGAGGCGTGTTTCGTAGCTTATCGATGTCTGTGACGTCATGAGTTTTATTAAAAGTGACATTGTAGTCATTGTCATTGTAAAGATGTAAATTAAAAATAAATGTATTTGTAGTTGACTTAAATGAAATATAACAAAAATAATTCAAAATAATCGCGCAAACGGATCACAAATTCGCGACACTCACTATTCAAAACAGTCTTTTTTTGTCTTTTCGGCATTTTGGCAAACAAAAAAAAGGGAACACCAAACAAAGTAACACAAATAACACCATAGTAACACAAAGTAACACAAATATCAACAAAACAATGGTAGCGTATACAAGGCGTCTGCATCGCGTCAGCACTCGTACTGACTCAAAAACGATGGCGCCCGCTTGTTTCCAGCACGCGAAACCATTATTGCCGAACTAAATAACTACATTTTATACTAGTGAAATTTTCATAGTATTATTTTATCGATAATCATCTGTCAGTCACTTGCACGTCCCTAGAGTGCATTTATAAAGTAAGCTAAGAACCAAAAATTATTTAAGAAATATTAAATATTATTTAAATTACTTATATTTTTACTGGTATCTTTATAATTACATGATTGTTTTTAAAAATGCATTTTATTTTTATACAAAAACGTCGTTTTTATGTTAAAAAATTTGAACATTTAAAAATAAAATTTGGGTTGTAGCTGTCTTCATAAAACGTTCGGTAATGTCACAGGTATCAAGCTATATTTTACAAGGTATAATTCTTGAATCTTTTTGATATTATTGTACATAAATAGACTCATATTGTTATTACATAAATAATAAATACGGTGCCGTTTCTAATTAGCTTGTAAGCTGCATATGTTTCGTTTCACGTTATGAGCAGGGTAATTGTTAAATAAACGGACCAGCAAACACTATATTTAAGAAATAACTATTAATTTTAATAATTTTACGCTAATCTCGTTAAATAACAACATGCAGCCGGAACTACACGTGGATCCAAGTATTTATATGCGAAAATTTCCGCGGTTTGATCGACCTACGATCATTGGTTATATTGGTCTTGAAAACCTTAAATTTGCACGATATGTAAGTAATGGCAGAGTAAATTATGACTTAAATTTGCATTATGACAAAGCAATTCATCGACCTGAAGACCTCGATGTTAAGATAACAGAACTACTCAAGTTTTTGGTAGAGCATGAAACTCGCTTAAACTTTCCTTTAGAAAGTAGCTTAAATAGCGCGAAGTTCTTTTGCTATAGAGGGCTTCTTACTTGTATTGCGTGCACACCGTACGAAAATAGAGAGCCATGGAAAATCGTAGTAATTCTACACAAAGGCAACATTTACCTATGTGCAAGAGATACAGAGGAGAAAATTCACAGAAAAATGAACATGACCGAAAGAGAAAAACTATTTACCTCATGGGGCTATAAGTTTGAGCAGTATCTGTTATCAGGTAAGGATATGAATTGGCTTTTAATAAACTGCTTATTGTTAAAAGCATATAAATATTTATTTAAATTATACATTTAACAGATTTTTGCAACCTTGACTCCTGAGCTAGGTAGCAAACTGTGTTACAGGATCCAGGAGAAGGATATGAGAATGTGGTTATTTAATATAAAATTAATATGACAAACTAATATACGCCAGAATTGTAAAAAAAATATACTTATTTAATAGATATACAAATCAACCCCTCCTCATGGTATGACTTTTAAGTAAAAAAAAAACTATCAATATGTTACAGATGAGCCTGATATAGAACCAAATCCTAATGTACCTGTAGATGAAAATGAAGAATTCTCTTTGGTTTTTAAAACACAACTGAATAAACACACTATTGTGTTTGGTGCTGAAATGGATGGCATAAGATGTGATAAAACAAGAGTTACCAAGCCTCCAGTAGAACTTGGGCCAGAAGGTATCATACAATATTTATCCAACAAAGAGTTTATAGAACTCAAAACCAACAGGCATATAGAAAATGGAAAGCAAGAGAATAGTTTTAGGTTTGTAATAAATTTAATGAAAGTATAAAATGTCAGGTATACCTAAAATTATATGAATACAGAGCTGAGTGAGACACTAGAAATATTAGAATTACTGTTTTTAATTCAGGGTGTGGGTTTATTCTTCTCTCATTCTCAAACTAAATATTAGAAAAAAAAATGAGATTTAGAATCTCTTTAATAAGTGTTTCTATTCTTATAATTACAATCAAATTTATTGTTATCCTTTATCAGGCGTTTTAAAGCAAAGAAATGGTGGTGCCAGTCATTTTTAGTAGGTATAGACAAAATTTTATGTGGATACAGAGATGACAATGGAATTGTTGAAGAGTTGAGATTATGCAATGTAAGAGATTTGCCCCGAAAATCTCAGGTAAAACCCACAATTATATACACACTAACATTATGCATTAATGAAGTTATAACTGAAACCCACCTAGGTGGAGCCACAGTCACAAGTTATAGCTTTCCTACCATCCAGATACAAAAAGATTGATTTTGTTCCTTAAACTTTTCTCAGAAAATTTAAATTTACTCAAATCTTTTAAGTCTTTACAACCTAGTCAGGTAATATATAAAAACCTCATATTTTACTCAGGTCTGACTGCTTAGTTTAGTAGACCTCCTTTTACATGTTATTTGGTTGTTTGCCAGTGCCATGAACAAACAATCCGAAACCATACTCATATTGTCACACAGCAGCATATTTAAATATGTACCTTATAATACATGTTTCAGAGATTTTGGAATCCCGATGTCTGCTTCAACTTCATAGATGACTTCTTGGTATATGTAAAGAGATGTTTATCAAGAAAGATTAAACACAAATATGGTGAGAAAGCACTAGATGACCTACAAACACTCCCACTTATTACCTTGATGCTAGAATGGTCTCCCGGTATGCCTGTCCATGTGACAGAAAACTATTCGCATGATGATGACCCAATATTGTTACCCTGGTTTTTAAGTAACTATGGTAAGGTTGTACAAAAAAGTATGTAAGCTAATGTTGTTAAGTTTACTTAAGAATATATATATTTTATTGTCAAGTCTGATGTCTTTTCCTCAAATTTTATGAATGTCGCGGTATGTTAAGTCGTATGTTAACTTGCCATTTAACAAATGCGAATTCCAAAAAAATTATACCTTATGCCATTGCAAGCTAAGTTTATTTTAGAATTTAAAGGACAGAACAATCTTTTAAAGCATATTGGAATGTAAATCTAATATATAAAATTCTCGTGTCACAGTTTTCGTTGCCATACATACTCCTCCGAAACGGGTGGACCGATTCTCTTGAATTTTTGTATATGCATTCAGTCGGTCTGAGAATCGGCCAACATCTATTTTTCATTACATTTTTTTTTGTTTTCGCGAACGAAGTCGCGGGCAACAGCTAGTCTAATATATAAAATTCTCGTGTCACAGTTTTCGTTGCCATACTCCTCCGAAATGGCTTGACCGATTCTCTTGAAATTTTGTATATGCATTCAGTAGGTCTGAGAATCGGCCAACATCTATTTTTCATCCCTACTTTTTTCTTTTTTTTTCGCGGACGAAGTCTCGGGCAGCAGCTAGTAGTTAATATAATTCTGTTAAGATGTTTGGTTTATACTGTGCCTCATAGCAAGCAACAATTTTTATGGAACCAATGTTTTACAGTCCAATGAAGAACCAACCTATATTTTTTTAAGGTAAGTGTAATAGAGTAGAAATAACAAACAAAAACAAATACTATCGTACCATTTATTATCACTGCATAGCAAATGGTGTAAATCAACATCCATAAAAGACTAATCAACAACATGGATATCTTCACTTACAACTAGATATGCTTAATATAACTAATATGTATTATCATACATTCATAAAAAATATTTAGAAAATAAAAACAATAATTAACAGAACAACATAGTTGTAATAAAATTAAATGGTGTCATGTATTAATACGTGTCTACCAATGTTAATGCTGTATTTACATAACAATGATTTATTTTAGCAACAAAATCTCCATCATGTGACTTATACGCTTTCATAAAATCATACAATCAAATTTCAACAATTATTTCTAAAAGAAATTATAATGATCAATATTGAAACTATATCATCTAATATATGCATTATCTTTAATATAATATGCTCAAAGTGTGCACATTAATATTCTTGAATTTTATTAAAATATACACTTATCATTCAATATTTCGTCAAGAGTTAAATAAAATGGCTTTGCACATTTGAGACGATCTTTCTTCCCATTATGTTCTAAATATCTTTGTTATTAAGTTATGTTAAAGAGTTCATGTACAATTATTTTGTATTAGACACATTCATCATATACTTTAACATCAATTTACCAAATTTCTTCTGTATATAATTAATTATACGTGTTAAATCGTATTCTTAAAAAGATGTTAAAATGATAAAGCTTTACAAATAGCCAGTCATTTGGCGAAATGTTCATGCAACCAAATACCGATTTTAATTTGATAACAAATATATGTTTTGTACAACAATAAGAAACAAATGAGTAAAATATTTAAAATCAATAATGTACACATAATTCATTTAATTCAGATGTATAAAAAAATATATTATTAATACATTAAATTTTCATAGTGTCGTTTTATAAATATTTAAAATCGGTGTGAATATTTCGTTAAGTGATGTCAATGAAGTCTTAAACTATTACAATATTCAATTACATAAATTGCAATTATAGCAATTCTGACGCATTCTATAAACAAATGAAATCTAGTCAGAGTATAACACCAAGAAGATGCGAATTACATAACAACAATACATAATGAGAACATTATATCTCCCACTATATTACACATTCATCTGTTACAATACACGTGTCATAAGATGTATACATTTATATGTAACATATAATTACTAATTAGTTGATAGATGGATGTTAATTAATTTAGATGTAGACGATAATCGTATAGAAACAATGAGGAATGGAATAAACATTAAAAGTATTATTTACAGTGCTTCAACGTCTTAAACTTACGAGAGACAGAGCCTTAACAAAATGTACAACTTAATAGTAATTAGGTACTAGTTGATTTTGGTAAGTTGTACCAAATTGGAATAACACTGATCTGATCACTGAGGTTATTCGTTGTGTTCACCTAATCCTCGAGACGAAGTCGAAGTGATCATGACAAGTTATTTCTTTGTGTTGAAAATATTCTACAAACTTTAAACAGTCTTCGGTTTCACTTACATATACCTAGGTATATCCCTGTCGAATCAGTGTTTTGTACTAGCGTTATAACAAACCAACTACTAAGCTTTAAACGACATTTTAACCATAGCATTCGTTATTGAGGCACAGGTTGATGAAAAAGGTACACAATTGTTTTTCTAAGTAAAATTACAAATAATACCTAAAATACAAATAATAAAATTCTTCTCATTGTTGCTAGGCCATACACGGTATAACTTGAGAACTTCGATTTGGTTTAACACTGAAGCCGGTCTAGAGTCAATAACCATAAGTTTATATGTTAAGGCTTGCTATTAACAGTTTTATAAAACAAAGCAAATTACACATGTTTCGTACAAAACCTGATAAAGCGCCTGATACATCTAGTGTGAATATCGTGATATTAGAGGCGTTAGGCGGACGTTATAATACCTATCTATAGCTAGTATACTGTGATTATTTAATGAACTAACTACGTTTTGCGGTCCTGTTTGCTCGCGACACGCGTTTGCCAATGTTGTTGAAAGAGACCGGCTTCGATAGTAATGCCACAATTCATCATGGAAACAGTAATGTGTCTATGCCTTATAAGCTCACTGCAGCAACGTTGGCAGGTTCAACTTCTCAATCCGCATTTCATGCGATCAATGTAAATTTAGTATATCAGTAAAACTCCTATGTGATAATAAAATATATTAAATCTTTGTGCTAACTTACAATAAATTCATTTTTCATAAACTATATTCTATTTTATCATTTTTCTTATGAAAAACCAATTCTAATTTACTAAGCGCGCTTGGCACGCTGCATTGGTCTGATTAAACACTATAACTACGTACATTAGCAATTTTTCAAATGTTGTTGATGGAACTGGTTAGCTAGTATCACTATTGACCGTTTCTCACTAATTTTTATAAAATAGGTATCAAAATTTCGATGTTTTTATTATATACAATGAGCGCAGATATTGTCACCAGGCACATACCACCATCTACTTGTACACTAGGGTTATAAAGCGGAGTTATTATTACACGGGACCGGGTGGAAAACACTCACGTTTTCTACAGAATAGAATAATGTTTTAGAAATTTTAGTTAGTTATTGAACTATAGTTTATATTATGTTACATATACCAGTTAAGAAATATACCAAGCTGACGATACGAGCATTCAAACTGCGCTTTCACATAAATACTTGATTTCTAGATGAAAATACCAACTATCTGCATCTCAATATTGTATATATCTATGCATGGTTTATTTTCGGGTGGTACACGTTAAAAATATAGTCGGTAAACAATAAAAAATCATTGTGTCGTAAGTTCTAAAACTAGCCAGTATACATTGATAATATTTACGTATCTACCGACAGTGCGTATTTCAGTATTTTTTATTATTATTTAATTAAATGTCAGGTCTACAAGGTTTGAATATTGTTATTATATTGAATCATCTTATGAATATATATATTATATTATGTGGTCCATTGCATCACACGCACCTCGCGTATGTCGACAGCTGAGCCGCGATTACACGCGAAACATTCACATACAATTATCTACTAAAGTGCAAACGTTATAATTTTAACTCTAATTCCATCAATTTAACATTGAGTTTTCTAAATAAATTGCCAATTAATTGGGCCAAAATAACAGCATACATTTTGTAACTTAAAGTTCAATATAGCTTATTAGCTTTCTCATACTTCTCCAACTAATATTGTCAAATAAAAGACATATTGTCAATCATATTTTTTGCGGCTTCGTAAACAGGCAAATTAATTGAAGCCGTCAATAATTAAATAAATCAGAGTTTCGCTTTAGCTTACTCTAATAATTGATGTCACATAGTTTAATTATCACAATATTATAGTGCATTGTTTATTGACTCAATTTTTGGGAGTGTGCGATCCAAATTTAAACTTAGGTATGCACAACTTAGCACTTGCCTTCACTGAAGGCATACAAATACATTGTACTCTGTTGATATCCAATTCATCGGTATCTGTACAAACAAAACCAAACTAATATTATAAAACTACATATATATACAAGTGATGATATATGAAACAGCTGACTAGAGATCGACATACGGAGTTGCGTCCATTTTGTCGAGGTCGGCCAGCAAGGCGGGCGTCAACGGTTCAACAAGTATGTCCTCGCGTAACATATCGTGAAGTGGGGACGTCAGTCCCTGGTCGTTGTCCACTACAGTTTCGTGAAGTTGAGTGGATCCACATACAGAATTACCATTTATAAGAAAATCTCTATTACTGTAACTAAACACGCTCCTATCTTCTGCGAACTGAGGAGTAGATGGCACAGATTTGGAGGAAATACCGTTTGATGCGTTGGTGAAATTTTCTGCCGCAAACAGTTCCCTGGAACGTCGCGAGTCTATTTGCAGGTTTGGCGCGGTGCGTTTGTAGGGCAGCGGTGTACTCGGGACAGATCGTGATGTGTAGTACTTGTTCTTATCAGTTACTAGTTCGGATAAGTCAAACTCAATACTATTTGCCCGTTTTAGGAAATCTTCTACGTTGTCAGCTGTGCCGCTATCGTTTGTGAATGACTGGTTGTACTGATTGCTTCTCTCGAGCAGATCGTCTCCACTTGGTATGATTGAGGTTAATTGTTCATCCGACAGTATTTGATGTTCAGGAAGAGGGTCACAACCATTACTTAGGGTGTCGTTAGAATTTAAAATACTCTGTGTTGCACTTGTTGTAAGGACGTCGTTGCTGCTGTCAATAGCATCGTATATTTTATCTAATGTTTCTCGATTAAGCCCAGCTTTTGATATGTCACAAGTGTCAACAAGAGATCCAAAGTCACAAAACTCATTAGGGACTGGTGTTGGAGGAACTGAACCTACTGGAGTGTTGTTGTAGCTCAATAATCCCATATTGCCAATTGCTTGCTTCAGGGGAACGGATTGCGATCTAAATGTGTCCGTACCCGATCTGTACGTAACTAGTGATTCTTGGAAAAACTGACTAACTTCACTTGACAGAGGATCAGCAGATAATGGTTGTTCTCCATTGATGTGGTCGCGGAATGGTGTGTTTGGTAAAAAATTTAAACAAAGGTTATTTGAGCCATTAGACATTCCTGAAGAGCACGTGTACATGTGATTTTTATACTGTGTGAGTATATTCGGCGAGGGTGGAGCTGAAATGGGTTGACAGTATTTGCCCGTGCCACAAACTACACCTTTGGTCATAAATTTTTGGTCGTTAGGTATAGCAAATTGTTTCGAGCATGGATCCGTAACACCAAGTTGTAGAGGATTGCGTCTTTTCCTTCCGTTGTGTTTTGGTATTGGCCGAGGGCACAGTCGAGACCGAGGAACTGGAGTATTTCTTGGACTGACAAAAGGACTCGCCGCAGTACTATGCGAAATAGGAGATGTCTGTAAGGAACCACCCATAATAATTGGTTTACCTACTTTTGTCGGACTTTGACCCCTTTGACCAAAACCTATTGGAGATTTGGAATGGAAATTTCCTGGAGAATGACATCCATCCGATATAGGAACAAAATCGTATTGTTGTGTTCTGGTGGTTGGACTCTGTGGTTCATTATGACAGTGACCATTGTAAAGATGTGGCCCGCCGACATTAGGAGGCACCTGGTTAGTTGCACTGTCGTTACCGTACGGCATCGAGGTACCATTCTGATTTGGAATTGATTTACTGTGTTTGTTGGTGTTTATATCAGTTTGGTTAGGTAAAGTCGGACCGTTCATTTCTGAATCATTTGGACCGAGGGGTTTAAATGCGCCTTCGGAAATGGTAGGTTTAGTAGCCGGTGGTTCATGTGACTTTTCCTGAGATATTTGAGACTCCTGACTTAATTGCATGTTTTGAGAACTAGACCCACTCTGATTCTTTAAGTTCTTAGCTAATAATTCTCTTAGCTGGGAGATTTTCTCACTATTGCCCTGACTATGGTCGTCGTGTGGGTCCTGGCCTCTTTCTAAAAAAGCAGCAGTGTTATCAGAGGTGCTTGTGTTTGCTTGGGCTTCCGACTGATTGGCGCGGTGATGAAAATACTGCAGGAGCTCTTCTTCGTGTTCCTGGCTGTTACCCTCATTCAAATAGTCGTCTAGATCATGTTTATCTATGTTACATATGCTAATTACACGTTCTCTGTTTAGGATTTCGGAGTGTTTCTCTTCGCAAATCATTCCAGTCCTAATGTTTATCCCATCTAGACCGCAACACGAATCAGGCGTCACGGTTCGCTCGGGCGATCCCGCCCGATCCGGCGAGGGTCCACTGGCTCGGCCGCTGGATTTCCGTAGTTTATTGCGTAATTGTTCGGACTTAGACGTCGGAGCCTTCACCGACCGTGTGGGACTCGCCGCCTCCTGTTCCTCCCGGGCCAGCGCCGCGGCGGTGCTTTTGGACCGGCTCGTTAAGTTTTTTGGATCCTCCAAAAAAGCAACCTCAGGACGAACGGGAGCATCGGCGGGTGCAGGCGCGGAACTGCACGCGGGATCCGAAGTTGGGGGCCCGACTGACCCGGACAAGCCTCCCGGCCCCGACAGCCCAGCCGGCCCCGGGAGCACGCTCGGCCCGGACAGGCCGGCAGGCCCGGCCATCGCCGTGGGAGCTGGTGGCCCAGCTAACGCCTGTCGTGCCGCGGCGATTTTGCCGCCTAATATTTCGGCAGCTCGCATTTTCTTCGGAAGATACTCGGTTCGTGGGAAATCTTCAGTGACATGGTGCGAGCGTGTGTCCGTTTGCGAAGAGCGTGGGGAACTAGCTCGCGTTTCACTGTGATACGTCTCTAATATTAACTTTTTGCCAGGAAGTGCAAGACGCGCCGGCGGCGGCTCTGGTGGTCTGCGTCGCTGCCAGTCTGTTCGCTCCGTGGATAGATCTAAAGACGCGTCGCTGCTCAGATTAATGGGGAGATTGTGTGTGGTGTCCGCGGGGCGAGTGAGATCGCGCGGCGCATATGAGGGTTCGAATACGTAAGGGTCGGGTCGGTAGTCGTGCATGGGTATGGCGGGGTGCGGCGCGGAGGGCACGTGCGGGACGTGCGGCACGTGCGGCGCGTGCGACACGTGCGGCGGCAGCGGGGCGTGCTGCGCGTGCGGGCCGTGCGGCGGGTGCGCGCGCGGCGGCGGCACGTACTGCGGCATGGGCGGCCGCACGTCGTACACCGGCACGTACGCCGGCTGCCCGTACCCGTAGCTCATGTCGGGTAGCGGCTCGCTCTCGTGTTTCATCGGCTGATGGTGGCTCGCGTATGACGTAGACGGTGGGGACTCACCCGATACATCCTGGCCTTTGTTCTTCTTCGGTCGCCCAGGAGTACCTTGAGTCTGTTGATTAAGTATAATGGACACATATAATAATGAACTTTCTAGTAGTGTATATCATATAATCAATGACAATATTTTTTAAAGTTAAAAATGTAAAGTACACACCTGTATTTTTCGTTTAAGATGCTTGATAAGCTGTCGACTTGTTGTATCCTCTGCAGGTGCTAGAAAAAAATAAAAAATAATGTCAATATTTAAGTCTTTTTTCAAGCAGGTATGTTACCGTTTGTATGATATTATCAAGTGCATATAGTTTACCATGTGGTTGCACAAGCTGTGGCGGTGGCGACGCGCTGGCCGGCCCGGGTGGAGCGAGCTGTGGACCCGCTGACGCCAAGTGTCTCGATAATTCCAAAACATTTGCAAATTTGATGCCTGTTCACATACATACACTTTATTGAATGGTAATAATTTAATCAAAAGACTTGCAAGTTTTATGTAAAGCTAGGAGATGATTATTGCACGTCTTTCGCTTTTAGGTGTATGTAATTGAGTATGAACTTTCAGTAAGTTTTAGATACACAGTTTAAAGTCGAGTCTTTTTAATCATCGATATAATAACAATATCAGCTTGCACAGTGTACATGTCCCACAGCTGGGCTTTTTCTAAGTAGATAAACGTCAATGTTCCTTTTGTTCGGACTGGTTCATTAAAATTAGAAAAAGGATTTAGGTATTAAAAGTTTCTGTCTATGATGCAATAAATTCTCTAGCAAGTTATTACATGCCTTTTTGAAATAATTGCGTTTGGCTATATCAAAAACTTGATAATGGTAAAATAATTCCTGACCAGGAGCTGACTTAGTAACTTCAATACATACCTAATTTAGATTCGGCCCACTCGCAGACAATCCTTTCGGTTTCTCTCGAAGGCGCAAATGGTTCCTGTAATAACAAAACGTTAATTGAAAAAAGGTAAAGGAATCATACATAATAAGTCATGCGTTATAGGAGCTGAACTAACCACGCAATAAGGGAACGAGATATAGTGTACTTGTCAATTATGTATATTTTAAGTTATTGACTAATTTAAATTAATTAATAACAATTTTGCCGGGTTCTTGAACGTTAGTCATATTCGTAAGTATTTTTTGTTGTTGTTCAAACAACGCCATCTAGTCTCAAACTAAGCTCACTTAAACATTTGTTCTGGGTGGAAATCGAACCCACGACCTCTGGTATAGCAGTTAGGGACACTAACCACAGGCCTGTCAAAATTAGTTTAGGTAATTACTATTAGTTAATTGTCTGTTTTTTGGGCAACAAAACGTAGTCGTGCTGTGTTGTTAATATAACAGTTTAGATTGTTCTGCTGTCCAGAAAGAGAATTTATGTAGTAAAGGGAAAGTGATATCATAATAGGGTGTTAATAAATTTCTACCTACCGAACATACCTTGGATGATTCTCCCAAGTCGGGTAGCTGTGGCACTTCTAGTTTAATCTTTTTTCTAAGGCCCGCGTAACAATATCTGCAAAATAAAAAGACAAAATAAGTTTAAACATAAAAAGTTCAGATAAAAACATATTTAAATAAATTCCGACGTAAATTAAACTAAGATTCTCCGTATTATTAACACATACATGTAATAATTATATTTGTAATAGTTTATCTTCATCTTAACAGCCTTAACTAATACATTATTTAAATGAGTATGATACCCATTCATCACGATCTAGCTCTAAGATAAATTACTAAGTAAATACTGTCAAGAATCACTAAAGTACAGAAGCTAGTTGTTACGTTTGAATAATCATCCATTACCTAGAGCTTAACGTTTTACCGGCTAAGTATGGTAATAACTAATAATTAAGTTAAGGCCAAAAGAGATAGGTAACAACAACGCTTGAACATTTATTACCATAAAGTGAGATGCTGTCGTAATTATAAATACATAAGTATAGTGAAGTCGCAGCTGTCAAAATACATAAAGTAAATATAGTAGTAATACTCGTATTCACCCTGATTTCCACGTGTTTCCGTAGTAAACAACTGATACGCTTGGACGGCCTACGTCATCTAGTGATATTAGAGAGGGTCAATGACTCCTACATACTCCGTAACAAACTAAGGAGCTTCAGTAAATACGTAAAATGCATCTATAAACAACACCTAGGACCTTGAACTTCATTTATAGTAGAAGAAAACGTTATCAGTCTACCTACATACATAACTTAATAACATAAACGATCATATGGTCGTAATAAAATGTTCTATGTGAAACGGATCCGCGAATCGATTGCAGAAGCAGCTTATATAATTATCATGTAAAACATAAATATTTAAAAAGAATTAACTGGCAGCAATTAGTTTATCAGTGCATATCTTGTGTCTTCCACGTCACAGATAACGTGAAATAAGATTTGCCTGTTCTGATAAGACCGGTCAATTGTGACTGTCACACAATAAACGTGACAGATGTCTTATACATAAATAAATCGTAAATTATGCGTACACTCAGTTTGTACAATGAATCAACGTATATTGAATAGAATATGAGATCCGTTTAAAGTTATCTTTGTGTGAAGACTCAAGCTAGAGTAACAAGACGTATGAATTACATTATTTTCTGTATCTGCGCAGTCAGAGCTTTTGGTTGTAGTAACGTTTATATTACTTTACCTACTGTATCCCGTGTCCAGTGCTCCCAGGGGTTATCTCTTTATTATTTCTTAAGCACGTGATTAGAATAGGAGCATAATCAAATTCAACATACTCGTAGCTGCGATGGTGTACATTTGCGTTGTAACCTTCGAAAACGAGCTCAGATGATTGTGTTTTAAACGGATAGAGAACTATACAAGCATATTGTGCCAGTTGCCATTTCCTCATACTAATTCGCGGTAGTCCCCTGCTCTCTATAAATAACATTATGTGAGAAGGAATGATTATGAGACATGTATATTATTAAAAGTAGAAATATTCGATTACCTTATTGATAAATTACAATTACTGTTATCATTATCTAGTCAATTACAAAGGTCGTTTATTAAAGCGTTTATTCTTCATGTTAATATCATAATGATACATTGACTCGAAAGTCTTTGGTCTCCAGTAGTCTACGGACGAGAGTCAGCTTATGCTCAACAAACACATTAAATCTAAGCCAAAATGAATGCACACGGAAGTTATTTTAGCAAGTGATTTGAATGTTATTTATATTGTTGGTAAATTAACGGAAAGCCCGCCGCGTTATCAAGATACATAAAGAAGGTGATAACAATGATTACCCACCGTTGCATAATATAAGCGTGGCCACTGGTGGCTTATCAATCTGTATATTTATTTATGTATGTTTGGTACTTAAAAAATATCCTATACAAATAGTAGTGGTTACAAGGTTAGTTATTATATTAAAAACGAATCGAATAAGGTTCGTATTTAAATAAGTGATAGATTAGGAAATAGATCAAATTTCCAACATAATTATCATAAAGAAAGTCTCTCCTGCGCAATGTAGGGTAAAAATAAAACAGTAGGTTCTACAGAAACCGAAAGTCAATCAGTTCACAACTATGAATCACCTAATATATGGACAAATTAAATAAATTGAGGAAAATTTACTCATATTCGTATTTTAAATTGTATCCAAATGTAACTGCAGAAGAACAACACTGAGCAAAATTATCATGCTGTCTTTGTCACTCTCTAGTGAAATGTAGAGACAAAATATCATTTGAGAACGTCACTTAGCAAAATCGTCGTTATCGAATACGACCGTTAGATATTTTCTTTTTAACATCATGTATTTTATTTATACACAGATAGTGCGCTTCCACAGTTGCACTCTGACGTAACATACACGTGTAGAGAATTAGTCATTTTCCAGTTGTACATATATTTATTTATACATCAATAATTGTGATTATATATTCATTGTGAAGCAGTTGAAACCATTAATTATAGGTGTCCTTACTGAATCTCTTGCTGGTAGTTTACATCTTAGGGTAATCGAAGTAATCGGCAAGTTTGTTGCATGAAATTAGACGTGCTTAATGGTTAAGGCTTATAGTATTTAGGTGTATCGTCGCACGTAATGATATAAAACTTGGTTTTTAATGAAAATTCTTGACTTTTTTTGATATTATCCTCCTCTAGTTTCATTTGCTTATCAACTACATCGCTATAGCTTGGATACAAAAGAATTACCAGTGATTTAGGTACAAATTGATTGGAAATTACATTGTTTTAAACAATTTCTTAAAAGCTGCTCAGTAGCTTCATTTAACAGTACTAGAGCCTAGGGGTAGCTAATTTTTTACTTTTAAGTTATTATTATTAGAGATAAATATCTTTTTTTCTCTAACACATCAGCTATGATCTTTTGTCTAAAATAAATGTTTATTTTCAAGAAGCTGATTAGCTACTTCGTTGGGCAGTATAATGTGGCTTTCTATTAGTAAAAAAAATCTAAAATCGATCAGTAGGTCCAGAGATAACCCCCTACAATGTTACGATCAACTTCTTTATAATATTAGCATAGATTAGAAATCCTCGTCAAAAAAAACTCAGAAATAGCAGCGGACAAAGATAAGTAAAAAAAAATGCACTTTTAATAGCTTTAAATACTCGTATCTAATCTAAAACGCTGCTAAATATAAGAATGTACCTACCTAAACACAATGTGAGTTTGGTTAATCAATTAGCGATCGTTAGCGAAATATCACGTCTGGTCTTACACCTTGGTGCTTACCTACACTAATAATCTAATATAATATACCTTATGTAGGTGTACTTACATGTTAATATATAATAATATAATGTAATAGTGCAACTGAAGATATGACTAAAATTGTATATTAAAAAATGAATAAGAACTATGCCCACCGACTTTTAAATATGTTATCTTTATTAATTTGTGTTTCAAGTAGTTTTTATTTTGAAGACCTTCCTGACTCAGCTATATCTATAGCAAAAATACCTAAATACTCATAAATATTTCGACAAGAAAACCCACTCATTTAAGCGGAGGCAGCCGCGTGTAGATAATCAGTTATCAATATATTAACTGGTAATTACCGTGATGTACTCGTGCCCAACCCTTAGTACAGCAGTAATACCGTTTAAAATGTATAGATCAATTACATATCGATAAGTTATCCAAGCCCCTATCTTGATTTACAATATTATTGCTATTTATCTATGTGTGATTTAAAATTAAACGATACAAGAACAACTCACGACAATTGATTAGGAATATATTAAGGCGTCTGGTTGATTCAGTCAGTTTATGGGATAACTAGGCTGATTATTGAACAATTATTAAATCATATATAGCTGCGAAATGCGCACATTATTGATAATTATTGACTACCTCATACAAAAAGCTCAGTTTTTTTTTTGGTTCCAGGATCAAAGGAAAGGAAAGGATCCAGTTTTAGGGAATTTGCCCCCACATATTTTGCTTTGACTTTAACGTGTTTGTTGTGGACACTAAACTCAATGTTGTATTTGCTATTATTAACTGTTCAAAAAACGTTGTAACTCATCTCAGCTTTATATTAGAGTCATGGATATTTATAAGTTAAATGAGAGAGTTACTTCCCTAATACGTAAAAGTAATCGATCGTCGTATTTCTTTTTTGATCATTATTATTTAGGCGCCCGTTATACTAAAGAAACACCCGAGTCTTCATTGATAAATTAGAAATATGTTTTAAAAATATATTACCTTGAGTTGCCACGCGTGCCCAGTCGACGAGGCCGTACAGTCGGATACACCTGCTTCATTACTTTCCCGAAATCCGCAGTGGAGAGAGGCTTCATGTTACTGCTCATGCAATGTGCACTGTCAACATATTCCAGCAGTTAGACTAATTCTAGCTTAATTGCTTATGCATTGGATTAAAAACCTTCTTGTATAACTTTTTAACTAGGCAGTTATGTATGTAATAACTCTGAAGAGCTAAACAAAACTATAACAAAAAATGCAGTAGTAAAGCATAATTCTTTAAAAAATTATATGTAGTTTATGTATTCAAACAAGTTGTTCCTATACTCATTTAAAATATATATTCCATATACAATAAGTACAAATTAAACATAATAAACTTGATAATTTTCCAAAAAAGCACTTAAAGAGAACAAAAATTACAGGACAATTACTGTTACATATAACTAAAAATATTCTCTTTAATTATATTATTATAATTTAATCAATTTGTTTTATGTGCTATCTAAATTAAATCATTATTAGGTTTATATGCATATACCTACTATTTTCATTTTTATTGTTTTTTTTTCTATTAAGATTCTTATTGGAATATTATTCAATATAATGTACTTACATATACTCATCATATACATCCTGCTTGGGTAGTGATACATCCGGGTCAACTTCTAAGTGTGTCTGTATCCAAGTTACAGTCTGCTGAAGCTCAGCCCTGGAATAAAGTCATAATATACAACTTTCTTTTTTATATGTAGCCAACATAAAACAATAGTTAGTTGAATGATAACCATAATATACAAGCATGAACTGTTCCTTGATATACAGTTTCAAAAAACAAATTTGTTAAAGGAATAATTAATATTGTAGGGAAATAATAACATAGATACTTCTTGAAATTGTATGTGTTATTATTGATATGGAATTTGTTAGTACATACCGTGAGCCTAGTGGATTTATGGGCTGTTTGAGGGGATCATGTAGAGGCACTCCGGTGGGCAAGCGTAGATACAGAAGAAGCCTCTCAGCTCCACTCAACGCTTCTACTGCTTCTAGTAACTGAGCTACTCTCTGCCGGCCCTCTTGACTGCAACAACATTACTTCATTATTAATAGTGTCCTAACAAGATTCAAAACAAGAAACTTTTGTTGGCTGCTCATTTTTATTAACTCTTACTGTAATATTCAGAATAAAACATATAATATCACAATGTATGATGGAATAATAAATTTAACAACAATTATTAAAAGCGGTTTATATGATGAATGTAAGCAAAATATACATTGATATATTGTTGTAAACAATCCTAATAACTGGGAACAAGGCATAAATATGATGAAGATTACTGAATCACAACTAAAATCTCTCAAAAGGAATTTATCAGAATAAGCCTATAAAATAATTTAAAGATTATGAAAATTTATTATTTTGTATATCTATAGCATTTTTCACTTTTCTCTTAGTATACTTATTAAAAAAAATAATAAACTACACATAATTTACAATGTAACTTCGACTACAAATTTGTATTTTTTTTTGTAAAAGTGAAATGTAGCAGTTAGTATGGATAAATTCAGTAATAAAAGGAGTAGAACAACAGCCTCAACAGCTGTCTTACTGATAACAATGGTTATCACGGTAAACCTAAATTCGCCGATAAAATTCGGGCGGGTGTGAGAAAAAACTATCTGAGAGTGCCAGAGTGGTGTGTACAATGTAGTATTGATACGCTGATGTTACCTGAGGGTGTTCTCGACGATTTGTTGCATAGAAGCTATTTTGCTAGAGTCCATCTTGGACTCGCTGTCCGGCGCGGCCTCGCCGCCGGGGGCCGTAGCGCTCGATGATCCCGGAGCGTTGCTTGGGACGGCGACACTTTCTTTATTGTAAGACGCAGTTTGCCTATGTTTTGGATGATTGACATTTTCCCGATGAAGTTTCGCGTCATCCACTAGTTCTCTTTCAGTTTTAACATTTTTTGCACTATCGTCAGTGGCCCAAGGTTGAAATGGACTTGTGCTATCCATTCTAACCCAAGCAGGTTATAAAAATAATGTTATTTGATTTCATATTGAAATTTTTCTAATCTGAATTATAAAATGCGTAACAAAACTCCATTTTCTTGACATTTGATCAGCTGTGCGGTGAGGTGGAGTGAAGGGGGGATTTGGTGTTGCAGCGTTTGGCTCAAGAAATAGAAAAAAATAATAATACAAAAGTTATATATTCATAAAATCAGTAATAATCTAACTTCCCAAGCAAAACTGTTTTTGTAATTTCTTGATCAAGATTTAACATTTTTTGATAAGGTACCTTGACTTATTATAATTTTTTTTTAAGCTACTAGCTTTTTTTCCAATCCGATTTATAACTATACCCAATTACATTTTGCTATCATCTCTTTATTTATACTTGATAACTTTCGCGTTTACATTATTAGTAGGATGTCGATTGAATATCTGTGAATATTGTAACATTTACAATTAGATTATCCAAATAAAACATACATAAAATGCATTTTTTTTATTACGCACGTAAAGTAATACCGTGATCGCACCTTTTGTATTTGTCCATGTATTAGAGCTGTCAAATTAAATAAAATAAAAGGTGCAATCTTGGAACTGTATAATTTCAAACCACAGATTATATAGTTTGAACCATGAGAGTTGAAAGAATTTTCAGAGTTCAAAATTCTGCAACATCTGTTCTATCTGTGGTATCTGTTTCTCTGTATAGTGCGCGCAAGATAAGTCTGCGCGCGGCCAAAACTGGAACTAATCATTGGCCGCCATCTTGTCGTTTATGTCAGGTGTCAAGAGAGTGAGTTTTTATACGTTTTTACAGTAAATAATCGTTTTCATTATGCCGAAAGTGATTATACCTTGTAAAATATAGCTTGATACCTGTGACATTACCGAACGTTTTATGAAGACAGCTACAACCCAAATTTTATTTTTAAAAGTTTAATTTTTTCAACATAAAAAGGGCGTTTGTGTATAAAAATAAAACGCATTTTTAAAAACAATCATGTAATTATAAAGATACCAGTAAAAATATGAGTAATTTAAATAATATTTAATATTTCTTAAATCATTTTTGGTTCTTAGCTTACTTTATAAATGCACTTTGAAGAGCTTCTAGGGACGTGCAAGTGACTGACAGATGATTATCGATAAAATAATACTATGAAAATTTCACTAGTATAAAATGTAGTTATTTAGTTTGGCAATAATGGTTTCACGTGCTGGAAACAAGCGGGCGCCAACGTTTTTGAGTCAGCACGAGTGCTGACACGATGCAGACGCCTTGTATACGCTACCATTGGTTTGTTGATATTTGTGTTACTATGGTGTTATTTGTGTTACTTTGTTTGGTGTTACCTTTTTTTTGTTTGCCAAAATGCCGAAAAGACAAAAAAAGACTGTTATGAATAGTGAGTGTCGCGAATTTGAGATCCGTTTGCGCGATTATTTTGAATTATTTTTGTTTTATTTCATTTAAATCAACTACAAATACATTTATTTTTAATTTACATCTTTACAATGACAATGCCACTTGTAATAAAACTCATGACGTCACAGACATCGATAATCTACGAAACACGCCTCCATTCCTAGTAATGTCATTCCGACAAACGTCACAGGTATCAAGCTATATTTTACAAGGTATAGAAGTGCTGGTCGAGATATAATCTTGAATGTCAAACGTGCTTGTAAAGAAGAACGTGATAATAACGGGCCTACGGTACCGTTTCCCGCGTTGCTTATTTGACAGTTAAGTTTTAGGGATACCATTACAATATTTTTATTATACACTTTGGTTCCAGTTATCACGTAATATAATTATTTTATTTTTGTTTTAGGCGTTTCGGAACGTACCGTCACCCAAATAACACATGAGGGTAATATAGCAACAGCTTTTTCTTTAAAGATTGTGACTCCCGGAAAAAGTAGGAGCCGGAATATTTACCTTAAATAAGGGAGAAAAAATATTAGTTTGGCTGGCAACATTAAGTACGCCATCAGTCGCGCGCAGACTTATCGTGCGCGCACTCTAATTTGTTCTCCATTTGAAGTTTTGAATGTTTCTGTCATTTCAGCGCCAAGCCAACGGCACCAATTTTAATTTTACTTTTTTGTGGTGGTGGATTCCATGGTTTTTATTTTACTATATGAACTGGAATAAACGGAGAGGTAAATAAATGTTTGACATATTTTTTATTATTATCTAAAATCTCCTGCGCTCTTTCAAATATCGCGTTCAAGTTGTCTGCGAGCACGCTCACATTGAATCACAGAATACCTATTTATTTTGTTTCCGTAAGCAAATTAGAAAATGTGAGATAGTATTTCTAATATAAATATGACATCAGTTTATATTAGCTTATAGTAAATGCCAAATCATGAAAAATATACTTCTTATTTGTTGATGTGTAAACTTCTGTAGCGGCGTTATGCACTTTTTGAGATGGTTTAAAAATATTGAATTCTCGTCAAGACATGTGATCTGGTCGAAAATTCGTAAGACGGGGAGAGAATAGACCGCCGTAGGGCACGACGTAGGAGAGAAAGTAATAATCCCCTATCTTTCAACCGAGCGGCGAATTAGTATGCCTGCTCTTGCTGTTTCGTTTAAGCGGCACAAGTGTTTTTGTACTAAAGTTCGCTAAGCGCATTTGCGGACGGTGACTGATAAAAATTTTCGTTTGTGGTTGTAAAATTCGGGTTACTAAAGTGTTTAAAATATGAAAATTAAACAAAGTTCATCTTGGAAATAGTGAAAGAAAATAAGTGAGTACTTTATAAAGATATACACATTGTAGATGTAATATTAAAAAATAATATATAGAATTTGTTTTTCTTAGTGTTAACCTATATTTTTGGAACATTACAATAAGCATGATGTGCGGTTTAGGTTTATATTGTGAGAGGCTGCAACAAAAGCATGGTGTTGAAACAATGGCAGCGTAACTTGTTGTTTTTATTTATTTTCAGTAAAGTATTACTGCAAATAAAAAAACCAACAAGTTACACTGCAGTAGCATGATTTTATTAGCAGTAGCAAATAAGAATTCTGCTAATAAGAGACAATTTTGCGGTAGAAAGAGAAGGAGATGTCATTTCTTCCTTTATGCTGAACCAGCAGGCTAACTTTCTAACAAATTTTTGATCTGGTCACATCAAGTTTAATATTTTTCCCATCTCAAAAAGTACACAACCCTGCTAAAGATGATTTCACTTCAAAATAGGCTCTTCCATTTTACAAGATGGTGTTGAGTTCGTTCTTACAGAAGAAGAATTAAATATGATTTGTAACTTAAGAACTCGCACATTCTAAATGTCTGGAAGAATATATATTATGATTTATGTTTACAAATAATAATGTTACCCAATACAACACTTTAATTTTAAAACAGTTGTTAAATAACCCTGGTTTCAATGGTATCGGATCTGTTTCTTGGTTGTCATAAAGAGAAGCAAGAAAAAATGGTAACATAAAATGGAACCTTATAAACCAGTTCTAGTTTTTAAAATCGACTTTATATAAACAGGTTCGGTTTATGTCACTTTTGTGTTTTTAATTTCACTTATTATTTTTTCAGAATCTGATAGACGAAATCTATCAGACTTGAAATCAAGATGACTTAGGTCGATTTTTGTCAATAAAATATAATATTAAGCATACTGTTATAAGTAAAAAATAATGTATATTTAATGCATTTCCAGGTAAACATGTCGGACGAAATTGACATAGAAGAGCATGATGTGATGGATAATCCAACCATAAGGAACATTTTTCCCGATTTGTCTGTCATAAAACGGGAGATAAATCAGTACTTTTATGAAGGTATAGAAGGTAAAAAATAGTTATGTAACATTTCTATTTGTCTTCTTATTGCCAAACCATTCAAATCACATTCGGCTGATTGACCTTAAGATATCCAATCAATCTTTGTGCTTTACATGAGTAAATTGTATGTTGGTCAGCATTTAAGAAACGGCAATCAAAATCGTAAACTTATTATAGTAACATTTATGAAATAATTAATTTTATTTGCATATGAAATTTAAAAATATTTTGTTAATTTACAGTCTTAAATTAGCCTATTTTGCTAAATATATGAATGTAAATATTATTTACATATACTTATACCTATTTAACGATTTCAAATTATTTGTATTTTATAATTGCGTTAAATAAAATAAATTTAACTATGCCAAATGCTTCTACTACATGATTACCATGACTTCCTGTTTTTTTTTAAACCGGTAATAATGGATAAAATATTAGGTCCTTACATATGAAATTAACGTTTTATATGAGTGTGGTAAAACAAGCTCTTTTTTAGGAAATTATATACTAATGCAAGAAAAGTATGCACCGTTACTATGTAAGCACTTTTAACATTTTAGGGGTAATTTATAAATATTAGCAAAAGAAAATCTAGGTGCTGTAATCGATGAAATCTCAGCGCCTTTATTACCATGTTGTCAAAATAGTTTTTTTTTATTAAATCATGTCGAAGTTTAAAAAACTAGTTAATGTGTTGGAGCAAAGTCCGGGAAGTATGATAGGTGCCGCAAAACATTAATATCGCAACTCCTTTAATTGTGCAGTGCAATGCAAAAGTGCAGCATAAGGTCTATGGTCGCTTTGAAGCAGCGACGTGCTGGACAGGTTGACGTGTCTCGACTGTTTAACATCTAGTTTTTCTGTCATCGTTTGCGATTGCTGACAATAAAGGCCGTTATCGTCTGTACTTGTCGGAGGCAGCTGTATTGGATGACACCAGCACAGGACCACTAGACAGTTCCCAGAGCCTAATTTTGGGTTAACTTTCGTTTGCACCGTGACTTCGCACCGACTTTTCAATTCAATTACGGTGAAGGGCATCTCTATTCACGTTCATGACCCATTTTTTATCACCAGTGAATACGACTCAATATCCCCTTGTTAATGTGACAACTAACGCTTTACGATTACCGAAAATAACGCAGAACTGGACGCGAGTCTGTTGCTGTTTCTCACTCAGTTCATGCGGTACCTAATTTTCAAGTATTTACTTGTTGCACGTAAATTAAAATAGTTTTGTCACTAACACCAATGCCTCCTGAGTCGTCTGACGTAGTTTACGATGAATCTACTTTTTACCACCTTTAATTCTTCGTTTTGAACTAAGGCCTCCCTTAGTCTATGGGGTTTGTTCTGAAGGTCTACATTTCCAGAATGAAAACCTTTGGAATCAAGAACCTACTCTTATTTCTTTTACGGTAGCTTTATAAGAAACGCGATATTTTTTATTTTCATGTTCCATACAAAACGATGTTTAAAAAAAATATACCATAGCGTTTTAATCATATAAACATACCTCAATTTGAGAAAAATATAAATTTTGTATTCTTTACCAAACACCAAATATTTGATGTCAAAGTGGCTACTTCGACAAAACGTCAATTTCATATATAAGGACCTAATATTAAAATATCATGATGTTTTTAAATACTTGCCATTTCTAGTCATCACTAAGTTGCACCTGTTACCTTTTAATGTAATGCCTCAATGTACTACAGACTGATGTATTGCATGTACAGCTACATACATTTGCGTAGTTACGTTTTGATTAGTAGAATATTATAATTATCTAGTTGAAAATTGTATGTTGTCTATAACACGTAATAGCCAATGATTTTTTATTAATCTTTGACAGAACTTTACCATCAATTCTTTTGTTTTAGATAATGCGCAGAATTTTAATCTTGAACTACCCTCTCAAAGTGCCGAATGTCTGAGTTCTGCAAACATTTTTAACATAAAATGTGAAGAAAATGAAAAGGGCTATAAGGAATTTCTTGATTGTAAATCAGATATTATTAAAGAATTAGAACTTCTAAAAGAGTCAAGGAAACTAAATAAAAATGTTATAATATTAGGGTCAAAGCCTAATAAAGATTGTAAAGTAAAGATTGAAAACGTGCAAAACTCAGAGCCTCAGTTGATACTAGAAAAAATAGACACTTTTTTGAAACAAAGCAAAAGATACTGCAATCAATGCTTAATTTTATTCCCAAAAATCCCTGTTTACAATATGCATAGATATCATAAGCATGGTAAAGGAAGAAGAAAGAAATATGTAAGAAAAGAACATATTTATAACTTACATGCAAAACACAAATGCCTTAAATGCAATGAGATTTTATCCACTAGGTCGAACTTACTCAGGCATATAAAATATGCACATTCAAAAATAAAAGATACTACCAAAAATGTACATAAAAATATTAATGATAATAATACTACCAAACCAAAAACTAGACAGACAGACCAAAAAAATCAATCAAATCATGAAAACCAATGTTTCCATTGCCAACAATTTTTTCCAACCCCCAATTCCCTAATTGAACATCTTTATGAGCTTTTGACACCAAAAAACACAGACATTGCCATTCCGAGTTCGAAAGATAAGGAAGAGCATGACAATTTAAATAAAAATGTAACAAGCGAAAAAAATGTGCTTATGCCAGATTCAGTGGAAAAAATAGCGGGTAATCAGTTAAAAGAAATCATTACCGTCGAGAAAAAACATTTACACACCGTTGAGGTAAAGAACGAAATACATCCAAAATATTCAGTTAAATGTGACAAATGTAATGATGTTTTTTTTTCTAAGAACAGATTAAGATATCACAAAATGAAAATCCACAAAAAGTTTGAAAATGTTATTCCTGGTAAAAATAAAAGTATTGAAAAAACAATTTCAAACCAATTAGTACAATTGTTTTATAGTTGCCTTTTTTGTTCTAAATATCATCTTAGCATGAAATATTATTCACTTCATATTTTGTCGGATCATAATGTTCAACTTGTAGCTAAAGCAAAAAGGGTACAATTTGAATCTCAATGCATTTATTGTCCATCGAAAATGTCAAATGTAAAATCTTATAATGCTCATCTATGTAGAAATCACTCTAACAAAGTAAAACAGCACATTAATACTGTTAAAAAGAAAGAAAACAGTGAGGACAGTGTACTGAAATCTGTGGTTTTCCAATGTTTGGAATGTGACACATATTTTTTGTCTGCACAGGAGGCAATGAACCATTTAATGCACTCCAAATCATTAAATAAATGGGAGTGTAATGTGTGTCACAAAAAGTTTAAAACTGAAGATATGGCAGTGCATAAGAAGCAGCATGAATCTTCTTATACCATTATCGAATATTCTTTGTCTAAGTCTGCCTTGAAACTGGTTTTGTATAAGTGTTTCAGATGTACTGTGCATTACAGTGAACATACTATTCTAGCACATAAGGCAAAATGTGATTCCAATACACCAAAATCAATATACTGTCATTTTTGTGACATACTTGTGAATAAAAGTGACATGGGATTTCACACAAGTCAACATGAAGAAAGTAATGTTATAAGTTCTGACTTTACCATTATTGAAACAGAAATGTTGGACACCCAAGGTTTAAGCTTCAGTAAAGTGAGAAATAATATAAGTGGACTTTTGGTTGTGCACTTCTGTAATACATGCAAGTGTTTTTTACATTTTGTGAAATCAAATTATAAAGTACATTTTGAAGCCAGATGTGCCCATATGTCGAAAAAAGTTTGTAAAGCATGTGGGTTAGTATTTACATTAAAAACCTTCATAAAACATGCACGCCTTCATTCAGGGAACCTGATTGAATTACAAGATTATCTTTTTTATGATCTTAAATCAAAAAAACAGATATTTCCTCCAATACCTGATTATCCTGAGTGCAAATTATGTAAAGTAAGATTTTTATCAAAAATGGCAATTCGAACACATGTTTGCCCATCAAAAGAATATAAAACCTGCGAAAAATGTTCAATTAAATTTGCAGACAATGCCTACAAAATACATATGGATTTTCATAAATATTATCTTGGAAATATTATTGATAAATCGCCATATCAAAATGTTACTAATTTAGACAAAAAACATCAAAACTTTCTTTATATATGTAAAAGTTGTCAGATTTCAATAAGTACGTATGATGACGTAATCAACCATTGTCAAGATCATTATGACTCTAAACAATGTCATCTAACTATCCAAAAGTGCCAGCAATGTGGTCTTGTACACATAGGCATTGATAAAAATGATTGTCCTACAAATTTAAATGTAAATGGGAAAAAGGTCAAAGTTAATATTGATAATTTTACAATGATAGAATTTGACCCTTTTTATGTGCGTTTTGACAACACCTTTTGGACAAGGCATATTTTTGCATACATTTCCGATGAACAGATGGTTATTATTCTTGAAGATTCTATTTATAGACATGAATGCAGACTAAAAATGGAAGAAATGCAACCAGGATCTGCAGGTTCTATTTTATATAAATGTAACAAATGCCAGTTCATTATTGAACCTCATTGTTTGTATACACACGCAGAAAATTCCAAGTCCTCATTATGTGTGAATTTTGGAAAATATCCTTGCGCCCATTGTGGTTTGTGTTTCAGTTCTTGGAAGCATAGAGCGATGCATTTAAAGGAACATGAAGAAAGTTCCTTTAACCAGAAGTCATTCAAGATAATATTGTTTAACAAACCTGAACACGAAGCTTTTAACCAAACGATGTTTGATGCGTGTAATAAATTCATTTTATACCAATGTCGAAAATGCGAAAGAGTGGTTGATAAATTTCAACGAAATGCTCATGAATGCGACTACAGCAAATTAAAAATGTGCTCGAATTGTGGTTTACTCTTTCATGCGCTAGATTATGATTTACATTTTATTAGACACGAGGAGCTTGATCAATTTAATGTTGACTTCATGTTTGTTGTAATGTTTGGTCAAACTAATGATTTTGATAGTAAAAAAACATGTCGATCAACTTTTAAGAAAGCTAGGCTAGATTTGACCCTCTATAAGTGTAAAAAATGTAATTTATGCTTACAGTCAAAGAAATGTGTACCTCAACACGATTGTGTGATTGATGAATCGAAATGTAAATGTTCTAAATGTGGACTTTATTTCTTAGAAAAAGATATTTTACGTCACTGTAAACTACATGATACTCACTTCGACGAATTTAATGCGAATATAATAACTTACGATGTAACTAGTATTGCGAATGCGTCAATGATTAAATCAAACACAAAAGATAAAAAAATACTGGCAGTAGAAGAAGACGGGTTTGAAAATCCGGTTGAAAATGATTTTCATGGGAAAAATGTTTTAAAAGCAAGAACTGATTTTAAATCGCAAAATAATTTTAAGGACAAAAATGATTCTGCTGTCAAGCAAAATAATAAAGGAAACAGTAAAATTTATAAATGTGTTTGTGGTTTGCATTTTATAGATCTTGACAATGCTAGAAATCATGTTAAAATTTGCAATGTAAAAATGAAAATTTCAAGACAAATTTGTTCCAAATGTAATTTATTGTTTACGCCAGGAGAGTTATTTAATCATTTACTTTTACATCATTCTGACAAGAATTTACAATTTGAGTTTGATATTGTTGCAGTAGACAACAATGGAATTAACGAATAAATGACATAGTTCTCATCCATCATTTCATAAATTTTCTGAGCCGATTTGGTTGGAAACTTAAACTGACTGTTCTACAATCGTTTAAATTGAATGAATCAATATTCATAAAAGGAAATTATCCATTCAGAATTATTATTTACTGAACTACAGGTGACAATTGCCTCTCTGTAGCGGTTTGTGTGTAAATACGAGTTTACAATTTCCATAAGCAATATTCGGCTTAATAATGACGCAGACAAATCCTAATACCAATGAAATACAGTTGTTAATTCTTTTTATTAAGATTTTAATAACGAGTAAGTAGTTGATTTAGTTATGGAATGTTGACTGGGCTGTGATAAGTACAAATCTATTATCTATTAATTCGTCATAAAATACTAAAATAAAACCGGGCGACAGACCTGAAGCTACCAATTTGAATACTGTATAAATGCACGGTTGCCATAAAAAACACACTTTTTAAAAATAAGACTGCATACTAACTACCTACAGTCGGCAACAGAAAGCTGTTAGCACAATCAGATTTTTAAGAGTTGGTGTTTTGTATTCATTCTTCTGTTGCTGACCGTACACCTAATTTGTAAATATGTTTTACATTACTGTATCAGTTTTAAACTTTCGTTCACTTGGAACAATTTTGTTACAAAAACAAATTATTAGCATGGGATTGAAGACTTCATATTGTTTTATTACATACGAATGATATGATAATAATATTATTTTGCATGACCTGAGCAGATACTTGTCTTATGGTGTACCTACTTATGATTAGTGTTTTTTTTTTATTTATACCTAGATAATTAAGTATTTATTTTAACTGGTTTTCTCGTTTTAAGCCGTAAGTTTCAATGACATTTTAAAATGTTTGGTTTTTTTTTTTAAAGCGTAACTTGATTGTGTAATATGATATAGATTTAATATCATAACAAATCTGCGCTATGTTAAGACTGTTAAGAACAATGAAAAATCTCGGAAATTTACCTGAATAATAGTGAAACTAAATATTTGTCACCTATTTATACTCACATAGTTTTTAAGTTTTAAATGTACTAGCCATGTGACTGATTGGTTATGAAATGTTGACACTAAGTGCATTGTTTCTTTTTATATATAAGTTATGTACTAACGGAACAAATAATATTGTATCAAACTGCGTCCGCTCCCCAGATGTTGCTAGGTACTTACTTCAAGTTTTTAAAAGTAATGATTTTATCTTTACAATGAGATTTTTTTTTTTAAATTAGTAGGTACTGTTTTAAATATCTCTGACCAGTAATACCACTGGTATAAATGATTACCTCTTAAACTTGAAATGTGACAGCTTATTGGCTCTTGGAAAAAGAGTTATAATAAGCCGCCATCTCTGTCGCACCCGTTCTATGTAAACTTGCATGCATTTCCTCAAAATACCTTGTAGGTAATATGTACCTATTCATATGTTTACTATCCGTACACTTAGGTTACAATTTTTTTCTTAATTTGCTTTCTTAATAAATTAAATACAATCTCAATCAAACTCTTTTATTTAAATACTAGCTGTGCCCGCGACTTCGTCCGCGTGGAATAATTATTTTGGACATCATTTATTTTTGCGGACAACCTCCTCAGCTTTATAAATTATAGCTGTTACCCACGACTTTTTCCCCGTCATTTTCTGTTATTATTTTAGACAACTTAGTTTTTAAATTTAAATAAAAACATCATTATTTTAAAGTAGGTACTTCTGCGTAAATTATATTTTTACTTTTACTGTAATTTCTAATGTAATTTTCTCCACAAACTGATTTATACAACTCTTAACAAATGCATTAATTTACATCGAATTTGATTACCATAAAAACGGTTCTAGTTAGTTAATCTTAAAAGATAGACATATACTGTCGCGGACATTTTTTTAGATCATTTCAATAGAAATAATTCTTTAATACATATATTTTTGGTATCTTGAACCGTTTTCGCAGGACACGCAACGAAAGCCCTCAAGGATGAATAATTTTCCCCGCTTTTTTCACATTTTCCATTATTTCTTCGCTCCTCATAGTTGCAACGTGATGTTATATAGCCTAAAGCCTTCCTCGATAAATGGTCTATTCAACACAAAAAGAATTTTTCGATTCGAACCAGTAGTTCCTGAGATTAGCGCGTTCAAACAAACAAACAAACAAACTCTTCAGCTTTATAATATTAGTATAGATGTAACGGTACGTTCACACGGCGTCGAGAGTTTCTCCACCGAATCGGTTTTTTGCAGGATTCGGTTTAGTGGCAACAGTATTTCAATGAATGAGTTCACACATGCATTCGGTTTCAAGACACGACAATAACCGAATGCATGTGTGAACTCATTCATTGAAATACTGTTGCCACTAAACCGAATCCTGCAAAAAACCGATTCGGTGGAGAAACTCTCGACGCCGTGTGAACGTACTGTTAGTAGATGGATGTGTTTCCTTCACCAACTATAGAGTACTATACTTCAGTACCTGCCTTTCAATACATGGCAATTAAATTGGCAGGTGATAACTGCTAGGTCTCCATTATAACGCCATGTTAGGCAGCAACACCAAAGAGAAAGGCTAGGGGTGTCGAAAGGCGCGACATCGATTTTGCCACTGCAGGTCACAAACCCAAAGCGGGTTTCTTCGTTATAACGCCATTAGACATATCCACACCGAGCAAATAGCTCTAGCAGCCTCTCTCTAGCCAGTCAGTTATGGTAAGAAAGAGCCGGAAATCATAAAAATTTACTCTGTGGTATGCAGGTTCTGTTACGTTGCTACTCACAAACAGCTTGCAAATAGCTGCTCTGTAAATGTATACTTTCTAAGAATCATTTTATATCTCAACTGTTATTGTTGTTATTTGCATGATGAGATAACGACTCGCCCCGAGGGGAGTTTAGTTATTTATTATTACAATAATATATGTATGTATGTGCGTAGTATTGTGCTTTCAATTATAGCGTAGTCTGAAACGAGCCTTAGGCTAAAGGCTTATTTCAGACTACTTGGCATAAAGATTTTTTTTTGTTCTTTATGTATACTAAGTCTGTGGGCCAGACACATTTAGTTAATTCTTTAAATAAGGTCTATGCGTTTAGCGCACAAATGTAAAAACTTTAAATATGATTTTTTGTCAAAGGTTCATACTAAGTTCCTAACCACGATAAACGAATTTTAACTGAAAAAAAATCTCAGATGAAGCCAAAAGACTCGCAATCGAAATAAAAAAAACGATAAAATATGACAATACAGTGACATTGCATGTCACTTTTATTGACAGTAAATTGTTTCAATGGAATGCGTACGGCTTCATAGTGAAATTCAAAATATATTTTTTGTTATTTGTATCAAATAGCAATATTAATTTTAAATATATTAGCCATTAGTAATTAACGAATCGAATTGAAAGTAAAAATGATCGTATGTCACTATGTAAAAATGAAATTGTTATAGACAAAACGAGCGAAATGATCTTCAAGTCCAGACCTATCTAAAGGCTTCCCTTTGGATAATATCATATGCTCATATGCTTTGCCCGTGTTCAACCAGCCCATCTATCTATGAACGGAAGAATTCAAGATTTGGTTAAAGATGTATTTTTACGAACGGTTTTGCGTGTGGCTAGGGCGCTTGAAGTTATCCCGTGTTATATTTCTGGTCTCTGTGTTGTTATTTGTGGTGCCTCTGTTTACACATTACTCTTTGTCTAAGGTAAGCTTTGATAGTTTTTATCCTCATTTAATTATTGGTATAATTAGATATACCTACTTTATCTATGACTTTAGCAGGAATATTTATTTGTAACATCTATAGTGCTTGTATTTAAATAATATTGTTATTGATATCTCCAAACTTCATTATTCAACTCTTAACAAAGGCTTATTCTTTAAGAAATGAAATTAGATGTAGCTAATTACTATCCTAATAGACTACAGCATGAAAAATAAAATTAGTCTTCCATAGAAAATAGCAATATATGTCAGTAAATAATTTTTTGTTATATTTTGAAGTTAAATTCTCTTTATACATACATACTTAGAAGTGACATTATAAATAATATTAAATTAATATTTGTTTAACCTTTTGAACGCCATGCTAATAACGAAGAACCGTGCTCTCGACGCCAAGCAATAAAAAGATAGAATTGAATGCTTATTTCACACACTAATTGTTGCGTTACTACATTAAAATTTTAACACAAAATGTATTCTAAAAGTTATGTTCATTTTCTAAGAACATTTTGAAAGTCTATTAACACTCAGTACAGGGTGCTTAGTACGTAAAAATAGTGTTTTAAAAATACGAAGTTGAGACAACTTTAGTTGTCGTGGTGTCTCAGGCACGAGACCGTTGAGCAACTATAGTTGTCATTGGCGTGCAAAAGGTTAACACAAAAACAATAACTTAGGTCTGATAATTTAGTCCAAATATTTGAAAGTCATACAATATATGAGTTACCAGCCATTACTTACTTTGCCTTTGCAAATGTCAGTTATAGCTGCAAAATGATTACTCCCCTTCAACACTGTTTGTTGAAATATAGCCTATGTGTTTGGTATATTTAACTCTATACCAAATTTCATCAAAAGTGATCCAACCGTTTGAGTGTGAAAGAGTAACAAATGTCTGTTCACCCATACATATTCACAAATGTTTACAATCACAATATTCATAACAATCATAACCATCTAACAAATATTTGTTAATTTATTTAAGTATGCTGAATCTGGCACTGAGGCAGACAATCCAATGCGACATAGTCTTGAGGCACTCGGTGACATTTCCACCAAGAATGCTGCAGATTTGAAACTCAGGATAGAAGAAATGTTAAGGATCAAGGTTAGTATTTATGAATAAAAAATATTACTTAGTCAGGCCTGAAATTAGATTCAGTCAGTTTTGCTGGTAATGGTCGAAAATTAATGGAAATATAACAAATTATTTAGCTTTAACACTAGCAAGGGTCATTTGACCCAAATTTTAACTTTAATTACTCATTATTTTATTACTTTATTAAAGTGAAGTAGTACTGTTGATATTGTTGCAGTTTTTTAATTATTTAGGTTGCATGTAATTATGAACCTTATAATATATTAAAATAACCTGTCTAATGAAAGTTAATAAGGTAAGAAAGTCAAACTAACTGTTTATAACTCCTAAAACCAATTTGTGCAAGTGTTTTGTCGATTTATTTTTGGTGTATAATGCGAAATATATAAGAATCTTTAAAAAAATAATAACGAATTTTTTAGGCGTCCGTTTCTACTGAACTACGTGAACTGGAGGCCAAACGGGGACGACTTCAGGTTGAGGCGGCGGCGGCCAGCGCTAAAGCCGACAGCGCTAAGGCGGAGCACCTGCGAGCGGCGGCGGAGCTGCAGCGCCTGCGTGTGTCGGCGGACCAAGCGCGACTGGAGCAGCTCGAAGCCATCCGAAGAGACTCTCCCGAACTCGCCCCGCCACTGCAAATACTACCCTCACGACCTCCTCCCGTCCTACCTGCTATTGCTACCACCTCAGAAGTCCACTGCCGTATGTTTTCCTGCTTCGATCACACCCGTTGCTCCTTAACTTCCGGATTCCCCGTCTACCTCTATGACCCAGACGTATTTGTTCCTCTCGCTGGTGCCGAGGTGGATGGCTTTCTAAAGACCACTTTACGACAGACGTTGGGTTACAATACACACATAACTCGTAATCCAAACGAAGCGTGTGTTTATCTTGTAATTGTAGGTGAAGCTTTTCCTTTTGAGAAAACTCCGATGTAAGTTAAACTAAATACGTTGGTTGTACCTATTTGGCTTTTATTTTAAACGATTGACATGCAGATCTTAATGTATAAAACTGTTTTCAGATCAACAGTAGATACATATAAGCTGTTGTTGAATGAAACAGCCATCAAGAGCCTGCCATTCTGGGGTGGCGATGGTCGGAATCACATTTTAATAAATATGGCGCGGAGAGAGCTGTCGGTTGGCTCCGGCGACGCTTTTCGTGGAGCGTCGATAGGACGAGCCATGATAGCACAGTCTACATTCACGCATGACCAGTTTAGACCAGGGTTTGACATTATAACACCACCCGCCCTCGGACCGCCTGGTGGAGATGTCTGGGCTGACTGCGCGCCTATAGCACCCGCAAGACGGAAATATTTATTAAGGTAAATAATGTAATTAAATCATATAATATATTTAAACAAAAAGTTCCTAAAGTTATATTATAATATGGTCACATAATTTCGTAGGTTCGAAATTATAAGCTACATTCAGTTTTCAGGGGTCACAGACACCACCGAAAGGATTGGACAAGGATCTCGATACCTCGCTGATAGAAATATTACAGAAAATGGTGAAGTCAGCGCCAGCTTCTGATTTATTCCTACTTCAGTTCGAATGTGATCCAACAGTAGAAAAACGTGCGGTACAGCCCATTGGAGACTGGGCGTTGTGCGGTACGGACCGGTCCCGAAGAGCTGTGTTACGGGATTCTACGTTTGCGCTTATTTTGGCACCCGCAGATCGTACTTATGTCACGACGGCCTTGTTGCAAGCGAGGCTGTACGAGGCGCTCAGGTCCGGAGCCATCCCGGTGCTTTTGGGCGGAGATAGAATCCGGCTTCCATACGACGAAGTTTTGGACTGGCGGCGAGCGACACTGTCGCTGCCGCGCGCGCGCGTCACCGAGCTGCACATCCTGCTGCGCGCGCTGGGCGACGCCGACCTGCTGGCGCTGCGCCGCCAGGCCCGCGTGCTGTGGGAGCGCTACCTCAGCTCCGTGCAGGCCAGCGTGGACTCCCTGCTGGCGACACTCCGCACCCGCCTGCTCATCCCCGCGCGCCCCGCACCCCCCACCATGGGGGCCCCCGCATTCAACGATTCGTATTTCCCGCCTCGGCTCGAGCCTCCCGCTGTGGAGGCTGAACCCGAGGAAACTCTGGGTCCGCTCGAGGCTCCCTATCCCAGTCCTGCGTACCGACGAAATTACTCCGTGGCCCTGCTCCATGGATACGAGTTATGGAACGATTGGGGGGAGCCGTTCGCGTTGTACCCTCAGCTGCCGTGGGACCCGCCGGTGACTTCGGAAGCGCGCTTCATGGGCTCGGACGCGGGCTTTCGGCCGCTGGGTGCGGGCGCGGGCGGCGCCGGCAAGGAGTTCAGTCAGGCGCTGGGCGGCGACCGCCCGCGGGAACAGTTCACCATTGTCATCCTCACCTACGAGAGAGAAGCTGTGCTGGCAGCTGCTCTTACTAGGCTCAGGGGGCTGCCCTACTTAAATAAGGTATATTATCACACTTAAATATGGTTATTTAATATAATATAATAACTATTAATGTCCTACTGGGCACTAGACACAGGCCTCCTCCTGTATGGGAGGAGGGAAGGTTAGAGTATTGATCACTATTAGGTATTGATGATTTTTTAATTCCTTCAACGTTTGTCAGTGGTGTTAGAATAATTAAGAAAGTACATATAACTTTGAAAAAGCTATATCGTAGTAAAGTACAGTACAACTACCTTGTCTGCGTTTAGATCCAAGATGCACCTCGTGCATTCTAATCCATAAATAGAGGAAAAAATAAACACTTTATATTGTACATAGAAACAATTTTCCAAATCAGAATATCCAGAACTTAGGCAGAGAGACAGAATGGAGACAGACAGGATAACTACAAAATAACACATTGTGAATAGTTTTTGCCGATCGGACCATCACACATCAGGAAGTGGCACGATTATAATGCAAAGCATTGATAAGAATATCGACCGTTAAAATTTTGATCAACGAGTGTCTGTACAGGTGGTGGTTGTATGGAACGGGCCGTCGTCGCCAAGCGCGATGGCCGCGTGGCCCGAGAGTGGCGCCCCCGTGGCCGTGGTCCGCGCGCCGCGCAACTCCCTCAACAACCGCTTCCTGCCCTACAACCTCATCGACACAGAAGCCGTACTCTGCGTAGATGATGACGCTCATCTGCGACATGATGAAATCGTATTCGCTTTTAGGTAAGACCTCATTCATCATTGCCCTTATCTCAATTTACTTGGGGTCGGCGTAGCATGTCTTCTTCTTCCATACATTCCTATCTCACGTCATCTCGCAAGCAACACCCTTTGCATCCATATCATCTTTCACACAATCAGTAATTTTTAATTTCAATCAATTTTTAGGTAAGACCTCATTATACACTATAATAGTATAATAATGTTATGAATGTGAAAGTAACTGTTACGCTTTCATTGCTAAACCGGTCAAGAAGTTTTGGTTATGTTTGGTATGAGAGGAAAGGGCCTTTTTAGGCCATTTTTTGCCTCGACAGTCTACATCTACGTTGGCGAAATATTTCGTACTGAACTTTAATATGTAATTATTGTAAGATGTATATTTCTATGACAGAGTGTGGCGTGAGCACCGTGACCGGATCGTTGGTTTCCCCGGCCGGTATCACGCTTGGGACTTGAACTTCAACAACGGCTTCCTTTATAGCTCTAACTACAGGTAAACATTTTTTGCTAAATATTGTCTCGTCCCTATACTATTGCAGACTTTCTGTCTTTTCAAGATGTTCCCAATTTGGAATCCTAGAATGGGTTTTCTCATTAAGATTTTATTTTACTTAATTAAATTTCTGATGATCAAAAGCTAAATTTGCCAAAACGGGAAATGCGCAATTTGTAAAAAGGATATTAGTATTTCGGTACAGTTTATTCCGATAAAACAATAAAAATCTGTAAAAAATTGTACCTACATGATAATTCCAGTTGCGAGTTATCAATGGTGCTTACGGGCGCGGCGTTCATACACCGCTACTACATGTGGGCGTACTGGCGCACTCTGCCGGCCGCCATACGGGACTACGTCGACGAGTACTTGAACTGCGAAGATATCGCTATGAACTTCCTAGTCTCACACATCACACGGAAACCGCCTGTCAAGGTAAGCTATTCTTACAGGCTATAGAATTAAGGATGTATGGGATTGGTGTTTAGGGAGTCAAGTTATTTTGTGACCTAATACCACAATAGTAACTCTTTGAATCTGGGTACCGTCGATTTGAAAATCTGATTGTTTTAACTTTCTCCGAGTTTGATTTGAAAATCTGATTGTGTAAATCGTCTCCTGGTGTTGACCATACGTAATTGAAACAATACCTATATAAAAGGCAGTTAAATGTGCTGAACGCAAGTTAATTGGTTGACCATAAAAATCACAGCGCCTAGTAAATGATTTAACGATTCTATAATTAGTTTCATCAACATGCCAAAAAGTGGGCTACAATAATATGCAACGGAAAGAGCTATCCAAGGCTATGCTATAAACAGAAATGGAATGACAATATGATTAAACTATAAAGATTCTGTATTCATATTAATTGTTTAAAGGTAACTTCGCGCTGGACTTTCCGATGTCCCGGATGCCCGGTGAAGCTGTCGCAGGACGAGACACACATGCACGAAAGACATAAATGTATACAGTTCTTCTCACAGGTAAATATTCTTTACGCTAATATAGCATAGCAGTCTTTGTAGCAAATGCGTCAATACTGCGATAAATAATAACTGTGAAAGGAATATGCCCGTCATATAGTTTAATGAATAATATTGGATATATATTTTTTCTTTGAAACAAACAAAAATTGACCACTTTTTCGTACAATTTTGCGAACGCGTTACGTCACAAGTCCTTAATTTTAAAGCAGCTAATCTTTGAAATTTTTACTATTCAGATAAACGCAAAAATACGTGTCTTTTAACTACCTATCTGTCAGATAGATCAGATAGACTAGATTTTACTTTTCGTACCCTGTCATCATCCCCATTATAATTATTAATGAATGTGTATGTTTGACCAGGTGATGGGTTACACTCCACTGCTGTCGACGCAGTACCGCGCAGACTCCGTCCTCTTCAAAACGCGGATACCGCACGAGAAACAGAAATGTTTTAAGTTTATTTAGTTTACGTACACTATTTATAGGCAGCTAGCTACCTTTTATTTTTGAGTGCTAAGTGTAACTACCTCGATCTGACCTTATAGTTTCGTTATCAAAACGTAAAATTTAATGATTGAGGGGTTTAGCCACTGCAATGTTTTTTTTAGTTTGTGGAAGACCACGCCCACATTGGCCATAACAAATTAATGGAGACGTCATGGATAAACAATGGCCTGACTTTGTCTGGTTGATTCGTTTAAATAGCAATTCATAATTTGTTATTGCACTGTATAATGTATATATCATCATATTAACCCTTGTAAATGATTAATTTTATGTTTAGTTTAGCATTAATTATTATTTTTAGATCATTTTTATAATTTAGTCATTAATTAATTGATTATTTTTACTAGAGTCTCTTATTTTAGTCTTATTTTTATATCATTTACATTCTCTTACGGACTTATTTTTTTGTTAGGGATTTCTTAAAAGAATAGGAGCGTAGTTTTAATTCGTGGTGCGCTAATATAAGATAGATGAATGAAATCAATTGTGAATTTGTAATGTAATTACTTAATTTGAATATTTGCAGATTGTGCAGTCAATGAATCCAAATAAATCAATTAGCATAATGACAATAAGGTTTAAGTACACATATTGTACATATACAGTTATTTTTATGTAGGTAATTAGGTATTTAAATGTGTTATAAGTTAAATCATGATAATTGTATAGGCTGCTAGCACGCATTTATAAATATTTGTATCAAATTATACATAACTTTATCATTAAAATTTATGTTTTTTTCTAAAATGATTTATTTACCAAAGGTCTGATCAAACTGTTTGTTTTTTTAATAAAATTAGTTTTAAACTAAATTGTATCTCAAAAGTATCTCGTCTTGCTAATCATGCAGTAACATTTGTGTATAAAACTAAATATAAATAAATACTTTGTTACTTAAAATATTAATTTTAATAATAATGAACAAGTAAATGTCCAGAGAAATTATTTATTCATTTTAAGTTATCATTAATAGTGTGCATACTTTCCAGTGTTGTAGCTTAAGCATTATTTTTGTACTAATTTCGTGTATGACAACAGCTTTGTTCTCAAGACTGACTGATTACTGTTTATACGTAATATTGTTCATGGTTATGGGTAGGCACCTATGCGAGCATCTTGGGCATCAATTTAGGGCTTGGCGGAGTTATTTTGAAATCCTCTTTCACTCATACGTATGTGAAGGAATCAGCATCAACTATTTCCATTTTTCTTTTAAGTTTGCCGGTGACTATTCGTATTCGTGTACGATATATTATTGTAAGTCATCATTCGTTTTACTCCTTGTAAGTAAATCAAGTCATTGTTCTGAGTGTATTTATTATTTTAAGTTGTCTTTTGATAATACATTTATTACATGTAAATATGATTTTTTGTGTAGCTTACTCTCGAATAGACGGACGTAGACCCTGAGAATTTACCATCAAATATTAAAGTAATATTATTGCAGGGGTAGAAAAGAGACGTTGCTATACATCGTGTAGTACGCTGTCCCGCTTCCACACAACTGCAATGATATATCTTGAAGATCTAGTGGTAGAGGGTCTGATCAAGGTCTGCCTGTTTACGTAAGGTGGTGTAACTTGAAGCGGCACCTGTCACCACAACCGCACCTGTCCCGTGCTACCAGTGTTATATGATCATGTTTCCGAATTCCACATAGTTATACATGTATAGATATCAGGATGTGATCATGTGTGCATTTATTTTGTGGTCATATTGATGGCGTATAACCCTCGGGCGGGATGGCTCGCCGTAGTGTCGGTCGGATGAACTGGATACTGCGTTATCTGGTTACATATTAACATTTTTTATGATGATGAAAAGATGTAATATTTTTTATGATTTTCTTTAGAGTTTTGGTGGTGGTATTATGACGTTTGATGATGGATTCGATAGTTTTCGTGCGTATGGATTCAAATCAAGCTGAGTAGTGTCTTTTTAATCATAATATCAAGTAGTTGCTGGCTATCTAAAAATTACAAAAAGTACCTACTAGCCAGACCACTTTCGCAGTCACTCAAAGTCGTGATATTTTGCTCATAAATCTTAAGCCTTAAAGCACAGAGCGTGTCTATATTGATTAATATAAGGAATCACATTATAGTTTTAAGTTTTGTACATACTTAGAATCCCAGTTTTAATACGATGAAATATGTTTACTTATCAGTGGAGTAATTTGTACCTATTGAATTTTTTTTATCACACCTTTTATAATTTTTATAATTAATATTAAATCTTTAATGTATAATTTTAATTAGTTAGGTACTTAAAATAAATAAAAAAGACTTCATGAAAATAATATCATATTTATTTACCATCATAAATTATGAAGACAAAACGATTACATTAACTATATTTATATTAACTATTAATTTGACATTCGCTCAAACCAGATACAAAATAATTTCATTCAATATCTCAAGTTGGTATACTTTTGAACACTTCGGCTTAGTACTACTTAGGTACTATTCTAACATAAATCGCCTTACATTACACATTTTAAAATGTATTTTGGACGGCTATTTATATTCACCGATAATTTAAAAATAATTAAGAACGTTGTCGATACTACATAGTATGCGAATGTAACACGATTTACAGTCAAACATAAATACATTATCATTTGTTACTTATTTCTTAACTACACTAAACAAGGAGTCGCTCTGAGTGAGATTAATATTAAAAATGTTATAATATTGACTCCTCTTAACTTTAAGAAAGCATTAAAATTTGAAATAGAATCTCAAATATCAAAGTGTATATTAAATTTCTAACTTAATGTACTACATCAAAACGTTAAATGTAACTTTATAAAACGGGGCTGATATAAAAGTTATCAGATTTATTGACATGATATTATAAGCGGCATTACATGGCATAAATATTGATATGTAAGATATTTACAATGAAGGGATATACAGGTCTATGGACACTAGAACTTTGCTGGCTTAATGTTAATCTAGTAATTATCTCTGTCCACTTCACAGTATACTCGAGAGAGTAACGGGAATGGCTCCGAGACTGGTACCAGAGGGTTTTGTTCCACGATAACAATTCTCAAATGATGAATTCTTTAAAAGTTACACGTGATTTGTTCGATATTCACAACGCCATGGGTCACTTTACTGTATGTTTTTGGTTCACCTATATATTTTAGTTGGTAGGTAGGTAGGTAAAGCTTTTCAACGTTGTATTAAAGCTGTCGTATTTCGTATCAGTAGTAAGGTGGAGTTTGGTGAAGGTGTGATGGTCCCGGGCGCGGCGCATGCGCGTGCCGGGGCCATGTCCAACGCTCTCAAGCCATGTCGTCGCCCTTGCCGCCGTCCAGCCTCTTCAGCTAAACAAGTACAAATGATATTAGTATACGTCAAAATAAAACTAATGAGCATACTCTATAGAATTTACCTAACTACGGATCTAAAAGTGTTGGTTTATGGCGCTCTAGGTTTACTCACGCTGTGCTCCACCGTCCATGCAGTGGGAGGCAGACGTCCAGTACGCTTGTAATGTAGTGAAATATTTATTAGCTTAGCTACATACTAAAGCTGCTAAATGCTCAGTTTGGAGGTATAAACTATTATAAGTTGTAGGTTACCTCTTTCTCGTCTCCTGCGACGGAGCGGTAGCGAGGTGGTGTGTGCACGTCAGCGGGCGGCGCGGAGAATCCGTGCACGTACAGCAGCGCGGCCGCGATGCCGCCGGCGATGGGGCCCGCCCAGTAAATCTAAGCACAAATTTGATTACATATTAATAATATTAAAAATGACATGATTACCACTTGTCAAACAGTGCAAAAGCTTTGGTTTCAAGATAAAAAAAAAACATTAAGTAGTTATAGAAATGGGTACTGTTAGGCAGTTTTTATACTTTTTAATTGATCTAGACGACAAGTAAATTTTTGGGTATCTTCTACTAAGCCAGAGATTTTTATTGTATTAGCTTCAAATCATTTCATAACATGTAAAATAATTAATCTTTCTAAACAAACAAGAAACAAAATTTGGAATTAATTGCATACCCAGTGGTCAGCCCATTCGTTGGCGACAAGTGCTGATCCGAAGGAGCGGGCGGGGTTCATGGCAGAGCCGGTGTAGTCCACAGCCAGCAAGTGGCCGAGCGTGACCGTCAGACCGATGGCCAGCGGCGCAGTCGACTTGTGGTCAGGCTTGTGCGGGTCACATACCTGCGTGCAAACAAAAACATTAGACAGTTTTTCTAAGAGATAAGTGGTCAAAGAATATATTGGCTGAATCTTATAGTTGTAAAGTAATGCATGAGAGCAATTTACTAGTAAACCTTTCTTACACAGTGTGAAACGTATGTTGGTAACAGTTTTTTTTTAATTATTTCCTTGCTACAACCTCTCACGCATTATTCTGCTATTGTTTATTTGTATAAGAAGTGTTAAATAAATTGATGAAAAGAGCCTATTATAAAAATAATTATACGAGTACCCGCAACGTATTTTTTTAAGTTGTCGCTATTAACCGATAGATGGCAGTAGTAGTACTCATTCTTAGACGAAAATATGCTTCCCTACCAGCGGTGACGGGTATTGCGTTAGGTTTAAATTTTCTGTTTAGACCTAAGTTTACTGGTGTAAGCAATATCGTATACCTAGTTTTCTGTAAGTGGTTATGGAATTTTGAGCGATTTTAAATCTACACAAGTTTTTATTATACACTACTCAGCGCTCATAAGTCTTTATTAGTAAGTACTCGATGACTTCAGACACTCTTTGCACGAAAGAAGATAATCGAGTTTTGATACCTTGTAATCAAGTCGTGACAAATTTTATTGAGCAAAAAGTGATTTAGTGTCTCGCCTAATCAGTTCTTAACAAGCAAAAACGTACCTACATCCTAGTTTAGGTTTAGACTTCCGTGCTCTAGAATTCCACTGCTAAAATCTCTAAAATATTACCTCTTTTTACTCCGACTAATAGTTTAATGGTTTTATACATTATTTACTAATTAATATTGACCTATTAAACACATATGAGGTCGATGCTAATTAGTAACTGTAAGTAATTGTCCAAAAAACAGAAATCAATCAAAACTGACGGAGTGTGAAATAAAACATTAGTGTTGTTTGTCAGTAGCTTAGAAGTAGTTGTAACGGGACTGTCTGCCGACTAATGTATCAAGATAAAATGTTCAAGATATGTTTATTTAGTAAGGTAGCTGTTAGTCTTGGTAGGAGGCACGTAGGGTACATAAACTTAGGATTTGTTTTGGTTAAGTTACCGTACTGGCATCTTGAAGTACCTTCGTCAATCATAACGTCTGTATTTCAAACGGACGAAAGAGAAGACTCTTCTTATTATACTATCAATCATTTTAATTTTAAAAATCCCATTTTCCTTACTACGAAACAGATGCGTCGTAGAATCATTAAATTAAAATCTAAGATAGAATATTATTATATTACCTATCTATAAGTTTTTGTCTTGATTATATCTAATAGTCGTCTTATGATACGACAAGTTTTTGCATAGAGTTACACGATTTACGCGCATACATTCATTAGTAGTGATCATGTTTATCAATATGTTGCATTTGTAGAGTCTTAATAGACAATTTAATGATCGTTTTGTTCATAAATTTACAAACAATAGATGTTATTGCGACATTTCACATTGAGTGTAATATAATAAAAAGCAGAAAGCTCACGGAAGCATAGTAATAACATTTTTCAACTCTCTTTTTTTTAAATTTAATTAATGATGAATAGGCAAAACAAACTTAAAGATTTATAGTGTGTTGTTATAGGGATAACTATGGGATAACAGCGTTACGTAGGTAGTGACAGATTGCTTACTCATGTGCTTAGATAGAAAAAAAGAAAGAAGCATGAAAACTAGTTTTTCGACGACGACGACCGATGCAGCTCTTCTCTGACTCGTAACAATTGACTGTCTGTTGTATTGTAGAGGCGTCTATTCTTTCTTTGACTCCTTATTTAAGTAAAATATCAATGGAATAAATCGTATCCTACAAAGCTGCTTTATAATATTGATTATGTTAATCTATCGTAGATAGTTACGTACTATTTCGCGAATAAAATACTGAGTTCCGTCACGCAACGTTACTTCGCCGTGTTGTTTACGTTTTTTTAGGAGTCTACACGAGAACATTGCGAAATTTATTTTGGTTTTAATTATAGTCTTTGAAATAATGTTTGTTATTTTGGGGCGGATCTAATCGCTTTTTTGCTGTACCTATTTGAATGTTCAATTTAGTTGAACACTGGCATCTATGAGTCTACCTACTACATACCTAGTCACCATTTTATTTACTTATCAATTCGTTTCATCCTTGTTCACGAATTAAGTTTCTATTTCGACCAGGGTATGTTTTGATAGAGTTTAGGTTAGTGTCGTTATTAAGATAGTTGATACCTGCTTTTTATTATTATTTTAGGTACAAATTCCGTAAAAAAAATACGGAAATGGATAGCCAACTGCGTGCTAAGAAAAGTTACAAATTGTTTTATCATCGAATTTATCTTTAACATTTTTGTCGTGACAAATTCGAAGCACAGTGGCTCACGGAAAATGTAATGTCTCAAATGTTGAATAAGAAAGATTTACGACACGAAGCGGCCCAATGTCAAATTGCTGTCGTATTTTTTGTTATTACATGCACAGTCATATCCGTTAAAACGTGCACCGATTAAGTACCTATGTAGGTAAAGCTTTTTTACAATTTCCTCAGTCGTTCTATTTTTGAATAATCGACAGGATATTTTAACGTCATCAAACACTGCCAAAGATGTTAATAAAAGCTGATTATTTATCAAACGCCGACTATATCTCATGTAAATGTAGATCCTGATCAATTATCTCTTAATGGAATAGAGCAACATTGTAGATTTTATTATTTAAGTTGCCCTTGGTACCCGACTCTGTTTTCAGAATACTAAGAACACCAGCGGGTGGTTTAGTAGGTAACTCTGCTGGAAAACCGCAAAGTATACTCATTGGTATTAATTACATATAATTATACAGTGAGGTGCGTTCGTAAGGACATGTTTACTGTAGTGACATTGAATTATTACGAGGCAGCCTCAACCAGATCACGAATGCATTAACATTTAAATGTGGATAAGGTAATTCGTTATATCCTTTCCGGAGTAGGTAACTAGGTAAGCAAGTCTTCATAAATACTTGTAAATGAATAATGCACTCTAACTATCGGCGTCATCTCCGACTTCGTCATAATATATTTATAACACTTATGTTAATGTGACATAATCTTTTAAGCTTTATTGCCTAGTTAATGTCTTGTAAATCATAAACCGTCACACAATAACTTCAACTGTACATGCCTTAGTAAATGATATTAGTTGATACATACATATCGAAAATGATTTTATACACTGGGTCCACTTGGACTTTCAGCAACCGAACTAAACTTTGCAATTGATTTTAGATTTACCTTTTCGCTTATAGCTCATGTTTCATAGTAAAGACATCGCGTTAAGGCCATGACTTGTGACAAAAGGCTACAAACTAATAATACTGCTGCACGAACTCATTATTTTTACGTGATTTATTTTTCTATGGATAGATCTAGTTTTTGCCTTTGTCTATCTATGGAAACTTTTAAAATATTTCATTATAAAAACCCAGATTACTGCTCGGTTCCGCTAATAATGCTTTGTCACGAAACGGCTGATGGTTTCGCTGACAAGATTTGTTTGACTATGGCAGTACCTAGAGTCAATAGATATCTACGTAGTACGTACATACTATTTCATGTTTCAGTACGATTATAGAACATAAACCTATACTACACGGTAAAAGGAAAACCTTTGGCTTCAAAACAGTATCAGACCAAAATATTTTAAAGAGCTTTCCGTCATTTAATTTATTTTCCTTGGAATCAATCAGTTAAATATCCAATCTCAGTAAGTCCCTATATATCGTAACATCGAAATGTGGACAGTTGCACAATATACAGGTCATAACTGTCAACCTGTGTTAGATATCGCGTAGAGTCAGATCCGTGACGAAGGACAAGACATTATACCATTCTAGTTGGAAACTAGGTAATTAGCTCTACTTAGTAGGACCTACTTTTTATTGTGACATCTTCATCTAGTAATTAATTAATAATCACAATTACATTTTACGTATTTCATAGTTTCTATATCTTATCTTCTTTCTTTTATTGAGATATCGATTTCTAGTCAGTTGTACTGATTCTGGGTATAGTTTTATTATTGCATATTTTGACGAAAAAGATAATTTTAATACTTGTATTGGTCATGGACTGCAATGTACAATCTGTAATAAATATGATACTAAGGAATATAGATCATAAAAATTCAGAGAATACTGTGTGTTGTCTGATGAGTCATCAATTATTGTGAATGGTAGAGTTCTAGAGCTTTGAAGGTGTACAGGTGCAATGCAAGGTGCAACCATTGGCCACTGGTGAGTAAGACACATATTCTGAGCGTCAGGTAAATCCGTAATGAATATACAATGTAGGAATGCAAAAACTTATTTAAATATTATGGAGTAGGACTAGCAATATCTTTGTAAATAAATAGAAAATAACGATTGTCTCTGTTGAATTTATAGAAGTTGTTGAAATTTGTGTATTATGGGGCAAAAAGACCGTCAACTCCTGGTTTAGTGGTCAGGAAATTGAAGAAACTCCCAGGCACTCTTTATGGCTCGCCCGGGAGTCCAACTCAAGACTAGTGGTCTGCAGTGGAAGTTACAATTCCCGCAGAGTCTATACAAGATTTAACTGTAAGATATATAGACAAGAAACTCACCCCACAAACGACGAAAATGAGTACGAATCCAAGGAAGAACTCGATGCCGAAACCTTGCAGCTGAGTGACGTCAGTGCCGAGGCCGGTGACGCCGAGCTTGCCAGCCGCGCGCTCCGGGGTGAGCGCCTTCAGCAGGCCGGAGCCCGCCGCGGCACCCGCGCACTGGGCGATGATGTACAGCACCGCGCGCGCTGGCTTCACGCGCCCGGCCGAGGCTAGACCTAACGTCACTGCGGGGTTGATGTGGCCCCCTGAGATGTGACCTATAGCCTGTTCGGAAAAAGACGTGATGATTACAAAAAGGTCTTTAAAAAGTAGAGGTTGGCCGAGGGAATATGTCTTGACCAGAATTGATAACAGTTCCCTAAGTTGCTCTGGCAGGGACACCATATTTAAGATTGATGAAAATTTTCATTAATTTTATCACACATTCTGGCTTCTTATGTGAGGTACGTACCGAAACAGCGGCGTAGACAGCAAGACCGAAGGCAAGCGCGATGAGTACGATGTCTGGTGCAGCATTCGTGCCCTGAGATATGTTGATGCACGCGCCGCAGCCGAACAGGTTCAGTAACAGATTACCTGTGTAAGATGTACCGTTTAGTCTCTAGAGTTCAAAGGATTGCCTACTTGTTTGGTTAGTTTGCTCATTGGGGTTTGTTGACATTATTATTATCAAAATTTTGTACAAAACAGGTTGGTAATTAGAAAAGACAGGTTATACTTTTACAAAAAAGGAGGTGATTACATTTGTCGTCAGTATAATATGGTTGATGAAACTAGATTCAAGGAGGCGACTGCTTATTCAATATGAGCCAACTTGCATGACCGTATGGTCTTACAATCCATGTTTGTAAAATTGACATTGAACTTTCGAAGTACCTACCTATACCTTAAGCCATTGACGCTCGCGAGTGCATTACATTTTAAAGCTCACGTCTCTACGAAGCGAGATGACGTAACACGCCCTCAGATTTTATCGACCCTTGCCTTTCGTGGGTTGAAGAATAGTTTAAGTGGGTTTCTCCTATTTCACCACGTCTATTAAGCACACTCAAGTCTTTATAATCATCCGTTTTGTTGGATTGGGCATTTCTCTAAACAATTAATTATTTCGGTAGTGTCGTGGCTGAGTGTTGACTAGCAATGGTGCAATATGTAAGTGTTTTTTTTTTCATAGCCTAAATAAGATCCCACTGCTGGGCAAAGGCCAAGATATGTAAGTTATCTTTTAATAATGATGATTGTTAAACCCTTAATGTTGAAGTAGGTAGATCAAATACATCAGATTTGGAAAAAACAAAGGAATTTGGCGATAAATATTTTTTCTAATTTCGGATAACGGCTTCAATATCTGATATTGATAACTTTTGTTACCTAGTCTGAAATAGATGGAAATAGCACAATGATAGATTTCTATCGTGCTCAATGTTAATTATTTAGATACGATAGAGATAGGCCTTGTTCAGAATGTTATATACCTGCAATGGTTGGCCACAAGGCTAGCTAAAAAATGTAGAGTCCTACAGAACAAAAATTTAAAAAAAATCCGTTGCTTTTCCATAATAATTGTATACCATCTTGACATTTACAATAAAATGTATCTAATTGATCGATTATATTGTAAGGTATGACATAGCTAACTAAGGCGCGTCCTGCTATTCTCGTAAGAGATCTGATGTCACCTATTAGGGCAGTTAGATGCCTCCGTTTAAGGTACTGGCTGACAACACAATGTGGAATTTCATCATGCCTACTTAGGTAATATTTCATAGAAAAACAAGTAGCCACATCTGTGGGTCTGCTGTTGTTTTTTTATTACTTATTTATTCATTTATAGAGTCGTATGCTCAATTATTTCAACTGCCAGTATGTTTTTCTCATTATAATATTCCACGAAGTCTATCATTTGTTTTTGAACGACATGCCTTTGACTTATTAGACCTAAGTATCTTTCAAACTACGGTAAAACAGTTTAAGCGAGGCAAATAAAACATCTGGAACCTTTAACAAATAACTGTAATTGTCCTTGCCTGAGGTAATTTCATGTGATCAATAATGTTAAATCAACATTTTATGAGTTTGTCAACCCTTAAGATGTTTACAAGTTCGATTACGGCGATTATCAATATATTATCGGTTAATAGCCCACAGTAGGTCCGTGTCGTATATACGGCTTGGGGAAGATTAGGTCGTATCTAATTCTAACTGAAGTTAGATATATATTAAATCGTCTATGGATATGGTTGTTCGCAATACATATGATCAAGTTTACCAATGAACTCAGCCAGCAGTGCTCTGCTGATGCCAGCGGCTCCCCCGGTCAGCTCGTCCAGTCCAAGTTTCGCACCCAGTTCACCCATGATTCTGCAACAAATGAAACAACACATTAATACTCATGTATGACATAGCATTATCAAAGTACATGCAACCAAGGAACGCGTGTATGATGTCTATTATGTATCATCAAGTCGTGAGAAAATTTAAATGGAATTTTTATTAGACCTTACGCGATTTACAACGGAAAATACTGCGCTTGTTTGAAATTTTCCTTCTTTCCCTTTTATTTGATTGTTCTAGTTGCACTTTATTACCGTTCTCAAATTGGTTAACCCCCAATTCTCTAATAGTTTAATAACATTCCTACGTTACGCGCCGCTAGGTCAGCTGATCTGATAACATTTACACCTCCTCTATTTACATATTTTACCGTAGTGGTTCTCGGGCTATGAAACTATGGAACAATGGTAATAATAAAGGGAATCAGTGGTTCGGCAATAATTCACAGCCAAGTGTAAATAGTAGGGAGATCACTTGTGATGGCCGGATGCGAATTATACTAATTAACTACGGGGTGCACGGTCCGGTCGCCGCCTATGTGCTGTGACCGGACAGAATGGAACAATTAACAGGAAATTGAGAAAGTGGCCTCCGGATACCAGATAAAACTGACCTCTTCGCTCCGAGAATTTACAAAATACTTTTTAATTAATGTTATTTCTCATTTTGGTGTTCAATGTAGTATTTCCGGATAATTATATGGAACCTGTGTCCACGAATTGTGTTATGCATACAATTGTTTCCGCTGTTGATAGTTCAAATTGACCTTCCTTTATGACGCCTGCATTTCATGAGAATTTGATAGGAGAATTCATTGTAAATTATATTACATATAAAGCTCAGCTAGTTAATTAATAAATTAAGGAAAACCACATAAATTCTATGTTGTATTTATCCTGTTTGATTCAGACAATTTAAATCCTTATATTTTCCGTATTTTGTGGTTACAGGATATGGATTTCTGAAAGTTACAGTTGTTTTTAGCAACATTACAAACATGTTTTGATGGGCTTTCGAGGTAATGTGTAATTCCTTCGGGTGTGAGCAAGCAGCTGCAAGGTCTATGCTGTTTACCATGACCGCGGCACTCGGTAATTATTTGCCATAAAAGCCTGATGTCAGACTCCTAAAGGGCGCTAAGTAACGTGTATTATATGCAGTTTCTTTTAATATCTTATAATGCGAGGTGTTTTTGCATGCGGTAACCTCCAGTACTTTACAATGTTACTTGAATTGTAGGTGCCTTTGATCTAGATTGTAGGATCGGGATAGGTAGGTTCAATTTATATGGAATGGTATGAATGCTTAAATTTCCTGTTAATAAAGGGATTGTAGTTTTGGTAAAATATAAAAGAGACTATTAAATGAAGTATCAAAGGTACGATCTACATAAAAGTATGTAATGTTTTGTCATGATTTTATCTGTTTAATCAAATACACTTATTGAGTAAATAAAATACGAGTGGTGACAGTTTCTTTATAAACAAGATTGCTCTACTTTTAGTATTCTAAGGCCTTTTGTACACAAGGTACAAAAAATAAATAAGTACACAGGCATGTTTCATTCGAGACTAAAGTGACCGAATATTGGTGGCTAGACTAGCCTCATATACAAACGGCCTAACACTTAATAATGTTACACAATTATTCTGTTAGCCTACACTTATGTTAGTACATGAGGTAAGTAGCTGTTTGCACTTGATTAAGCTTTAGCTATCTCGAATGTGTTAATACTTTGTGATAACAAACGGCTGCGTCTCATATTGGTGTGTATGTGACTGCCTTATAAATCCTTGTTTGGTTTATACATTTGAAGATTCTGGATAATTGGTGTGATTTGTATTCCGGAGTGATACTTGACTAATTTAGATCGAACATTTTTGAACTGCTTTAATTTAAACTTACAAACGTAAAATGCATTTATATCTGAAGTTTATTTTATTTCATGGAGCTTATACAAAACACATTTGTTTTAAATATAACTCTTAGGTACCACTATTTGCGGATTACTACACATTATACACAACAGTCGTAAAGTCACAGCTTCAAACAAAATCGTATGTGCGTTTAACTGCTTGCATGTATGTATGTAAAATAGTATGGAATGATATGGAATTCATCCATATTCTCATGAACAGTGTGTATACGCTAGGCTGGAGCAGTGACAACGCGTGCAGGTGTTAATAATTATTTACCGTAACGTCATGCATTGATTGCTATGGTAATCATTCATGACACCATTGTACGGGTGCATATCAGCATATGCAGGAATAGTCTTTAGCTTAGCTATTTTTAGTATGTACTTTTTAATTATTTTTCTATTTAGCTGTGTACGTAACTATGTTGCGATTGATTTCTATCTAACAGAGTTCAGCAAAATATGTACGATTTATAAAAAAGCGTCATTTTGCTTTGTTAACTCATTTAAAAGTGGTCCCGTTTGTGATCCAGACGGAGACAATGATAGGAGTCATATTCGCCGTGTGTGGTAGGCAGGAAGCATCTATTTGCTCCCAGCCAAGTGGTTAGTACGAATCTGCTAAGGACTACTTTACAGGTTTGTGCGAGGAGGAAGCGACATCACAGCACCGTTACTTAGGACATTGTTGCACAAGTTTGGGCACATTCCAATAATAATGTATATGTCTCGCGAATTTGGTAGCGAATTACAATGTGTATTTCCGCAACCACCAAACGCATGATAATAGCTATGGATTTACTAAACGTGGTCGGAATACACTCCTAAATACTTATATGAAGAAAGTTCGGTTACGTGTTTTACGTGACTAAGTATCTACAGGATATGGTAAAGGAAATTCGATACTTTCGCCTTGTTGTAAATATCAAGTAGTTAGATGCAAATACTATACGGGGATCCAACATTTGAATAGAAAATGAAGTAATTCGAATTCTGAGATTATTATCCATTGCCTTATTAAAACAGCATTAAACAAGACTGGAAAGTTTCACTACTCCACTCAAATTATCAGAGCTCAAAGTGATCAAAAGTGTAATTGTAAAGCTTTCTTTAAATAACTACACTAGATATCAATAAAATCTATCACCGAATAAAATATGAATGCTCAAATATGAATGACTAATGATCGAGCACTGGTTAACGACGACAATACAGTGAAATTGCTTCGAAACTATTTCCATGTCAAATATTGACACGAAAATACAAATAGAGATTCGATTTTTTCCTGCAGGCTAATGGATGATGGAGTAGGCGCGACTGACCTTGACTATCACCGAAATCCATCATTAGGTAGATACGGCTAATGCCTAAATATAAACTGTGATTATTATAACGACTTGTCATGTCTACCGTGTTGTATTGACACGTCAAAGACAGACCAAGGTTGTAGAGAGTTATGGAAGCTTCAGCAGCTTTTCAATTAATTTCCCTTACAGGAAAATTGCGAAGAATGGCAATGTCTGCTTGTCACGAAACTGTTAACCATCGATTATACCATAGATTGATGTCGGAATGTATTTTTATTGTGTCTTATGGCGAACCCATGTGATAAAAAGAAGTGAATTTGGGAAATACAGCAATAGATATTATGGATAGATGATTTAGAGATGCCTGTAATATATATCCTGGACCTGGCCCTTGTTATTACTAAGTGTTACCGTATATTCACCATTTAAAAATATATATATTTGTCAATCATCCTTATTATTTATCCTCTTACCGTAGAACCACAAAACCAGAGTAAAATAATTGTGGTTTTTCTCGGAACGTAGTAAAAGTGAATAAAGTTTATTTTAATTGAATTGTCAACAGAAAACAATGATGTTTACGTGTGTGTTACGACGCCATTACAGGAAAAAACATACGACATGAGATAAGTATTACTAGAAAAGGCTACTGGAACTAAATGAGGTCATGGCTAGCTGAATGTGGCACAATATTTAAGATAAATAATTACTCGTATATATTTTAATAACAATAACCTTGTTAAAATAGAGGAAAAATTAAAGATACAACATGTTTTCAGGAGACTGGACTATGCTCAGTGCGTCAATGGGCTAAGCTGGCAATAACATTGATAATGTCATATAAAATGGCTTAAATACAATTATTACTATTGTTTTTTTTTCCCAGTACCAAGTGATCAAAGTTTATTACTTTGGACTTTTAGTGACTGAAACGGGAAAACAAATTATGGATAAACAAAACTACGTGTAGTACATTAGTTTACGTTATTGTCTAATTACCTACGCACTACAATCGCAGCGTTATGACTAGTATAATAAAATACAGCAATAAACCAAAGAAGGAAGTAACTGAGATAATATTACTAGCTAACGTATCCTACAGTAGATAAGTAGGTACTAAACAATATAGTATTTTACTACTCCAAGTGTACTATACAATAGTATATTATCTTACAGCGGTAGAACTAAACAATGCTTATCACTGAAGTACTAACGATTAGTATCTACAAAGTTAATCAAGAAAATTATCGCGGGACTATCACGGCAACCTTCGCCTAAAATGTTACAAGAACAACTTAGTCACCTTATTACCATTTATTTTAAATAAAGTGCAGAAAAATATTTCTTATTGTATACTGCATTATTATTATTGCAGGTCTGAAAGCGGGACCGCGGCGCAGTTCACGGCGTAATACTGTCTCTTTTCGACGACTGTACAGTCTTCTTCTGATAAGTTTTATTTCTTAGAGTAAACGTTGATTTTGCAACAGTACAACGGCTTACACTTATAAGTAAAGAGTTTCAGGTTTAAAGCAAGTTCAGCTTATAGTAAACCAGTCAGTTAAAACTATCCTTATTTTTAACAACGATCTTTTTTAAAAAGAAAAATATTACTCTTAATTAATGAAATGGCTAACTATAATTACGAAAACTGGTGAATATGAAAAAAGCCTAATATAATTCTGACAGGCCTGACACCCGTCTTTCGACACGCAACTGTGTATGAAGTTTGCTTAATACGTTATTACGACTGACCAACAAGTCATGTTAATAAATTAGTAATTAGTATATTCATTTTCGTTGTTTTAGTAAATATTGCCTTACGAGTAGGCATATCGTAAAATTTTACTAGATGAAATTAACGCTTTAATTTGTAAGAATAGCTGATAATGAGCTTTGTGCGTCTATAACAGATCAGCACTATTGCAGAAATAGATGTTTACGAAAATAATTTGTATATCCTAGAATATATCAAGAAAACGTACAGACTGTATCATAACCGTAAAAACAAAGAAGTAACTATTTCCTGAGCCTACATATCCCACCATGTTTATAAGACTGAGTCAATAAATAAACCTTGCTAACTAATTAATTAGTAGTACTACCTCATTAGAATTTCACTCGGCTTCCCATTATAACGATGTTAAGTAATCAAGTACCGCATTACCAGTTGCCTTCGTATTCACACCGTGTCCAGAATAAAATTTGCCTGGAAAACATTTCATTGACATTCCCAATACGAATGGTTAAGAATGGACATAGCTTACATTGCCTTACAAGTTACGCACAATGTTGCCGTATACATAATAGCTGTTTTATCATAATGCGATTATGATTTTGATCCTCATTACAATTCAACATTCGTATCGATTAGTCTTTGTTTGGCCGGTTATACCTAAGTACTTCCACAACCGTCCGCAGACGGAGTTGGCAAAACGATTTTCGGGAGTCGTAAAGTTGTGCGATTTAAAGACTAAGCTACATAATCGTTTGTTTTATATTCGTTCAAGGGCAAATATCTTAGAAGTTACCTTGGAACTAGGTTAAATTTTTCATCAATCGAGCTTTGGATTATTTAGGGACAAAAATACATAAAAAGCGCTTTAGAAACGTAAATTTGGAGTAAACTCTATAGAGATCACGCATAGCTAGGCCCATCAATCGAAATCCGACGAAGATTCTTATTAAACACGAGTGATTAAGGTTCTTTCTCTTAAAACCTAAATAATATATTTAGATTTTAAGAGAAATATTTGACATTACGCCCCAAACATTCAAGTGAGAACGTCATACATATTCCAGAACCAGTGAGATGAATATCAAAACTGGTTTTTGACAACGACTGGAAGTACCAGCGGGTAAATAATAACCAGATAGGCGTCAAATAAGTCCTCTCCTCAAACAAGGTTCAACGACCTGCGATGCACTGTAAGTTCTCGATGTGAATACGAAAAAAAAGTTTCTATTTCTTATTTATTGACTTGTTAAGTATCTATCTTTGGTGAATACAAACCGGTATCCTTGCCTTTAAAGTATTCTAATGTGAATGATCAAATCGGATGCCCGTTATAGGTAGATATTGAGGCATTTAATTTTTTTTTTCTGTGTGTGTTGATAAAAGAATTTATAGTATCTTGTTATACCTAACTTTGATGAGGAAATAGTTTGGCCATCTTAAAGTCTCTGATGAAATATATCAGGGTGTGGTATTTCTAGAAAAACATTTAACAATATTGTAGCTTTATTGTTATGTTATAGTCATGTTTAAAATAAAGTTGACAGCAACGGTTTGCGTTTGCCAACACACGCACGTTGGAGCAATGCATAAGTTTACGAGTTGCTTTAAAAACGCTTCTGACCCAGACGTTAACGTGCACGGAATTTGCCAAGAACATTAATAATAAAATTATTTGTCTTCAATGAATTTTACTCCCACATACACTAAAACAAACAATAATATGCAACGCTTGAGCTTTTGTTATGACTATTAGCTACAGAATGATGTGTTATAGGGGTGTTTTAGTATTCACCGTTTCTATTTTCTGTTAACATCTTCACAGTCATGTTTAAAATGTACTAGAAAAGTGTTTAACGGATTTTGCAGTTATGAATTTATGGAAAATGGAAATTACTGAACACCGATTAGTGCTTAGTGATTATGGTTGAAGCATTTTCTTGGCAGGAAATAGCTCGGTCGGATGTTATTGAGTTGTATATGATAAGTATGATAACTATCTGAAATTCGTCAAATATACTATTTATACGTTCATGGAAATTGATAAGAAAATCTTTCTGATTACGTATACATATCAAAATAAGTATTCTAAACAAAAGAATGCAGTTGTTTTATCATGATTAAGCTGTCTGCATCACAACGATAAAAAAAATGTACCCTTATCGTAACATTGTAAGTACTCTCAGAAAACATCATTTATTACGATAACATCATATTTTGGTTAAATTCTTGGTAGTTCAAGTTCAATAAAGGTGTATATCTAATATGCCGCTGATCTAATATTGAATGACTTCGCCTCTAAGGTAAGATAAGCCATCTGAAATATGTGTAGAGATAAATACGCCATCAACGATACCTGGGTACTTGGGTACACATTATTATATCAAACTGTTATCTCTACGGAGCTTGTTTGAAGAAAAAGTTATTTTTAATCCTTTTGACGTAGCGCCGTCATGGGTGTATTTATTACCTTGGATAAACGTTATATGTTGATAGTAATTTCGCCGGTGATGCTTGTTTACCTGTATTTTTATAATAAAAAGCTTTTCAGGGTCAAATAGCTTACCCCGTGGTAAATCAAAACCGTTACGTACACGTAGGATTCTTAATTGGCCCGAATTTCTTATTAACATTCTTAACGGGACTTTTTATGTTGCCTTGGGTTGTTACAGAGAACCAATTAGATTTTATGTGATCGTGATTCAATGTTAATTCGCAAAGACAATTTCGTCCCAGAGGATGAGATGTTGGCAGTGCGCGGCGCACAGCCTTCGGACCTCCATAATAGTCTCCGGCGCAGACAAAGCGGCCTTTACCCGCATGCAATCATTACTAGGACCACTTAATTATTCAAAACATGGTTCTATGATAATCAAAGAATCTCGCTTAAATGGTAAAAAGTGCACATGAATCACGCCGGATGCAAATCATCACAAAGGAAATAATAGTATTTTTTTAAATGATTAGTAAGAAAAGGCACGCGATAATTACAAATGAATGGAAAATATAATTGTCTGCAAAAGTTTCCATGAATCATTTGAATTATAAATATTTAAATTGCCTACATATTGAGGAAGCTAGATTGTAATACTGATACACCGCAGAACGTCTAATGGTGGCCAAGCCGCAGCCCGCAGGTAACAGTTACATGACAGATGTGTATCGCGTCATGTTGTTTCAAAGAACGGTGGAGCAAAGTGGAAAACACGTCGTAAGAATTTATCTTAGGGTTGGACTTCTAAGAAACAAGCTTGAATCGACACTGAGCTTAATAACCTGTACACTACTCACTACTGTAGAGTCGTTTTACCTTTTACGTGTTAAAGTTATGATAGCTGTAACTGTTAGTTGATTATCGCAATGATGCGGTGGGTTCGCGCCTACGAGCTCCGCAATAGTCCTCTTCCCCAATTGAGTGTATCAGCTGGCGTGGGCTGGCAAACTGCTCCAGGTCATGTTCTTTTTATATCATAGAACTAAATAGAGACATCTTTCTCATTGTACGATCGTAAATTTAAGCCCACGAGTCCTTATTAGATGGTTTGACGCAATTTGCCTCGGGTTACGCATGGTAACTACTGTAACTAGGTACTTAAAGATGATCAGAGAATTGAATCCTCAAGAGCTCATTCTGTTTCTATCACCATTTCTAGATTTAATAGAAGATACTCTGTAGTTTGAGTACATTTTGTCAAGTGCTCGTTTCCGTTATAATAGTCAGATAAAAAGATTCCTACGTGTTATTTCATCTAGTAACTTGTACATCTGCGTGTGTAATATTAATATATTTTCAAGCTCTGCCCATTTATTTAAATTACCGGCTAAAATGTAAATTTAATGTAATCTAATACATAACACTATATTTTTTACAAAAGTATTTATTTTCGGACATAATTAAAATTAACATAATGCCTAGGTCATACAGGTTATTTGTTACAGTAAATGTGAAGTGTATTATGTTTGTAATAACTTGTAACACTTGTGTTACACGATAATCGCTAATCCGTGATCTAGGATTACGTAGATTGTTAGGTTTTCCATAATGAATAATTCCGATACGAAAGCGAATCGATTCGGATGAATCAATATCAAATTAACATACTTTGTCACCGATTGAAATACATTCGGGGTTTTTATAAAAAACTTTTTTTTTGTAACTTCCGCGAATACTAATACGGTCGACTTTCAAATCTTTTGAAAAACCCGTCGATTAATTATGAATAATAAAAAACTTCATAGAAATATTACTAATGGGTATCACGAGTTTTTACTATCTGTTCCAACATCAGCAATCGAAATCCATTTATAAGACACGTGAAGACACGCCTAGTTATCGAGCTAGAACATTGTAATGGGATCCAAGTGCCACGAATGGCAATGAGGTAATCGGCGGCTTCCCCGAGGGAGGTGCGAGGCGCGCCTGTTTGACGTGACTGCTACCACCGCACCGACCATTCTAATATACCAAGAAGGTTGTATATACTATTGGAGTATTGGCTTACTGTTATTATAGTTCACAAAGGTGTGCCTTACTTTGTGTTACGTTTGCATACTCTTTTTACACATGTCTTATAACTTTGATACGATAACATATTCCATTAGATCTAAATATAATTTTGTTTGTAGTTACTACCAAAATTTAAACTTATTTGCAAAAGCCACACTTTTATACCCTATTTGATAAATGATTTCCTATAGTTATGACAGTCGTTCCGACCTATCAATACCTTGAAAAACATAAGTAAATGACAATATCCGGCCATGTTTGATTCCGGATTGTGTTTTAAGGATCCGACACTGGTTGGTACGAGCGCCCTACCACCTAACCAGCGCCTGTTAATGTTCACGACATTTTATGGTTACTATATTCTTATGTATTTAACGTTCAATCAATATCACTGGGGCCTACTGCCACGTTTTAAATGTATATTATTGCAGTTGTGGAAACGTGACAGCACTAGACGGCTAAATACATACATAATAATAATATAATAATAAATATTATAAAGCTGAAGAGTTTGTTTGTTTGTTTGTTTGTTTGTTTGTTTGTTTGAACGCGCTAATCTCAGGAACTACTGGTTCGAATCGAAAAATTCTTTTTGTGTTGAATAGACCATTTATCGAGGAAGGCTTTAAGCTATATAATATCACGTTGCAACTATTAGGAGCGAAGAAATAATGGTAAATGTGTAAAAAAACGGGGAAAATTTTTCATCCTTGAGGGCTTCTGTTGCGTGCGCTGCGAAAACGGTTCAAGATACACACAATATATGTATGTAAGAATTATTCCTATTAAAATGATCTAAAAAAATGTCCGCGACAGTATATGTCTATCTTTTAAGATTAACTCACTAGAACCGTTTTTATGGTAATAAAATTCGATCGAAATTAATGCATCAACGCACAGCCCAAACTACTGGACGGATCGGGCTGAAATTTGGCATGCAGGTAGATGTTATGACGTAGGTATCCGCTAAGAAAGAATTTTGTTAAATTCTACCCCCAAGGGGATAAAATAGGGGATGAATTTTTTTATGAAACTTTGTCAAAATTAAACCGATCGGGCTGAGACTTTACATGCACATAGGTACTATAACGTAGGCATCCGCTAAGAAAGATTTTGATAAATTCCACACATAAGGGGATGAAATAGGGGATGTTTGTAGAAATCTTCATAGATTTTTGACTAGCCATGACTATAAACAAGTCTCAGGGGCAAACTCTCAAATTTGCGGGTATTGACTTGAGAGAACATTGCTTCTCTCATGGGCAGTTCTATGATGCTTGCTCATGAGTAAGTTTTCCCAGTAGCTTGATAGGTTTAGCGCCAAATGACAAATTAGTTAAGAATATTGTGTACAAGGAAGTTTTGTAGGCCCTAATTTTTACACTAACTTGCTAAACAATAATACTTCTTAACGCGTGCGAAGCCGCGGGCAAAAGCTAGTACATAATATAGATAAATTACACCGAGACATAGAACAAATGATCGTTCTCATCACACAAACCCTTATCCTGGGTGGGAATCGAACCCACGACCTCTGGTATAGCAGTCGGGGCCACTAACCACTACACCAACAGGCCCTTCCCGTATAGCGGCGTGTCTCTTCTACAGCAGCAATAGTATTTATTACATTTAGAGCAAGCAAGCCTTTAAGTATCAATGATCGTGTTCAAGTAATACGTAAATATAGATATTATTGTATGGAAAGGTTCGTTTGTCATTTGATTCTTCATGCGTCGCTTGCTTAGTCCTTGCACATTAAATACATTCATTTAATTTTATATCTTTGTATCATGATTAATTAAACTTTATTACTTTATTTTTATTTACTTTATTTCGTAAATAATCATTTTATACATCAATCATAAATATCAGTGCCGTTTTTTGATATATTATTTGTTGATTAGTATATATTAAATAGTGCTTAATATAAAATAAACTGCCATAGCCTAGGTACAACAAAATGATCATTTATTTTGAATTTGCTGTCGAAGGCAAATTACAAAACTCAATGACTCTCTACTGTGTTTTTATTAACCTTTTGTAATTTTTACCTTTTTTTACGTACAACTCAACAAATTGAATGAAACCTACTTCATTAGTTGATTAAAAAACTACGAGTGCGTTCATAAATTAAGGTATATCGCAGCTAATGTCACTACGTACTTGTGTATCTATTATCAGTAAATACCAAATATTTGTATAATCGATATTTGGATATCAGCGGCCATATTACATCCGCATTATTTATCTGCACGTTCAGCCAGTTTTCATTAAAACGGTATTACAGACAACGAGGCAGATATCACTTTATAGGTGTGTCATGTCATAAATAATTACATTTTTGTATCACAATTACTCATCATATCTAATCTACGTCACAATAAAAATTTGATGTAACATTATCTCAATATTGAAGGAGAAAATGTAGAGTCGTCGAAAGCTACTTAATCGTAGCAGTGAGTAAAATTATTTTACCAATGTAACAATTAAGTTACTCCTAAAGTAATTTGTTCCTAAAAAACTTGAACGCGATGCGTCTGAATGGTGTTATTTAAATAACCATAATTTCATATGAGATTTGGTCGGAGCGCTCGCTTGCTGCGTGGTAGAGTCAATTATCTATGGTACTCGCGCGTTTTTTGATCCTCTCCGATAATAATGGTCGTGGCTCCGGGCCGAACATAATTGTATCCCGAGAACCGAGTAGGAAAACGATGGGGTTACGCTCCGTAAGCCTCCATGACTCAGTAATTTAGATAAAAAAAAACTTTATTTGGAGATTCACGTCTCTGTTCGACAGCGCTTGTTTGAGAAGGACGGACTCGCTACTAAGTTCAATATCCATTAACTTTTTTTGTTGTTCAGACACGCTCTGATTGTTACAAAACCTTTGTACCTATAAGAAATGAAATGTTTCGGCGTCTTGTAAGTGCCCTCAAGATGGGCACCACGTACTTCGGCAATAATTTGAAATAGTTTACACGTCGCCTCGCGGGTAGCGTAGCAGTTGTGGGTTTACTACCTACCGTTATATTATATTTGAATTAGAACCTTATCTCCGAACTTACTACTGAAACTTCTAAAAATATCTAGTAAGTTAGTATATCATTTTGTATACGTATTCATCGCTATTATAAAAGTCAAAAGGTCTTGTAAACCTCTTCGAAAAAATATACGGATACGGTATAATTGTGTTTCAAAATGAAAACAGCGAATTCTTAAACTGTGAATAAAGTAGCGATTTGTAAAATTAGTCAAAGTACACAAAACATATTGGACATTACAAATATGTGAGAAGCAAGTTATCTTAAGACGTGAGCGTGTAAATAATTGTCTCCGGTATCTGTAACGCTTATCATTACAATGTTTGACCAGCTTACAACTATGTGCGGAGTATAAAAGAGTTTTCTTTTTGACATTTTTATATAAAATAATAAAATTTGTAATTAGGTTTCAGGAGCAAACGGTGCTACATAAAGTTTTATGAAGAGATTCTAACACATATCTTAGATATCCTTGATGTGAATAGATTACTTTATAACACTTCAGAATCTAAATCTATTTTCGATTACTATGACCACGTATATATTTGTAAGTAGGTACAGAAGTATAGATACAGGTAGCTTTGCCACCGGGCAATTAAGCGAGTAAATACTTTTTTCACCAGACATAATTAGATCCTTAACAAATTAGTTGATTGCGTCACGTTTTTTGATGACTATATAAGTATTGTTACTATGTAGGAGTAAACCAGGCAATTATTAGGGGGGTATATAAAAACTGAATGTGATTCATGTCTCCTAATTACGTGGTAGAGGCTTTTTTGCTCCGATTCCGCGGTAAACTGGTTTTATACCCAATGTCAAGGCCTTGTCATGAAACGTTCAACCTGAATCGAATCAAAACCTCGATGTAAGTACTTCCTGATAACTTATTTTATGGAATAATCGAGAATTTGGTACTGAATAACCACTTTCAGTGAATATGTTAATAAACATTATATTTACCGAATATAAGAAACAGTACATACTACATAATTGAAGGATATCTTGTGTATTTTCCTCATGGGCGCAAAACGGGACTTCCATGATTTTTATAGTGCTTTTAAGCCTTTGTTTTTATATTGATAGCCAATTAAAAACGTATGCATCGATAACATTTAGTCGTAAACGAAAGGTCTGAGTGACTACAAAATATTGGAATAAAATAAATTACAATCCGAGCGTGCTTATATTACGCTTTGACAGTAGTTGTAGTTGCATTGTATTTCGATTTCTTTGAAGTAGCTACTTATTATTTATAGATATAGGTAGGTACCTATTGGATTGTGGCAGTAGCCAGATATAATCGAGTTTGGTCTCAAATACCACGAAACCAATCAACTGTAACGGGCGGATTTTGTTCCATGTACTCAATGAATGGATATAACGCAATATCATAAATTAATTTTACAATTGTAAAGCTCGTTGACATCGCGTGATCGCTAATTGTAGCAAAACCAACGCTTCTTTCAATTATATTATGAACATCCAATTAACAATTAGTGGATAACCCATTTATTGCCATCAACATGTGAGCTCCTTAACAAGAATTTAATTTAACTAGTAGATAATAGAATTAATAGGTTTATGTTGTTATACATTTAGCTCTGAATATAGGAATTTTATTCAGTAGTTTAGTGAATTTTTATGGCCTGTTAACAACTTTTAACGACGTGTTGCTGATACCTTTTACACCTACTGAATTTAATTAATTAAGTTAATTGTATTCAACAATTAGAATTAGCTCACAAAGTCGTATATTTATGGGCATTAAAATAACCTTTCATATTTTTGCGTTTGTTACGTTCTCATGCTTAAAAGGCTGGGCGATTTTGATGAAATTTGGTGTGAAGACAGTTGCACTCTGGGTTTGAGTTAAACGTAAGTTACTTGTTAACTAACATTTGTATGACGTACCTATAATATAATCCTTATGAGAACATAGTTACTCTGCACAATAGAACGCAACTACCATTGTAGTCTTAGTTGTAAATGAAGTATAATCGTGCAAACAATTATCTAATCTAAACACAATGGTAATTTAGATGGGATAATAATATAATGATAAGGCAATAATGTCAATTACAAAAAATATGATTTATTTATCACGATAATATCTAATGATTCACAAGTGACATACGAGTTGGGGATCTAATTACATACCTGAAGATAAGGGCGTAGTCTTCTATAATTTCTATAGATGCAAGACGCTTACGCTGAATCAAAATGATGGTGATATTTGAAATACTGCTTTTTATAAAGAAATTACTACTACGGGGAACCTATTATTACCTTTTATATTAGTATTATTGAGGGAGTGGAAGCATGAGACCGCACTACGCGACGTATAACGTAGAGTGGCATCCCTCTTTAAAGTTCCACATCTGCAATAATTTTACTTTAAGACGTGATGCTACTGATGGTAGACTGTCAGGAGACTGCCTTCGTTAGACAAAGACTGAAAGATAACTTAAACCGCAAATTGTAGACATTATATGAATGGAATGATATCGATACAGTATTTCAAAGTTATAGGTAGTGCTTATTACATGACAAGTAGAAACCAATGCTGTCACAAGGTTGATGAAACCACAGACTTGTATTGTATTTAAGTTCAAGGTAAAAAAATACTAGCTATACAGTGCAGGGTTACGTACGAACGTATAGCCCTATAGACCTATAGGTTAGTGGGTACATAAGCATGTACGGCGGATGTCCGGTCCGCATTTCCCCCTAATATACTTTGCCGCTTTGCCCGCCTTCACTGTACCCGCACTAATTTGCATATTACGTACAGCTAATTTATTTTTCTTTTAACAATATAATAAATTAAAGCGACTTTAATCTACCGTGTAAAAATGTATGACGTAAAACGATGATGGACGAGCGGGCGGCAACGATTGATATGTAACTTGCTAAGTTATACTCTCTAGAGTCTAGTGTATTCTGATGGCTATTTTAATTTATAAAAGGTACGTCATACGCATGCTCAGATAGTTTTAATGTTCTGTGTAATGTACTTGCAATTAATGCTACGATATGTTCATGTTTAACATTATCCTTTTTATGTTATAAAACATGATTAATTCTACAGAAATAGTTTATTGCATATTAAATTATTTTACTAGAACTATAATATTGTGATTGACAACGGTTGCTTATCAATCAGCACAAGAAATTACTAGTAAATTTACATTCGGTAATTAGACAGAGCCCTTAAAGCCTGCTTTCATGTCCAAATATATCAAAATCCCTACACGCCACATAGCTTGCTAGTCAATCATTTCGTAAGTCTTATTAACTGCAAGATAAACTGGCAAACATTTGTTTAGGCCACAGCTGTCACTTGAGTTAGGCTGTGTGTTCAGAGGACATATTTGACGGACACTGTCCACTCTTACGCCTAAACAAACATCACGCATAGTTGAGAAGGCAAATGAAAAAATACTAGTAGATAGACAGGCAGATGTTTAAACAAATTAGGGTTGGATATATCAATGTTCTTTGCTCAAATTATCTGTTCTGAAGTTATGTATTAACTGAATGGAATAAGCGATTTACCCTTGTTTTAAGGTTTATGAATAAACATTTGATTTAACCTTTTTTCAGGACTAGATCTTTGTTGATTTATACATGGCTCTAATAAAGTTGATCTTAAATAACTACATGAAAATGTAATAAACACAAACTTCTGTTAGCTCAAGCTCGTTCGCAACGCATCAGTGCCTTCTTTTGATCATACGTTTAATTATACATTTTTGCGTTCGAAACAAAATATTTTAAGCAGAATGTAGTCACAGTTAAAATTCAACTTTACAAAACAGCAATAAAACATTGTGTATGCTGGGAACTTTATTGTATAAACCGAGATACATTTAGAATTAATTGTTTTTTAAATGCTCTGCATACATTCTCAGCTACCAGTGTACTAGGTAAGTATTGTAGAGTAGAAATAATTGCCAGTTATGCACGTTATTATAATGAATGAAGTCGTAAGTTGACCGAGCGTGATCCACTTGAAAAAGGAGATTCGTTACGCCGATACTGAATGTCGTTGACAAATTCAATGGCTCTGACTTTGCAGTACTTGCACACCGTTTGTCATAGTTGTCAAATCACAAGTCTGTCGTAGAAGCGTGCCACGGCCAGCCGTAAGCGGACGTAACCATTGGGTAGACTTGTACGACTTGCGAGACTTGCGAGTTACGACGAGTGTCACATATGGTTAACATTCCAAACAGATGTTTCGCTCAGATTTGATGCTTTGTTTATTCATGTGACATAATTAAAATGTCATGCTCATTTCATCAGAAAATTATGTGTGGGAGGAAATTGGGCTTATTTTTCATTCACTGAACACCGATTCGCCCAACTAGTCTACTTTGCCATTTGTAGAGATACGTTATGTTATACGTGTTAATAAAATGATTCAGAAACAAGTTCACAGAAAAAAATAATTACAATAAATCGTTCTTACTTATAAAACATGTATTTAAGCTCTACAATAATCATTTACAGATATGTACTATGAAAACGATTTATTTGCTTCTAGCTCCTACGACTTCTACTTATAAACTAAGCTTAATCGATTTCCGGAAAGAAAACTTAACAATCATTGTAAGAAAGTTTCTTTTGTTACAGTTACGTTTGTTTTTTTTGCTATTATTAAATGTGGTTTCAGCAGCAAAATAGCCTACTCATAGCTTAACAAAATATGTTTATAATATGTACAATACCTACTTGTATTTTCTTCTGTGCTACGAAATACGTTTCTTGTCAAAGTATACCTATATACTAAGGTATCAGAGAGCCTTTAAGTGAGCGAATAAAACTATGCATTAATTTCACTTAGAAGAATTAATGGCTTTTATGCTAATTGACTCAAATAAAAAGCAGTGGAACTATAAATCCTCATTAATGCACCGTCAGTTAGCATTGAAGCGCCTCGGATATAAACTGTTGATATGCTAAGCTTTCCTACTATAACTGGAAAATTCCATGATTTTTATTACTTGAGTAAATATTATTTATTGCTGGTAATGTACAAGCATAGTTTATGGTCAACAATTACACATGCAATGCAGAAAGCACATAAATATCCCTACATATGCATAATAACCATACGTAGCGCCCTGTGTGTTATTATTTTACCCATAACTTACATTGGTTTAGTATAATTAGTTTTACGTACCTATTTCTGTAATTAAAAGTAGTATTTTTTAATTAATAGAAGGGCGCTTTCTTAGAAATAGGCCATTATATAATATTATGCTAACTTGTTGTTGCACTTAAGGTAGGTAAGTATTTACTACATAGTACGCTGTTCAGAGTTATCTTTTATATAGTTTTATGTTCGCTATAGTTGATATAGATCCGATGTCACACAATAATTTCAGCGATAGGTCCTAAATACGTTCATAAGATCACTGTGTCGAAAATTCCATTTTAATGACGTTGTTCAATCTATTTATCTTCTGGTATACTACGGTAGCTTATCAGAATGAATGAGGCACTAGATTAGACGATTGATAGTAAAAAATAAATAAACTTCATGCTAAAACGTAATTTAATGTTTTTATTAAGCCGCAGATTCGCTATTGTTTTAAAATGTCTTGTTTTATTTGTGCACGGCGACGCTTGTTATTTTTTTGTCCGTTTAGCTCTTTCCAGAATGCAATTTGTGAATTCAAGTTTAAAAGTGATGTCGAAGGAAAAACCCATGTGCTGACACGTAGTTTTGATTATAGGGGATTGCAGGTATCATTAATTTCAATGTATTACGAAACCAACAAAAACTGTGGATGATTGGCACGTTTCACGAAAGCAGGAAAATCCCCTAATCATTTCACGACTTTGTTCCAGTGGTTTTTGTCGTTTAGTTCTACATTTATTGAGACTGAATCATATTCTAAAATTGTAACAAGCAAATTTACTGCGGATTACCCGTATCTAATGCTCAACGAACAATTAAATTTTAGCAATAGCATCTTTTGAGTATAACTTCCAAATCTACATTCAATTGTTTTTCTTTTGTCTCTAGCTTTAGTTGCACTACTTTTCAAACTAGAAATTATTGTCAGTGCGATTATGGAGTTTACTAAACAATTTACCTGTAAACTAACCAGGACTTTCGAAAGAATTATTTTAGATTTAAGTAACCAATTGTTTCTCGTGATCTTCGGGTATCAAATCCGCAGTAAAGACAGTAGTTACAGATAGTTAGCATAGAGCCATTGGCCCACTTCATCATCCGCGCAGTTAGTCTGTTTCCTTTTCAAATATATCTCAGTCCAAATATGCATCTGACAAATAAAAACTATATTCTATCCTGCTAAAAATGTGTTACGTAATAATACGAACAAACGACGTTCATCCTACATTGGTTTCCTGCCTCGGTCCGTGTCCGATCGTTTAGCAGGTTTCGGTAGCAAGCACGCCACACCGCAGTGATAACTGCTGTGCTGTTGACACTGTATATTTGTATATTATTGTCAATTATCTTGCGATTTTCATGTCTCAATGTCAACAGCAGCAAATATTTTATAACTGAAGTTTTTGGGCAGACATGACGTAATTTCAGTTGAAGGAATATTTTTTTTATTTGTATAAGTAATCTTGTTCAGGTGGTCACAATTTTATAGTCGCTTATATGGATTTTCAGTTATCTCATTCTGATAGATACATACTGCCGATGAGATATTTATTGCGAATTTTATTGACACGATACTTCTTGGTAATTGGTACTCCTATCTCCACGTAATTGGCCGATTATTCTTTATAGGATTGTTTATGGACTTCCTATAAAACTGTATACGATCTTAATAAAGTTAATTGTTTTCCTCGAACTAAGAGTTGGTCCTCGCTTCATACCAAACTTGGATTAAGTTTCAATATGTGAAGGTCTTGTGTTTTCCCTTGTGGCCAGCGGACCCTTGGGGCAGAAAGCCAAAGGTCACAACCTTAACATGAGAAGTTTAAACCTGTATTTTTAATGTCCGTAGTTTTAATTGTTGCGATTTTAAACAAATATAAGACTTTAATGCTTTTAAACTTGGCCATGCTGAAGGATGAAGTTCTAGAGTAGTAAAATATTGTATCATGTCAATGTTTACTTGAACTTCTGGTAAATATGAATCTTTACGACATTTTATTTCTTTAGTTACCCTGCCTTATGATAGTAAAATCGCGATAGCTAACTGTCTGCGGAAACGCGATGTAAAATGCGACGAAACTCTTCGCAAATGCAGTAAAAATATTAACCCTGTTTCGAAGAAGTTTGATTTGCATAAGAATTTTTGTGACTTTATCCGCATGGAATAAATTGAAGGCTAAATGGATTCTAATAGTATACTTCAGTAGATAACTGAACTAGAACTCTAAGAATTTATTAAAACTTCAAACCCATAAACATTGTAAAAATGTAGATTCTTTATAAAATGGGGAAACGCTACAATAAAAAAACTTGATAATTCTGTGTAACCCGCCGATAATTGTTTTCGCGTAATTAATAGAAATACGTCTTTTCGTTTGACTACCATTGATATTAATTTACATAGCTTGTTATAGTACCTACGCAGGGACTGTTATTAAACCAAGTAAACACCTTAGCGGCTACACCTATCTTATCTTATCCAATTTATCAATTGTGGAAATCGTGATACATGACTATTGTTGCAATCACATCACAATGACCCCATTGGATAAAAACATTTCGAAGAAATTATTTTCTTGAAGTAAACAAATAACAAATTAAAACTATTTGTCTCAAAAAGGTTACATTAGCTGCAGTTATCTGTCTGATTACTTGTAACCCAATACTTGTTGCATCTTTTTTAGTATTTTGGATGCATCAATATAAAGTATAAATGATTAACCTTGTTCGTATTTCTACGTTCAATTTGTTTTCAAGTATATTTAACGGTAGGTATATACCTACGTAATATCATTTCGTTACTTTAAAACAAAAACAAAGTTAGAAATAAGGACTGAAAAATATTAAAAATTAGAATTAAATCTCAGTTGGCGGAACTGTTCCAAAAATGTATAGTTTAATAACTATTTTTCTACGACCATGTTTTATACACTTTTATAATGTTAATGTTACAAAAATATTAAAATTAAAACAATTAAAAAAAAAACTCACTTGGATTAGTCAAACGAAACTCCTGAAAAGCTTCTCTTGCTGAACTCCAAACTCGCGTTTTTATACGATGCTAAACACCGCACTTATCGAATTATAATTCAGAATAAATATTCTGGATAAGTGTTATAACTTTTAAAAGTCCGTATTTCGGTGTAATGTCGTCTGCCGCAACCGGCTGTCGCGCGTTTTTGATCTCGTTTGAATAAATGTTTTGAACAAGCCGCCTTCTAGTTTCGTTCAAAAGGGCGGTAAATGTGCGACGACAGCGACATCTGTTTCCAGGTTCGATAGCGACGACAACGCCATCTATTGTTCAGTAGCAGCAACTTTGTTCGCGTTGTCGTTACTTCAGACTGTGTATAGTTCTGTTTCACCAATAGAAATTTAATCTTATATGGCATCATACCGAGGCGCCGATTTTATAGGGATAAATGAAAGAAAACAATAAAGTGATGTTTGCATCTATGTTTTATTTTATATACTAAACACTATAGTTGCTAAACTTAGAAATATGTTTACTCCCTTACGTTAAAATACATTGTGTTACAAAACACTATTACATAATGATCTCAAATGACATTCATGATCATTGGAAGTATAAACTTGTCATTTGAAAGGATATAAATTACATTAAATGTTTCTTGAATGCATTAAAAGTTCCATATTTAACAGTAACATATACCTATGAGATATTACTTAATTTAAAAAAAATACATCGGTGTTAAACACTATCTTACTTAGTTTATTTATAGTGACGTAGTCTAATGAAAACATAAATGAGGGTAGTAAACAATGATTAATTAATTAAAATTCACACATCTTCACCAAAGTCGCAGCGCGAGGGCGTTGCCTTTTTACTAGGAGATTCTTTTGCTGCATCTGTTGGAAACATAAAAATATTTTATTTACTGAAACTTATAATTATGTTTTACAAGTTTCTAAACAGTAAAGCAATAGTGGGATAGGGCTGCTGAAAACCTATCTCAAACGTAAATAATATTCAGCAAATGGAATAACTGAAATAATGATAAATCAATAATGATGAGTATATCTCTAGCGTTAGATAAACAATGCACGAATGTACATAATAAGTTAACATATTATTACACTTGCGTATATATGATTAAAAATATTGTCATACTTATCAGCTAAGTCTCAAAGAATGAACAATATTAATATGATGTGACTTTTAACGCACCTTCTCCGACTAGAGTAGTTTTGAGTGCTGTTGGATCAGCTGACGGGATTTTTATACCCTGCTTCAGTACCATTGTACCATCCTGCAAAAGAAAACAAATATTTTAAAATTTATTAACATTGAAATATTGTGTCCTCGAACTTGAATAGAAGTAGACGGTTAGTCAGACGGTTTTAAAATAAGTCATGTTAGTAGCTTTTTTATTGTAATTTTTTAGGTATTTTTCTGATTATATGCCTACCTTCATCTCTACCAAGCCTTTCTTAGCCATAGCCTCTACTTCAGCTTTTGTCATAACTATTTTCTGTACTTTGACGACCTTCTTGCCGATCTGCATCTCGCATACTTCGCCTCCACCGACTGTTAGGACACAAACACGGGAATTAGAGGGGAAAAAATAAATAAAAATATGTTGTTTTTTAATTTGTACTTACGTCGAGCGTTTACTGGCAACGGCATCGGTTTTACTCCAGGAGGCAACGCCTTGATAGGAATCTGTATGATGGAAATTAAATTACTGATTGTCTTATAACAATTTTTTAAACAATACAAGACTAAGGCTGACCGCACATTGGAGTCACGACAGTTTTAAGACAGACTTGCCTCACATAGACAAATCTGCCTTATACCTGCGTTGACTAGACTGTTTTGTCGTTGATGTGCGTGCCCGCATAAATAAAAAAGGGTAGCCGACAAACGTTAGTCAGACGTCTGGTGCGATTTGGACAATTTTGTCTATGAGACGTTTTGTTTGAAGTGTGCGCACCATGTGTTTTGTATAGCAATAGTCTGTCTTAAAACAATCTTGACTCCAATGTGCGGTCAGCCTTATGTAATCGAATTGCGGGTAATATAATTTCAATACCAGAAATTTTTAAGATGTCGCCATTAATATCATATTATAAGAAGGAAATATGCTTACTTTCTTCAAAGTGGTAGGCGACACGATCATGCCAGGGGAAGGTTTTGGTTCAGCCACTGGTTTATTTATCTCCTGCAACAATGTGTTTATAAATAGTACATAATATACTTATTATTTTTTATGACCAAAATACCCTGATGGTTCAAGCTTCAAATCTATAAACATGCAAGGGGAATATATGCTGTTAGATCATTTCTTCTTTGTACATGAAGCTAGACAATACTTATTAAAATACAATAATCGGTTTGCAAAACCGCAGGTTTGACCTCGAACTTGATCTTGCACCTTTGATATTGTTGCTTGACCGCGAGCCTGGCACTCAAAGGGCTCCAGGAGGAACATAGTAGGTTTTAGTACAGGAGTTGTTACTGTTAATTTTACCATGTTTACACACGCTTTTGCACGTCTTGCTACACAAAAATCTGCAATGAATAATTCGGTCATGGTTAATTTAAGCTCACCACGGGCTCTGGAGGAGTTTTAGTGTCAATTTTTTCCTCCACTGGGGAGTCTGGTTCTTTCATCTTGATATCCTTTTCGCTCTCATTGGTTTCAGATTTGTCATCTTCCTCTTCTTCCACTTCTTCTTTTCTAATTTTAGATGCCCTGGTCAAATGAAGAACATTTATCATTTATATCATCTATTACCAATTTATCTTCTATGCAATTTCTATCACAAGCAAATCTATATATATAGTTATTTATTTACTGCTAAGCGACATTTCTACGCCATTTACAAGAGAATTTTAACAAGGTAGGTAAATTATTAATATATTACTCACATGTGCCGCCTACAACGCGCAGCAGTAATTTGCGAGAGCAATATTAGTTTGGTCATAAGAAATATAGTCTTTAAATGCGGCAATTTATAAAAGTACAGTCTACAACAAAATCCATTAACTTTGTTAGCCATACAAGATATGAAAACATCAACAACATTAGAAAACATTACAAACATTGTTAAATACCAATATCGTCAGTTGCTGAACATTTATGGCAGTTCGTACATTCATCGATGGTCCATCGACTTGTTCGTGAGGGCCTACCGTCATGATAGGCCTTGAAGTAATATTATTTCAGGGTTGAAAGGGAGATGGCGCACTAAACAGCGTAGAGCGGCGTCTCTTTTTCCCATCGAAATAATATTACTTTAAGACATGGTGGTAGGCCATTAGACTGTTAGTGCAGAGACGAATCAAGTGTGAATGTTAGTGAAGCGACGAGTCTTGTGTGAGATCCCTAGAAACAAGACATTAAATATACTTACACAGCTTTGTCCTTACGCGGGCGTCCTCGCTTCCTGGGCGTCGGCGCGGCCGCGCTGGGCGTACCTTGTTTACTTGCCGCTGACTTTATGCTGGCCCGACGCGGTTTCGGTTTGGTCTAAAATTTTAACACATAATTAATTCGTACCAATAAAATTGGATGGACAGATATGATATGAATTTATTGATCATTAATGTTGCAGTGGGGGTTAGTGTCGCCGTTTTATGTAATTGATTTTAAAAACAATTTAAGTTTAAGTTGTCATGTTAAGTTGTCATTTTACTTTTTAGCGTGGTAATGCGGCCAGTCTCCTGGGCACGTTTCCCGCCATTGACGGAGATGTGGATATATTTTTCGACGCTTTGTAAATATGTAATTTTTTAGTTACATAAGTTTAGTTATAAATGTAGATATTTCTTGTGTTGTGCATAAAATGTGTATCATTCTCGAATTACTTTATAGGAACAAACAACATGGGCCAAGATATTATTCTTTAATACATGAGAATTCAAAATTACCTCAACAGATTTCTCGGCTTCTTTGTATTCTTCATCGTCAGCGTCATCCGAATCATCATTATCAGAATCTTGAGATCTGAAATAAAAGCACTATTAATCGCACTGATTTAGAGTAAACAACATTTAGAAAAAAATCGTGAGTATTCAAAATGAAATTCTTGTGATCAATATCTGCGTCGCCGACAATATCTTGCAAAATTAAAAGTCACAAATTTATTTGTTACTACAATTTATTTTATTTAGTGTTTCAAAATTAGTTTTTACCTGTCACGTATCATTTTGGCGTAATCCTTTATCTTAGAAGGTCTTGTAGAGCGGCGAATACCATCTTCAGAATTACTTTTATCACTGTTACCGTTCTTTACAACACTCTGCAAAAGAACATCAAATTATTAAATACATCAGTTACTTTCAACTACAATGGTATTTAAAGTAATAGAAATGACATTCCTAATGACTTTAACACAAAGTGTTAATTCTCAGAAAAATGTAACTTGCTTACAGACAATAGACTATAATTTTTATAAAGCGTAAAGTTTAATTTATTGTTACATCTTTTGAAAATAAAATATTTCACAAAGTATTCGCAAGTACCTTAGGCGTTTCCTTAGCTTTGTCATCTTTGACGCTATTATTATTAGCCTTCGTGTCCTTATTGTCTTTGGGTTCTTTATTCTCTTTGGTGAGCACGCGACGTTCTGGAACTTTCTTTTCCACAGCCGGAGACTTTGTAGCCACTGGTGTTTTCTTCTCTTCTGCGGGAGCACCTCTGTAAAATAGGAACAGATTAATACCTAAGTCAATAGTAAGTATACCTAAGTCGGTGATGGGTGTGCGATGGGGTGCTGTCTATAATTAATTTGACGTTCGAAAAGTGCTATTTTGTAGCCTAATTTGAATAAATGACTTTTGATTTGAAAATATTACGTAATGAATATGACAAATTTAACTCAATGGAAACTATAAGGCAAGTAAATAAAGGTATGCATGTTCGCTTGAATTCCTCTTTCATAATTTTCAACCACAATCTTAGTCCAGAAAAGACGTCCACAGTTAGACAAACACTTCAATATTCTCTATCTATCTTGCATAAACCTGATAGCTTAATTAATCAGCAAGATTTACCTTGTCTTAGGCGTCGAGGTGTGTATTTGAGCCCGCCTGCTTCGTAGAGTCTCAATGGGTTTGGCGGGCGTTTTCACTGCCTCGGAGCGAGTATTGGTCTAAAAATGAGACAAATAATATAAAGTAAAATTATACTGAATTTATTCAGTAGTATCGCGCGTAATCGCGTAGTAAAACTTCAATTAGTTTTAAACAGTAAAAGCGTGTTTAGCTTGTAAAAGTGTGTAGGTAAACAACTACTTTTCAGTTAATTATTATGTATTATATTTACCCTTTTTAGTTCTTGTAATTCCTTTTCTAACAGACGGAGAGACTTGTCGCTGGCACCGGCGGTGTTATTTTCTGCCTTCTTTTTGTCAACTGCTGTAAAAGAATATAAAAAATGCGACATTTTAGTACAGAATTCTGAGTAAGCCTACGAGGTTTTCTAATCCAAACAATGAACAACATGCAAGTTAACACTGTTTTATTAAACATGGAATTACAACGCCGGTTGGCTAGTCGAACATAAGTAAGAAGGCCATGACCTATTTCGACATATTATATTTCATAAAATGTTTGATACTTTACCTTCAAGTGCCGGTTGTATTACTTTCTTCTTTATTTCTTCAGCTTTCCTTAGAATGCTTGCAGTCTGAAAATGAATGGTAAATGTTAGCAAAACCATAGATACATAGATAAGTGAAAATAAATTCATATTTGGTTGTTTGTGTCATTTTTAAAGCATCTAAATCATTCAGTCAGTCAGTCAGTCAATCAAGCAGACATTGTATTCAAATGTTACATAATTATGGACAATATTTTGCGCATTTGACACATGAATCATTTAATTCGGGAACTAAAAAAGGTATAACTTTTTGTACAACCATTGACTCTTATTATTTTATTAACTTTTATGGGAATCTGATATCATCATTTTACAATGTGATAAAGTTGTTGGTTTTGTCTATATTACTTTCATAAACGCAAACTCGGGATTATAATGACAGATCTGTTAGAAGTACATAATTATGACATCATTACTAGACTTACTCTAGTACTAGATAAGTGTTACAAGTAGACAGTAACAGCCGTAATTTAGAACAACTAACACCAAATATTAAGTGTCATACTGTCTTTGTCATTTTTAAATAAAATGTAGAGACAAATAGGCATTTTAGAATGTGTCGCTCTTGAAATCTGCATTATTCGTCAGTTCTTTTTTCTGTTCTGATTGCTAAACATGAATAAGGACCACGGTCCATTCAAGTTCAGAACCGTCTTTACATAGCGCTAATTATTTTTCTGGGTCAGGGTAAGAAAAAAGAGAGTTAATATATACATAAGATGACGAACCTTTTCATTTTTAGGCGCTACAATGGTCTTGGTGATGGTGACGCCGCCCAGCAGCAGGGCTTTCTCCGGCGATGGTTTCCGTTTCCTCACAATCGGTGTTGCCGCCACATTCGACAGCTCTGTGTATGACGCATCTACATCGCTTTCTACAATACAAGTACAGAAAAATGAGATTAAAGATTTATATTATAAATCCTTAACTGGTCTGTTACTTATAGATGGCTATCTTATGACTAAGCTTAACTTATTTATTCCAAGTTGGTATAGACTAAGTTTGGAGCCCAAAAAGGACATAGATTAATTTGGATGTGATAATCGTCATTTAGATGGGTGGAGACCCGAATAAAGCTAGTTTTGAAAAGAACATGTATAATAAATTATACTATATTGCTTTAAGAATTTTCTGTGTGGTAATGAAATAGTACATTTACGTATTGATTAATAATATAAAGTAGGTTATGTTTATATTTTCAACATACCTTCAGAGTTTGTATTGTCAATCTTAAAGTCAGCATCGCCTTGTAAATTAGGTAGCTGCAAATATTAAAGAATTTATGAATTTATTGTTCAGGTATTAATAAAAATAATGTACTTTTTTGGTTAACAAATAATTACCATAAACTCTTCAGCCTTTTTAATTTCAACTACCATATGGTCATCTTCTTCTTTGACTGAAATATTAAACAAAATATTACGAAAATATCTATCATGTGATTACATCTTATTTATACGTGTTTCGGGATAATCCTTCTCTTATATACCGCCTCTGTGCTCAAATGATCAACTTTCTGACTCAATATGGCTTACTAAACAAAATTATATAGCTGATCATAATTTGTATGGGAAGCCATAATGCACATATTTTTTATTCCCGAAATTGAACCCATGCGAAACCACGGCCATGCAACCCTTTCTCACCACCTATCCGTTGTAGCTTTAGTAGTTACAGGCAATAGAAACTGTTTCCTACTTACCGTTAATTCCTGTGTCGTCCTCTTCTTCTTCTACCTCCATCTCCATTGAAGACTCATCCTGCACTAGCTGGAGACAAAATTATATCAAAATGGCTGACGGAATCTAGAGGGCTGTGGTATTTATATTATTATATTTACTTTTAAAAGCTATTATCGTACTGAGTTCGGAGACTTCTTTCGATATCGAGGAATATGAGAAAGTAAATAATTAAGAAACAGCTTCAAGATATTTATTATATATTTTTTAAGTTATACTTTAATAATGTTTACTTACAGATTCGCTGCGCATTTCATCGTCATGCGCTAGGGTGACGTGCGCGTCTAACTTTTCTTTTGACGTAAACACCAGCTCGCACAGGTCGCACATAAACTCCATACCTGTCAAATAATATCATTATATGACACTTATTTTAGAGGTCGCATAATTAATAAGTTTTCTTTATCTACATATATTATTGCCCAGTGGTAAACAATTGGGTTTGTTTCTGTTTTTCGTAAAATTAACAGTAGGAAACTAACTCTAAGAGTTACATAATTCAACTGTGGAAGCGTGACAGCGCATTACACGCCGTATAGCAGCGTCTCGCTTCCACAACTGTTATAACATATAACCAAAGAATGGTGATAACCGGTGTGAATTTATTTATTTTAGTGTTAATGTATTTTAGTTTAATTCCTCAGGTGCAACATGTTTGTTATTACTACTTTTTCTTGCAACCAACCATTAACATGAGTCTTAATATGCGTAGTGACGGCATCAACATCGTCGAACTTCTCCTGGCAGAGCGGGCAGGTGAGGTTCTGCGTGGCGTGTATGGCGGAGTGGTAGATGAGCTCGTCTTGGTTCACGAAGCTCTCCTCGCACTGCTCGCAGCGGAGCTGGTCCTGCTCGCCGAAAGGACCGCGGCAAGAGCGGATCGTTTCACGGTGCTTTAGGCGGAGATGTCTGATGAATAATGGGACTAGGTTAAAAAAACCGGCCAAGTGCGAGTTGGACTCGCGCACGAAGGGTTCCGTGCTGACATCTATACACAGTGAAAATTTTAAACGTCTACCTGTTACCGTTTTTAATATTGAGCAAAAAATACGAAAAATCACGTTTACTGTGTTCATATTTTTTAAGTTTTAGTTTTTGTTATTGCGGCAACGGAAATACATCATTTGTAAAAATTTCAGATTTTTTGCTATTACGGTTTATGAGATACAGCTTGGAGACAGACAGCGGAGGCTTAGTAATATGGTTCCGTTTTACCCTTTGGGTACGGAACCCTAAAAATATACACAGCCTCGTTTTAAAAAAGACAACAGTTCCTTTTTTGAAGGTCATAATAAAGTCTGAGGCTAATTTTAAGTAATGTAATCAAATTACCTTGTGTAATGATGCCCCTTGATAAAGCTTTTGTTGCAGTACTTGCACGGGTAGGACCTGTCCCCTGCGTGCGTACGGACATGCCTTGCCAATTTAGTCACCGAAGGGAACCCTAGAATAAAAAAAACGTTAGCATAACATAAACAAATGTTCGTAGGCCTCGGGTAGTCGCTGTAGATGTTATCAGCGACCGGAAGGCTGTGATAACTCGTATGTTCATAGCTCATATTTGGTGCTGTGATGGTGGTTAGTAATGATAAACGTTGGTGATATCTGCTCGCGACTCACGCTCGGTGCAGTAGTCGCAGGCATGCGGCAGGTTCGGATTGTGCAAGTTGTCTATGTGCCTTTGCAATGTCGACTTTTCATTGAATCTGAAAAATAGTTTACATGTTATTATTTACACATGCGAGATACTTGTGTACTTCCGGACACTTGTATCAAGCCAACAGAAAACAACTCTCTAAAATAGATTAAACAATTAAAAAATTAGAATACGCTTTTACTTTACGCTTAGACTTACCCCCGATTCTGAAGGACCGTCAATAAAATTAGTTTTCTCTTCTTAATTTTGAGCTCTGTTATGGGTTCCAATTTGTTGTTAATCTATTAGGCTTAGCATAAGATACATTTAAAAACGTCGTTAGTGATTAATCGATTAGAAAACAATTTAACTTGACCGGGCGTTCAAAATCCGGGGGAAAGAAACTAATTAAGACATGAAAAGGGATTTATTTATTTGTTTTACATTTAAAATGGATACAACATTAGTTTTACGAATGATACGGCATATACACTCACAGGCACAATTAACCGCCCACCTATATCATTCGTCTCCCTGATTGTTTTTGTTAACTATGAATTATCAAGTGTTTTGTTATTTGTTAAGTGGTTAGTCCTGCGATAAATTAAACACTTATACCCTTATTTCGTTTCTTGGATTTGTGTCAATGACGGGTTTTTGGAATTTAGTCGTTCTTTGAAATTGTTGCAGTTCTGTTACTGTGTTATCATTTCCTGTTCTTTTCTGCCATATTGCACGATTATTGTTCAATTCGAGTTTCTAGTGTTAGCTCATTGTTTGTGACTGCAAAAAAAGCCACATGAAGCAACTGGTGTAGCCAGGGCAGTTGCCTTAGCTGACGCTGGGTACAGCCAGCGTCGCATCGCTCGTACACTCGGTGTACCACGAACAACCATACGGGATGCCATCAGAGGGTTCCGAGAGACAGGTTCATACACCCGCATGCCATGTCAAGGTCGACAGCGAGGCACTTCGGCTCGAGATGACCGATTCGTTGTCGGCAACGTGTTGAGAAATCGCTTTTTCACCGCTACTGAAGCTCGTACGCGTCTTTTTGAAGTACGAAACGTCAGTGTGAGTGAACGTACGATTAGAAGAAGACTAGCAGAAAGAAATCTGAGAGCATTTTGTCCTGCTCGCGCCCCAGAACTGCTCCCACAACACGGTAGAGCTAGACTTGCTTTTGCGCGAGAATATGCTGAATGGACTGTACGAGAATGGAAGGACATACTGTTCTCAGATGAGAGCAGATTAGCCTTAAGAGGTCCAGATGGACGCCAGCGTGTCTACAGACGCCCAAATGAAAGGTTTGCTCCATGCGCTATAACAGAAACAGTGGGTTAATAGGGAGGCTCCATAATGGTTTGGGGACGTATCACTTACGAGGCTCGTACCGATTTTGCAGTGTTCGACAGAGGCAGTGTAAACGCTCAAAGATACGTGGAAGAAGTTCTCCAAGAACATGTCACACCGTTCGCACCATTTATTGGTGACAGTTTTAGATTAATGCATGATAATGCACGATGCCATACCGCAAGATCGGTTACTGAGTACCTTAATGAGACCGGGATTCAAGTTTTGCCATGGCCATCACGCAGTCTGGATCTCAACCCAATAGAGCACATATGGGACAACCTCAAAAGACGTATTCGAGCAAGAGTAACAGCCCCTGCATCCATTGGAGAGCTCAAGACGGCTGCGGGAGAGGAGTGGCACAATATCCCCCTATCATACATCCAAGATCTGATGAAAATATCGATTTTTGTCATAATTCTGTAATAAACGACTTTTTTATATCAAACTTTTTATTTTATTTTTCGCCTTAAATGTTGTTTATAACGTAGTATTCATAAAATGTGATCTATGTATAAATATTTCTAAGAAATTTAGGAATTACAAGGTGGGCGGTTAATTGTGCCTGTGAGTGTACTTGAATGGCTCAATGTGTCTGGAAGTACAATCACAGTTCCAGTAGTAACACACCTTTTGTCACAAGTTTCGCAGTGGAAACGTTTCTCCGGTGAACGTCTATGTTTAATCATATGCGTTTGTAAGCCCTCGGCTGACAAGTATGAAGCCGGACAGAATTTGCAAGGGTGTTGCGGTAAATCTGAGTGCATGGCCTGTAATACGAATATTGGGGCTATGAGCTTGCCAATCAAAACTTAGCAATGTGGGTTTCAGCATGGTGCGCAAACGTTTGGTAAATTTTTCCGCACATCCCAAAACAGTTTTATAGGTGAAAGTTTGTGAATGTGTCTATGTAGGTACCTACATAATTGTTAGTCACTTTTATACTCAAAGGCGGGACAAAATTTACCCACATTTAGTATAGAAGTTACATTGGAATAGCAGGCTACTTTTTATCCAAAGATATTTCGATAGTGAAATACTTCAAAACTTAAAATACCTAGTCATTGTAAAAATTCGTCGGTCATGCGCACCATGCTAAAACACAAATAATATAATAAAGATGTGTGAATATTTAGGAATTTACCTTTTCATGTCTCTTAAGCAGTATGAGTCGTTTAAATTTTTTATCACAAGCAATACATTGGAAACTTCTTTCGTCAGAGTGGCGCAGCTTGTGCGTCATCATATCGTAATGGCTAAAGAATTTACTGTAAGAAAATAAGTGGCATAGACACATTAGGTAAATACAGGAGCTAAGAAATTTTACTTGAAATCCAATCAACATAATTTTTAAGTGGCACTAGGCACTTGTCGATGTGACTACATCCATTTTATATCTACCCAGTCTTTAGCCGTCTTGCATGTTCTACTGTAGTCCTTTATCTGATTTAAATGCATTTTTCTTGGTCTTTCTCGCTTCCTTCTCAAAGAGGAAGATAAATCGAAAAAAAAAAAATCTGTCACAAAAAATGTCCCGTCTTTTTAATTTCCTTTTGGTTTGTCGACTGACGAGGAAATGCTGGTAAATTGTATTTACAATAGAATTAAGAAACATAGAATAAAGTAAATTAAAACGGGACTTACGCATTGCACTGGTCGCAGGACACAATCCTGGCTCTATGCTTCTTTTTCTTGTGAAGCTCTAGCATTTGCTCCAGCGGGTAAGCGCACTCGCACTCGTCGCACGCAAAGCAGCGTTCCATTTCATCGGAGAGTACCTCGGCCTCCGCAGGTTCCAAGGCCGGTATCACCAAGTGCTCACTAACCAATTCAGTAATTTCCAACTCTTCCCGATCTAAACCATAAGCCACTCAAAATGCTTATACACTTCATATTAAAACGAAACATATAAACAATGAAAAACATTTTTGGTGCAACAGAAAACATCGGGAAAAAAACAAGATTCCAAATATTGGAATCTGAAATTGCTAAAACGGTAAGCAAACGTAGTCAATACTCAATTTGTATTTTTGTGGGAAGTGGCCTTACACAGGGCAATCAATAAGCTGAATAAGTATTTTAATAAACAATATTTTGGTACTTACGAGTCAAATTAACTACACACCGACATTACAATTAAAATAAAACAGGACATGCATTCAATATTTAATTAACATTCCAACAATAATAACCACAATCGGCAGAATTTTATACCCCAGAAAATACTGAAAGTACGCTTACCTTACATATACAAAAAAAAACCAGCAAAATAGTAAAATATACATTTATGAAGTAAACGATAAATTTTTGTGCATTTTTGGGGAATGCCGTACTAGTTTCGGAGTCATCATATCACACATACGCATTTTGAGCCTTCAATTTCCAACTAATAATATCACCAAAATGTCTATTAACCTCATGATTAACAAACTGCCAAAGTCCGAAACTAGTTGAGCTTCCTCAATAAATAAGTTTTTACAAAAAAATAACACACCTTTCACGAAAGAGAATAAAAAAAAATACACACACTGGATTAAAACTACACACCAATCAAACATTAAAAAAAAATACAAACAACATAACTCCTTATAACCAGCCAATAAACATCATTCAACGTAAGTCACTCAACAATCAACATTATTAAAAAAAAAGACATAATTTAAATAATGAACAGAAGAGTGATTGGCACTAAAAAAAAGAAAAAAAGACATGCCATGCATAAAATTAAAGTCGTAATGGGATTATAAGCTATGAACACACCAATTGAAGAAATCATTCTTATATACTAAAATAGGATAGAACAGTATCTACTGGAATAAAATTTTGTTACCTTTGCTCTGCTTGGATTTTTCTTTTGCATCTTTGTCAGTGGTAGTTATAACCTTGACGCGGGCACTTTTTGAGTCATCGTCAGATCCATCGGCAATCTGCAAAACCATTTATTGTTAAATGACTTCCTCTGGCTGATCAGGTCAAAGGTCAAACGGACTTGGAAAGGAACAGTTTTATAGTGCTTAGTATCTTACTTTCATCCTATGCAAGTAGCTACTACATATTATCTTTCATAAAACAAATTTGTTTCTCTGATACTCTTTAAACAAAAAAGGTTTTAAGTCCTTTTCATCCAATAACACACGTTGTCACCAAGTAATTTTTTACATCACAAATTTACATAATGATAGAAATGTGTGTGTTCAATATTCATTATTAATTTGTCTAATGGATATTAAAAGCCCCTATAGTTTAGGAGTACTAGTTCAATATGAATTAATATATTAATGTAATTGTGTAAATGATAATATACCTTAACATTGTAGACATTTTCATCATCCTCCTCATCACTCTCGGACTCGTGTGCCGTCACTTGGACTGTGGCCCCGCCTTCTACAACTGTCTTCATCACCGCAACCTCTGGTGTTTTGTTAGCTAAACGATATACCTACAATATCATTGTAATTTTAACATTTCGTTTCGTATTTAAACATTTAATATAATAAATGTTAAATCTTATGTTACATTTCACATTTTGATTTATGAAAATCTTAACACAGCTTTTGAATATATATTACTGAATATTGGTATAAGCTTAACCAAGCCAAGCTCTGTTATTGTCCTTGTATACCAATCACAAGTGACCAGTGATGAGACAGAAATTATAATCAATCTGACTTCCAGAAATCTTAGGTTTTATGTCAAAGCGCTTTGCTATACAAATATTGTAAAAGTTTACAATTTCATAAATTGCTGTAACTGTATTAGGATTCTTATAAAATAATATGAGGTAAGCTTACTTTTGATAGTGAAGTTGACCAGGTCATAGGTGCCAGCGGTATACCATTCTGAACATACTGCAGTATATGCTCATCAGCTTGCCGGCACATATGTTTAAAATCATAACTTAAATCCATGAAGAATTTACAGCGATTACATATGTAAGTGGGCATTTTGTCTGAAGCGAATACCTGACAAAAAATAAATTAATTTATAGAAAAGCATTAAAATATAAGTTTAAGTTTTTGCTATTTGTGCACCAGATGGCGCTTCCAACAAGAAATTATTGACAAGAAAGCATCTATAACTGTAGAAATAATGCGTGACCAACTCTATATTCATACTATATTCAGAATCGCATTTGGCAGTTTCTAATAACAGTGTTAGTTAACAGAATAATCTGATATCCAAATATTTATAGTCCCTTGTACTCTAGGCGCCATTACGCATATACGTACACAAAACTCATTAAATAATATAGATGGCGTAGAAAAGATAATTCAAAGACATGAACATTACATAATATTGACAAAATATCCAATAATAAGTACCTCAATCGACAGGCAGGATAGTATTTTCAATGGAAGAGTAATTGAGTTTTTTGGCGCTCGGACTCTTTCATACAAACTTGTTAAAGTTCCACCTTGAGTTAAACAAAACCGACATATTGACATGGAAGACAAATTATCCGTTCTTGTCTCCATTTTTGTAACAGTAAAAAAAGCACTTCACACTAATAAAATTGATATTTTCACTCCATAACCTCTACAACAAAATTACAAACGAATATGATGTTGACAACTTGACACTAGCGCCACAAACTTATGTGAGTGACGCGATGGAGACGCTACGGTACAGCGCTTACAGCGGTAAGTAGGTGAACTAGAACGAATGTTCGTTTCATCTATCTTATACTAGATGGCAGCCCCAGAAAATTATTCTATATGGCAACAAATAATATGCAACGTTCACTTACTGTACTTAATGTTTAATTTTTATTTATTGACTTTTTTCTATTCAAATCAATACAAATTCTTTATGAATTAAATATACACTTTCATATGATAGTTGCTTAAATTCAATTTAATACTTTGTTATCTTTTTTTTTCAGCGCCGGCGTTGGGGTACAAGGGGGCGTTGGTAGGGCAACGGTCCAGGGCGCCAAATTTAGCAAGTGTCAAAGTCTAGTGTCCTGCCTTCTATTACGCATACCATCAAATCTGTTTCATTGAGCATGCAAATTAAACTCGATATTTATTTCTTTAAACGGGCACCATAGTCATTATTTTTGTTGCAGAGTGTCAGTGGCCCTAACGCCGACATTGCTCTTCTGGTTATATGGACTATAATTAATAATTATATGGCTTAAAGTATGGGCCTGTCAGCGAAATACATACTATCCAGGCGTTTACATTTTGGACAAAACAAAAATTTTAAACCTTTGTTTACCCGTAAGAAAATAATCTACATATTATACATGTTAAATTCTTCCGTTACTGACTGACTGACTGACAGCGCACAGCCAAAACTACTGGTCGTGGAAAGCTGAAATTTGGCATGTAGGTTCCATGAGATATGTAGAGGAGCAACAAGAAAGGATTTTTGGATATTCAAACCCTAAAGGGGTAAAAAGGGGTCATAACGTTTCTATGACAAATCTTATTCCTTGGGTTTATAAACTTGAATTCTGGCACAAACACGTAGTAACATAGGAAACTAAATAAGTGTGGTATTATAAGTTTTTCCAAACTAACCTCCAACCGTGATTTGGTGACTTTTTTTATAATATCTTGGGACAATATCCACACACGCCATCCGATTCCAAGCTAAGTAGAGCTTGTGTTATGGTAATCAGAACGCTGATAAACATATTTATACTATATTTCTAAATTCATTTCGTTCAAATCGTTCATTTCGCATATTTCATTCATTGCGTTCAAATCGATCATTTCGGTCATTTCGTTCATTTCGTTCAAATCGCTCATTTAGCATATTTCATGCATTTCGTTCAAATAGTTAATTTCGTTCATTTCGCTAATTTCGTTAAATTCATTAATTTCTTTAATTTCGTTTAAATAGTTCATTTCACAGATTTCATTCATTTCGTTCATTTCGCTCAAATCGTCCATTTAGCATATTTCATTCATTTCGTTCATTTAGCATATTTCATTCATTGCGTCCAAATCGTTCATTTCGGTCATTTCGTTCATTCCGTTCAAATCGTTCATTTAGCATATTTCATTCATTTCGTCTATTTCGTTCATTTAGCATATTTCATTCCTTGCGTTCAAATCGTCCATTTAGCATATTTCATTAATTTCGTTCATTTAGCATATTTCATTCATTGCGTTCAAATCGTCCATTTAGCATATTTCATTCATTTCGTTCATTTAGCATATTTCATTCATTGCGTTCAAATCGTTCATTTAGCATATTTCATTCGTTTCGTTAATTTCGTTCAAATCGTTCCTTTCGTTCAAATCGTTCATTTAGCATATTTCAATCATTTCGTTCAAATCGTTCATTTAGCATATTTCATTCATTGCGTTCAAATCGTTCATTTCGTTCAAATCGTTCATTTCGTTCATTTCGTTCATTTCATTCATTGCGTTCAAATCGTTCATTTCGTTCAAATCGTTCATTTCGTTCATTTCGTTCATTTCGTTCATTTCGTTCATTTCGTTCATTTCGTTCATTTCGTTCATTTCATTCATTTCGTTCATTTCGTTCATTTCGTTCATTTCGTCCATTTCATTCATTTCGTTAAAATCGTTCATTTTGTTTAAATCGCTGAAAATCATTCAAATCGTTCATTTCGTTCAGTTCGGTCATTTCGTTCATTTCGTTAAAATCATTCATTTTGTTCAAACCGTTGAAAATCATTCAAATCGTTCATTTTGTTCAAATCGTTGAAAACCATTCAAGTCGTTAAAATCGTTCATTTCGTTCATTTCGTTAAAATCGTTCATTTTGTTCAAATCGTTGAAAATCATTTAAATCGTTCATTTCGTTCATTTCGTTCATTTCGTTCATTTCGTTCATTTCGTTCATTTCGTTCATTTCGTTCATTTCGTTCATTTCGTTCATTTCGTTCATTTCGTTCATTTCGTTCATTTCGTTCATTTCGTTCATTTCGTTCATTTCGTTCATTTCGTTCATTTCGTTCTTTTCGTTCATTTCGTTCATTTCGTCCATGTCGTTCATTTCGTTCATTTCGTTTAAATCGTTCATTTTGTTCAAATCTTTGAAAATCATTCAAATCGTGCATTTCGTTCAGTTCGTTCATTTTGTTCAAATCGGTGAAAATCATTCTGTTGCAGCAGCGGTGAGTGGCTTTTAGTAAGCAAGCTGATGGATGATGAGGTTTGAGGTTTTGAAGAGATGAATAAAAGATGTTGGTTGCGTGAGAGCAAAAAATGTAATGGCCGATAAAAATTAACAAATTAACAACTTAATACTACAGGCGACAAAATGCAACGCGATTCGCGGTCCACGGTGCGACGTCATTGGTGCAGCCTGGTGATTGGCCGAAACCAATGTTAAGCCAGAACATGCCCTCGGCCTTGGAAGCAGTGGCTTTCAACAGTCCTCAGTCGCAGCATCCCGGTCCACCTCCGGCAGTAGAGGGCAAATGTTGGTGAATGCGCGTCTCAGCACGCCCGAGGACGTTTGTATGTCGGCAACACGGGATATGCCATCCTTTCCCGAATTAAGTACGGCTTCTATTTGTGCTAGTACTGTGCTGTATTCCTCGAAAGTAAGGTGAGCATTACCTATCACACGACGTAGATGATATTTACTCGACTTAACTCCTGCCTCCCACAGACCACCAAAATGGGGAGAATAAGGGGGAATTAAATGAAATTTAATATTTTGACTTTGAGCAAAATCTAAAATATCTGTACTGCAATTATTTAAGAATTTTGAAAAATCATTCATTACACCTACGAAGTTACGACCATTGTCGGAATAAATTTCTGCAGGCTTACCGCGACGTGAAATAAAACGTTTTAAAGTTAGTAAATATGCTTCACTGGAAAGATCACTGACTAACTCCAGGTGTACTGCGCGTGTAACGAAACAAATAAATAAACAAATATACCCTTTGATCAGTCTAGCACCCTTACCTTTGCGGTTCAGGATGAGCACTGGCCCAGCGTAATCTACCCCACACCTAACGAATGGCAGACTAGGCGTAACTCGCGCCGCAGGTAAGTTACCCATCATAGGCGTAAGCGTCTTGCCTCGGATACGCGTACAAATGATACAGTTACGTACTATCTGACGAGCGAGGTTCCTACCTCCTACAGGCCACCACGATTCGCGTAAATGAAAGAGTAACGCCTGAGGAGCAGCATGTAAAAGCTGGATGTGCTCATGTCGAAACAACAAAGTAGCAAAGTAATGTTTACTAGAAATTACAATGGGATGTTTTTTACCATAAATAAATTCATTAGAATTAACTAGACGACCACCTACACGCATGATCTTGCAGTCGTCAAGAAATACATTTAATTTGGATAAACAACTTTTGTTTTTAATAGACTCGTTATTGCATAATGCCTTATATTCAACTGGATAAGATTCAATTTGGCATAACCGAGCCAATGTCTTATAAGCCAGATCTAGTTCATCAACACTAAGGCTGCCTAAATACCTGTTGTTTTTATATCGACTGTTATGAATGAAACGCAACATAAAGGCCGCTGCACGCCTCATACGTTTAAATTGAGAAAACCGGTGAAACGGGAATAAAGACAATTCAGAAGAATCCTGAGCTACAACTGCGGTGACACACGACTTAACTTCGGGTAACTCACGAATTTTAAATGAATCTGGACCTTTGTGATCATCAATTGAAAAATTAGGATTGCAAAGAAATTCAGGACCCTCCCACCATAGTCGAGAAGATGAAAGTTCCTCTAACCTGACGCCCCGCGACGCCAGGTCAGCAGGATTATTTTGACTCCTGACATGACGCCACGGGACCCCTAATGTAAGGTCATGAATTTCCGCGACCCTATTTTGAACGAACGTCTTAAGCTGGTTCGGCCTCATGTGTAGCCAGCCTAAGACGATCGTGGAATCCGTCCAAAACACGATTTTACTAAGACTGCAGCGTAGTGCGTCGCGCACTTTGTCATATAGACGAGCGCCTAATAAAGCCCCACACAGTTCGAGCCGAGGGATGCTTATAGGTTTTAACGGCGCAACCTTGGATTTAGAAAATAATAACCTAACTGTTACTGTTAGATCACAATTAACTGTGCGAATATAAATACACGCGCCGTACGCTGTCTGAGACGCGTCACTAAAAACATGAAGTTCGATATACCTAGGATGCGTACCTATAACACGGCGTGGAATGTGAATAGTGTTAAGCGCTTGCAATGAAATAACAAACCGGTTCCACACGCGCGCCGCGCTATCAGGCACGTGATCATCCCAACCTATTTTTTGCAGCCATAATTGTTGCAAAAGAACTTTGACAACTATTATAACGGGACTTAACAAACCGAGTGGGTCAAATATTTGTGAAACTTTAGATAAAATAGACCTTTTACTAATCGGTTTACCATTATCAATTTGAATTTGTGTGTTAAAATAAAAGTTATCACTTAGATTGTTCCAGCCTATACCTAACGTTTTAGAACTAATATTATCATCTAAACTTAACGGTTTAAACTGACTAGACGAACGACTATCATCATCACGCCTAAAATTAAATATCCATTTCCTGAGTGGGAAACAGCCTAACTGCAGCGTTTTCTGAGTTTTGTCACATAAATCAAGTAACTGTAATTTATTATCAGAACCCGTTATAAAATCATCAACATAAAAGTCTTCCCTTATGGCTCGAGCAACGTCAGCATCAGGAGATTCATTGGCTAATTGTTTTAGGCACCTAACGCTAAGAAAAGGCGCGGAGGCGGTTCCGTACGTCACGGTATTTAATTTAAAAATACCTAAAGGCTTCGACGGATGGTCACGCCACAGAATCATCTGCAAGCTACGCTGACCCTCGTCTACTAGGCACTGCCGGTACATCTTCTCCACGTCGGCGCACGCAACGTATTTATGCTGCCGAAAGCGGAGAAGAATGGCAATGAGATCACCCTGTATAGGAGGGCCAACCAGCTGCAAATCATTCAGGGACTTACCGGAGCTTGACGGCGCGCTTGCATCAAACACCACGCGCAACTTGGTGGTGGTGCTGAGCTCGCGGAACACACCATGATGTGGCATAAAATAACACGGGGATTCGTAGGCATCTACCTGTGTCATATGGCCTAAGCTGAGGTACTCCTGCATAAAATTGGAGTAAAGACTTCTATAGTCTGATGAACGCTGCAAGCGTTTTTCTAAGGCTAGAAATCTACGCTCTGCCTGGGTATAAGAGTCTCCCAAGGATTCAGGTGACTGACGGAATGGAATGTGCACACAGAATCTCCCGTCACTACCGCGAGTAGTAGTGCGAACGAAGTGATCCTCGCATTCCCGTTCTTCGTCAGTCTGCACGTCTCTGACCTTGGGTAGGTCCTCAATCTCCCAAAACAAACGAAGTTGCGTATCTAGTGAATTTACAATATTGCAATGAATTGGCGCCTTTTTACGCGTTTGAATAGCGATAGGTCCAGAAATGATCCAGCCTAATTTGGTGTTCTGTAGAAACGGTCCACTAGACAAACGAATTTTTCCGTCTTCTAACAGGTCCCAAAACCTATCAGCACCAATTAAAATGTCTATAGTTTTGTAGTCTAAAAATTGTGGATCAGCCAGCTGTATATTATCTGGAATACAGATATTTGCGCTTAATTTACATACGGCAGGCATCGATGCTGTGATCCTAGTCAAAACGAAACAATGAATGCGTGTAGAAAATGAATTATTGACGCAGGATTTTACAACGATATCACAAGCTTGCGAACAATGTACTACCGAGTCACCTACGCCGCGAACTTCGTTAGTGGACTGTATAAGTGGTGAATTAAGTAATTGACATAATGATTTAGAAATAAAACAGCGCTGGCTGCCATTGTCTAGGAGGGCTCGCGCTTTATGGTACGTGCCATGTGCATCGGCTACTTCAATAATAGCAGTTGATAATAACACGGATTGCACACCTATGGACTTTGTAGATTCCGTTTGCATGTGTGCTTTGTTTACTTGAATTGAGAGGGCGGAGTCCGCGGCAAGAGGTGCGGGCGCGGGGAGATGCGCCGGTGCACCGCTCGTACTCGCCTCAGTGTTTGTCGACGTATGGCATGCGACCGAACTATTAGCATTATGCAACAACGAGTTATGTTTTTGACGACAATGTCTACATGGCCCAAACTTACACTCAGTTACCAAGTGCCCTGAATTTAAACAATTCTCACATAAGTTGTGATCGCGTACAAGTTTAAGTTTACTGTCTAAATTACTTTCTATAAACTTTTTGCACTTGTATATACGATGATTCGCGTTACATTTTAAACAAGGTTTAGAGCGTTTATCGTTCGTTTTGTCAGGCTCGCTGGAAACATTGCAGTGTGACGTGTTGTGAGATTTTTTGTGTTGCTTTTTATTCTCAGTGTTTTGTGCGTCTTTGCCATGTGAACGCTGCAATGAATCCAATACGTCTGCTGTGTTACGAAGAAAACTAATAATGTCATTAAGCTTTAATCGCGATTTAGAATTGTTTCCATTCAGTTGTGATAATCTAAATTTATGAGCTTGCCATTCTCGTTTGGTAACTTTATCTAACTTGGAAACGATAAGATAAATAGTCAGTGTGTCCCAAGTGTCAGCAGGTTCCCCTAGGATAACTAATGCACGTATATTTTTTAACACAGTATCAATTAGTTTTCGAATTAACAAAGGGGACTCTTTAGTTATTGGAGGTATAGAAAACAAAGCATCAAGATGATTATCAATTAAAAGATCGGAATTATTGTATCGATCGAGTAATAAGTCCCACGCAACTTGATAATTTTTAGCAGAAAATTCTATGGAATGTATAACTAGTTCTGCATCACCTTTTAGAGAAGATTTGAGATAGTGAAACTTTTGAATGGTAGAAATATCTTTAGAATCGTGAATAAGCGAAGTAAATGTATCTCTGAACTCAAGCCAGTGCTCATATGAACCGTCAAACGTGGGCATAGAAATAACAGGCAATTTAACTGAACTAGGGTTATGATTGCTATTATGACTATGATTTCGACATGACCCGGAGCAGTCAGCGAACTCATCAACGTTCAGGATAGACTCAGCACGTGCTATTGAGTCGTAGTAACCATCTTCGAATATTTCACGTTGCGTTAATTGCGCATCTAACTCACTATCTGCTACTCTTTCTTCTATTTTAGTTTGAATGTGGTTAAATTCAGCAAATAAACTAGCACATGCTTGAATCCTCAACTTTAGATCAATGCGTTTTTTACTTGAAATGTCATCATCTTTTAATAAAGACTCTAAATAATTATTAAATTTAGTAAGCCTGCCCTTTACTATTCCACGTTTCCTAACCAATTCACGAACTAACTCAGCACTTTCTACACTAAGTAACATGGGAGATTTATCACGAGATTTGGCAGATTCAGTGGACATTTTGGTGGTCAGTGAAAAGAGGAGTACTCACGGTTTTCTCGAGTCACGATACTGATGCAAGCAACGTCACCAGGTAGTAACAGACTTCGACAGAAATCACGATATTCCGAGAATACACTGCAGTAATTCCACTGAAATTTGAATACAGACACAGTATAGCACCAATAGATTAGGAGGTGAAAGAAAAGAGTAAGGATTGGCCCCACCGATTGCGTGTGATGATCGATGAAATTCCACCAAAACTACAGTTCCAATATGCGCTTGGCCTCCAAATAGTCCTTTTGGCCCCAGTTGTCCGTCAGGCAGCGTATTTCCTCAAATCTTGTCCCGATTACAGCGTTTTCAACTCGATCCGCCACGTGCAGAGGTCCACGGTCCAAAGGTCGCTCGACGATCTTGTAGCGGTTTGGCGTATGTATAGGCCAAAAAGCAGGATACGGCGTCGTCCAAATTAGTATACGGTTCGAAGGTCCAAAATGTTGCAGCAGCGGTGAGTGGCTTTTAGTAAGCAAGCTGATGGATGATGAGGTTTGAGGTTTTGAAGAGATGAATAAAAGATGTTGGTTGCGTGAGAGCAAAAAATGTAATGGTCGATAAAAATTAACAAATTAACAACTTAATACTACAGGCGACAAAATGCAACGCGATTCGCGGTCCACGGTGCGACGTCATTGGTGCAGCCTGGTGATTGGCCGAAACCAATGTTAAGCCAGAACAATTCAAATCGTTCATTTCGTTCATTTCGTTCATTTCGTTCATTTCGTTCATTTCGTTCATTTCGTTCATTTTGTTCAAATCGTTGAAAATCATTGAAATCGTTAATTTCATTTAAAACGTTGAAAACCATTCAAATCGTTAAAATCGTTCATTTCGTTTAAATCGTTCATTTCGTTCAAATCGTTGAAAATCATTAAAATCGTTCATTTTGTTCAAATCGTTGAAAATCATTGGAATCGTTAATTTCGTTTAAAACGTTGAAAACCATTCAAATCGTTAAAATCGTTCATTTCGTTTAAATCGTTCATTTCGTTTAAATCGTTCATTTTGTTCAAATCGTTGAAAATCATTGAAATCGTTAATTTCGTTTAAGACGTTGAAAACCATTCAAATCGTTTAAATCGTTCATTTCGTTTAAATCGTTCATTTTGTTCAAATCGTTGAAAATCATTAAAATCGTTCATTTTGTTCAAATCGTTGAAAATCATTGAAATCGTTAATTTCGTTTAAAACGTTGAAAACCATTCAAATCGTTAAAATCGTTCATTTCGTTTAAATCGTTCATTTTGTTCAAATCGTTGAAAATCATTAAAATCGTTCATTTTGTTCAAATCGTTGAAAATCATTGAAATCGTTAATTTCGTTTAAAACGTTGAAAACCATTCAAATCGTTAAAATCGTTCATTTCGTTTAAATCGTTCATTTTGTTCAAATCGTTGAAAATCATTAAAATCGTTCATTTTGTTCAAATCGTTGAAAATCATTGAAATCGTTAATTTCGTTTAAAACGTTGAAAACCATTCAAATCGTTAAAATCGTTCATTTCGTTTAAATCGTTCATTTTGTTCAAATCGTTGAAAATCATTAAAATCGTTCATTTTGTTCAAATCGTTGAAAATCATTGAAATCGTTAAAATCGTTCATTTCGTTTAAATCGTTCATTTTGTTCAAATCGTTGAAAATCATTAAAATCGTTCATTTTGTTCAAATCGTTGAAAATCATTGAAATCGTTAATTTCGTTTAAAACGTTGAAAACCATTCAAATCGTTAAAATCGTTCATTTCGTTTAAATCGTTCATTTTGTTCAAAGCGTTGAAAATCATTAAAATCGTTCATTTTGTTCAAATCGTTGAAAATCATTGAAATCGTTAATTTCGTTTAAAACGTTGAAAACCATTCAAATCGTTAAAATCGTTCATTTCGTTTAAATCGTTCATTTTGTTCAAAGCGTTGAAAATCATTAAAATCGTTCATTTTGTTCAAATCGTTGAAAATCACTGAAATCGTTAATTTCGTTTAAAACGTTGAAAACCATTCAAATCGTTAAAATCGTTCATTTCGTTTAAATCGTTCATTTTGTTCAAATCGTTAAAAATCATTAAAATCGTTCATTTTGTTCAAATCGTTGAAAATCATTGAAATCGTTAATTTTGTTTAAAACGTTGAAAACCATTTAAATCGTTCATTTCGTTTAAATCGTTCATTTTGTTCAAATCGTCGAAAATCATTCAAATCGTTAATTTCGTTAATTTCGTTCATTTCGTTCATTTCGTTCATTTCGTTCATTTCGTTCATTTCGTTCATTTCGTTCATTTCGTTCATTTCGTTCATTTCGTTCATTTCGTTCATTTCGTTCATTTCGTTTAAATCGTTTATTTTTGTTTAAAAGGAAAATAATTTAAATCGTTCATTTTGTTCAAATCGTTGAAAATCATTAAAATCGTTCATTTTGTTCAAATCGTTGAAAATCATTGAAATCGTTAATTTTGTTTAAAACGTTGAAAACCATTCTAATCGTTAAAATCGTTCATTTCGTTTAAATCGTTCATTTTGTTCAAATCGTTGAAAATCATTAAAATCGTTCATTTTGTTCAAATCTTTGAAAATCATTCAAATCGTGCATTTCGTTCAGTTCGGTCATTTCGTTCATTTCGTTCATTTCGTTCATTTCGTTCATTTCGTTCATTTCGTTCATTTCGTTCATTTCGTTCATTTCGTTCATTTCGTTCATTATGTTCATTTCGTTCATTTCGTTCATTTCGTTCATTTCGTTCATTTCGTTCATTTCGTTAATTTCGTTAATTTCGTTAATTTCGTTAATTTCGTTAATTTCGTTAATTTCGTTAATTTTGTTAATTTCGTTCATTTCGTTCATTTCGTTCATTTCGTTCATTTCGTTCATTTCGTTCATTTCGTTCATTTCGTTCATTTCGTTCATTTCGTTCATTTCGTTCATTTCGTTCATTTCGTTCATTTCGTTCATTTCGTTCTTTTCGTTCATTTCGTTCATTTCGTCCATGTCGTTCATTTCGTTTAAATCGTTTATTTTTGTGTAAATCGTTGAAAATCATTTAAATCGTTCATTTTGTTCAAATCGTTGAAAATCATTAAAATCGTTCATTTTGTTCAAATCGTTGAAAATCATTTAAATCGTTCATTTTGTTCAAATCGGTGAAAATCATTCAAATCGTTCATTTCGTTCATTTCGTTCATTTCGTTCATTTCGTTCAATTCGTTCATTTCGTTCATTTCGTTCATTTCGTTCATTTCGTTCATTTCGTTCATTTCGTTCATTTCGTTCATTTCGTTCATTTCGTTCATTTCGTTCATTTCGTTCATTTCGTTCATTTCGTTCATTTCGTTCATTTCGTTCATTTCGTTCATTTCGGTCATTTCGTTCATTTCGTTCATTTCGTTAATTTCGTTCATTTCGTTCATTTCGTTCATTTCGTTCATTTCGTTCTTTTCGTTCATTTCGTTCATTTCGTCCATGTCGTTCATTTCGTTCATTTCGTTTAAATCGTTTATTTTTGTTTAAATCGTTGAAAATCATTTAAATCGTTCATTTTGTTCAAATCGTTGAAAATCATTAAAATCGTTCATTTTGTTCAAATCGTTGAAAATCATTTAAATCGTTCATTTTGTTCAAATCGGTGAAAATCATTCAAATCGTTCATTTCGTTCATTTCGTTCATTTCGTTCATTTTGTTCAAATCGTTGAAAATCATTAAAATCGTTCATTTTGTTCAAATCGTTGAAAATCATTGAAATCGTTAAAATCGTTCATTTCGTTTAAATCGTTCATTTTGTTCAAATCGTTGAAAATCATTAAAATCGATCATTTTGTTCAAATCGTTGAAAATCATTGAAATCGTTAATTTCATTTAAAACGTTGAAAACCATTCAAATCGTTTAAATCGTTCATTTCGTTTAAATCGTTCATTTTGTTCAAATCGTTGAAAATCATTAAAATCGTTCATTTTGTTCAAATCGTTGAAAATCATTGAAATCGTTAATTTCGTTTAAAACGTTGAAAACCATTCAAATCGTTAAAATCGTTCATTTTGTTCAAATCGTTGAAAATCATTAAAATCGTTCATTTTGTTCAAATCGTTGAAAATCATTGAAATCGTTAATTTCGTTTAAAACGTTGAAAACCATTCAAATCGTTAAAATCGTTCATTTCGTTTAAATCGTTCATTTTGTTCAAATCGTTAAAAATCATTAAAATCGTTCATTTTGTTCAAATCGTTGAAAATCATTGAAATCGTTAATTTTGTTTAAAACGTTGAAAACCATTTCAATCGTTCATTTCGTTTAAATCGTTCATTTTGTTCAAATCGTCGAAAATCATTCAAATCGTTCATTTCGTTAATTTCGTTAATTTCGTTAATTTCGTTCATTTCGTTCATTTCGTTCATTTCGTTCATTTCGTTCATTTCGTTCATTTCGTTCATTTCGTTCATTTCGTTCATTTCGTCCATGTCGTTCATTTCGTTTAAATCGTTTATTTTTGTGTAAATCGTTGAAAATCATTTAAATCGTTCATTTTGTTCAAATCGTTGAAAATCATTTAAATCGTTCATTTTGTTCAAATCGGTGAAAATCATTCAAATCGTTCATTTCGTTCTTTTCGTTCATTTCGTTCATTTCGTCCATGTCGTTCATTTCGTTCATTTCGTTTATTTTTGTTTAAATCGTTGAAAATCATTTAAATCGTTCATTTTGTTCAAATCGTTGAAAATCATTAAAATCGTTCATTTTGTTCAAATCGTTGAAAATCATTTAAATCGTTCATTTTGTTCAAATCGGTGAAAATCATTCATTTCGTTCATTTCGTTCATTTCGTTCATTTCGTTCATTTCATTCATTTCGTTCATTTCGTTCATTTCGTTCATTTCGTTCATTTCGTTCATTTCGTTCATTTCGTTCATTTCGTTCATTTCGTTCATTTCGTTCATTTCGTTCATTTCGTTCATTTCGTTCATTTCGTTCATTTCGTTCATTTCGTTCATTTCGTTCATTTCGTTCATTTCGTTTAAATCGTTTATTTTTGTTTAAAAGGAAAATCATTTAAATCGTTCATTTTGTTCAAATCGTTGAAAATCATTAAAATCGTTCATTTTGTTCAAATCGTTGAAAATCATTGAAATCGTTAATTTCGTTTAAAACGTTGAAAACCATTCTAATCGTTAAAATCGTTCATTTCGTTTAAATCGTTCATTTTGTTCAAATCGTTGAAAATCATTAAAATCGTTCATTTTGTTCAAATCGTTGAAAATCATTTAAATCGTTCATTTTGTTCAAATCGGTGAAAATCATTCAAATCGTTCATTTCGTTCATTTCATTCATTTCGTTCATTTCGTTCATTTCGTTCATTTCGTTCATTTCGTTCATTTCGTTCATTTCGTTCATTTCGTTCATTTCGTTCATTTCGTCATTTCGTTCATTTCGTTCATTTCGTTCATTTCGTTCATTTCGTTCATTTCGTTCATTTCGTTCATTTCGTTCATTTCGTTCATTTCGTTGAAATCGTTTATTTTTGTTTAAAAGGAAAATCATTTAAATCGTTCATTTTGTTCAAATCGTTGAAAATCATTAAAATCGTTCATTTTGTTCAAATCGTTGAAAATCATTAAAATCGTTCATTTTGTTCAAATCTTTGAAAATCATTCAAATCGTGCATTTCGTTCAGTTCGGTCATTTCGTTCATTTCGTTCATTTCGTTCATTTCGTCCATGTCGTTCATTTCGTTCATTTCGTTTAAATCGTTTATTTTTGTTTAAATCGTTGAAAATCATTTAAATCGTTCATTTTGTTCAAATCGTTGAAAAATCATTAAAATCGTTCATTTTGTTCAAATCGTTGAAAATCATTGAAATCGTTAATTTTGTTTAAAACGTTGAAAACCATTTAAATCGTTCATTTCGTTTAAATCGGTGAAAATCATTCAAATCGTTCATTTCGTTCATTTCGTTCATTTCATTCATTTCGTTCATTTCGTTCATTTCGTTCATTTCGTTCGTTCATTTCGTTCATTTCGCGTTCATTTCGTTCATTTCGTTCATTTCGTTCATTTCGTTCATTTCGTTCATTTCGTTCATTTCGTTCATTTCGTTCATTTCGTTCATTTCGTTCATTTCGTTCATTTCGTTCATTTCGTTCATTTCGTTCATTTCGTTCATTTCGTTCATTTCGTTCATTTCGTTCATTTCGTTCATTTCGTTCATTTCGTTCATTTCGTTCATTTCGTTCATTTCGTTCATTTCGTTCATTTCGTTCATTTCGTTCATTTCGTTCATTTCGTTCATTTCGTTCATTTCGTTCTTTTTCGTTCATTTCGTTCATTTCGTCCATGTCGTTCATATCGTTCATTTCGTTTAAATCGTTTATTTTTGTTTAAATCGTTGAAAATCATTTAAATCGTTCATTTTGTTCAAATCGTTGAAAATCATTAAAATCGTTCATTTTGTTCAAATCGTTGAAAATCATTTAAATCGTTCATTTTGTTCAAATCGGTGAAAATCATTCAAATCGTTCATTTCGTTCATTTCGTTCATTTTGTTCAAATCGTTGAAAATCATTGAAATCGTTAATTTCGTTTAAAACGTTGAAAACCATTCAAATCGTTAAAATCGTTCATTTCGTTTAAATCGTTCATTTTGTTCAAATCGTTGAAAATCATTAAAATCGTTCATTTTGTTCAAATCGTTGAAAATCATTGAAATCGTTAAAATCGTTCATTTCGTTCATTTCGTTCATTTTGTTCAAAATCGTTGAAAATCATTAAAATCGTTCATTTTGTTCAAATCGTTGAAAATCATTGAAATCGTTAATTTCGTTTAAAACGTTGAAAACCATTCAAATCGTTAAAATCGTTCATTTCGTTTAAATCGTTCATTTTGTTCAAATCGTTGAAAATCATTAAAATCGTTCATTTTGTTCAAATCGATGAAAATCATTGAAATCGTTAAAATCGTTCATTTCGTTTAAATCGTTCATTTTGTTCAAATCGTTGAAATCATTAAAATCGTTCATTTTGTTCAAATCGTTGAAAATCATTGAAATCGTTAATTTCGTTTAAAACGTTGAAAACCATTCAAATCGTTAAAATCGTTCATTTCGTTCATTTCGTTCATTTCGTTCATTTCGTTCATTTCGTTCATTTCGTTCATTTCGTTCATTTCGTTTAAATCGTTTATTTTTGTTTAAAAGGAAAATCATTTAAATCGTTCATTTTGTTCAAATCGTTGAAAATCATTAAAATCGTTCATTTTGTTCAAATCGTTGAAAATCATTGAAATCGTTAATTTTTTTTTAAAACGTTGAAAACCATTCTAATCGTTAAAATCGTTAATTTCGTTTAAAACGTTGAAAACCATTCAAATCGTTAAAATCGTTCATTTCGTTTAAATCGTTCATTTTGTTCAAATCGTTAAAAATCATTAAAATCGTTCATTTTGTTCAAATCGTCGAAAATCATTCAAATCGTTAATTTCGTTAATTTCGTTAATTTCGTTCATTTCGTTCATTTCGTTCATTTCGTTCATTTCGTTCATTTCGTTCATTTCGTTCATTTCGTTCATTTCGTTCATTTCGTTCATTTCGTTCATTTCGTTCATTTCGTTCATTTCGTTCTTTTCGTTCATTTCGTTCATTTCGTCCATGTCGTTCATTTCGTTTAAATCGTTTATTTTTGTGTAAATCGTTGAAAACCATTTAAATCGTTCATTTCGTTTAAATCGTTCATTTGTTCAAATCGTCGAAAATCATTCAAATCGTTCATTTCGTTCATTTCGTTCATTTCGTTCATTTCGTTCATTTCGTTTATTTCGTTCATTTCGTTCATTTCGTTCATTTCGTTAATTTCGTTCATTTCGTTCATTTCGTTCATTTCGTTCATTTCGTTCATTTCGTTCATTTCGTTCATTTCGTTCATTTCGTTCATTTCGTTCATTTCGTTTAAATCGTTTATTTTTGTTTAAAAGGAAAATCATTTAAATCGTTCATTTTGTTCAAATCGTTGAAAATCATTAAAATCGTTCATTTTGTTCAAATCGTTGAAAATCACTGAAATCGTTAATTTTGTTTAAAACGTTGAAAACCATTCTAATCGTTAAAATCGTTCATTTCGTTTAAATCGTTCATTTTGTTCAAATCGTTGAAAATCATTAAAATCGTTCATTTTGTTCAAATCTTTGAAAATCATTCAAATCGTGCATTTCGTTCAGTTCGTTCATTTCGTTCATTTCGTTCATTTCGTTCATTATGTTCATTTCGTTCATTTCGTTCATTTCGTTCATTTCGTTCATTTCGTTCATTTCGTTCATTTCGTTCATTTCGTTCATTTCGTTCATTTCGTTCATTTCGTTCATTTCGTTCATTTCGTTCATTTCGTTCATTTCGTTCATTTCGTTCATTTCGTTCATTTCGTTCATTTCGTTCATTTCGTTCATTTCGTTCATTTCGTTCATTTCGTTCATTTCGTTCATTTCGTTCATGTCGTTCATTTCGTTCATTTCGTTCATTTCGTTCATTTCGTTCATTTCGTTCATTTCGTTCATTTCGTTCATTTCGTTCATTTCGTTCATTTCGTTCATTTCGTTCATTTCGTTCATTTCGTTCATTTCGTTCATTTCGTTCATTTCGTTCATTTCGTTCATTTCGTTCATTTCGTTCATTTCGTTCATTTCGTTCATTTCGTTCATTTCGTTCATTTCGTTCATTTCGTTCATTTCGTTCATTTCGTTCATTTCGTTCATTTCGTTCATTTCGTTCATTTCGTTCATTTCGTTCATTTCGTTCATTTCGTTCATTTCGTTCATTTCGTTCATTTCGTTCATTTCGTTCATTTCGTTCATTTCGTTCATTTCGTTCATTTCGTTCATTTCGTTCATTTCGTTCATTTCGTTCATTTCGTTCATTTCGTTCATTTCGTTCATTTCGTTCATTTCGTTCATTTCGTTCATTTCGTTCATTTCGTTCATTTCGTTCATTTCGTTCATTTCGTTCATTTCGTTAATTTCGTTCATTTCGTTCATTTCGGTCATTTCGTTCATTTCGTTCATTTCGTTCATTTCGTTCATTTCGTTCATTTCGTTCATTTCGTTCATTTCGTTCATTTCGTTCTTTTCGTTCATTTCGTTCATTTCGTCCATGTCGTTCATTTCGTTCATTACGTTTAAATCGTTTATTTTTGTTTAAATCGTTGAAAATCATTTAAATCGTTCATTTTGTTCAAATCGTTGAAAATCATTAAAATCGTTCATTTTGTTCAAATCGTTGAAAATCATTTAAATCGTTCATTTTGTTCAAATCGGTGAAAATCATTGAAATCGTTCATTTCGTTCATTTCGTTCATTTCGTTCATTTTGTTCAAATCGTTGAAAATCATTGAAATCGTTAATTTCGTTTAAAACGTTGAAAACCATTCAAATCGTTAAAATCGTTCATTTCGTTTAAATCGTTCATTTTGTTCAAATCGTTGAAAATCATTAAAATCGTTCATTTTGTTCAAATCGTTGAAAATCATTGAAATCGTTAATTTCGTTTAAAACGTTGAAAACAATTCAAATCGTTAAAATCGTTCATTTCGTTTAAATCGTTCATTTTGTTCAAATCGTTGAAAATCATTAAAATCGTTCATTTTGTTCAAATCGATGAAAATCATTGAAATCGTTAAAATCGTTCATTTCGTTTAAATCGTTCATTTTGTTCAAATCGTTGAAATCATTAAAATCGTTCATTTTGTTCAAATCGTTGAAAATCATTGAAATCGTTAATTTCGTTTAAAACGTTGAAAACCATTCAAATCGTTAAAATCGTTCATTTCGTTCATTTCGTTCATTTCGTTCATTTCGTTCATTTCGTTAATTTCGTTCATTTCGTTCATTTCGTTCATTTCGTTCATTTCGTTCATTTCGTTCATTTCGTTCATTTCGTTCATTTCGTTCATTTCGTTCATTTCGTTCATTTCGTTCATTTCGTTCATTTCGATCATTTCGTTTAAATCGTTTATTTTTGTTTAAAAGGGAAAATCATTTAAATCGTTCATTTTGTTCAAATCGTTGAAAATCATTAAAATCGTTCATTTTGTTCAAATCGTTGAAAATCATTGAAATCGTTAATTTTGTTTAAAACGTTGAAAACCATTCTAATCGTTAAAATCGTTAATTTCGTTTAAAACGTTGAAAACCATTCAAATCGTTAAAATCGTTCATTTCGTTTAAATCGTTCATTTTGTTCAAATCGTTAAAAATCATTAAAATCGTTCATTTTGTTCAAATCGTTGAAAATCATTGAAATCGTTTATTTTGTTTAAAATGTTGAAAACCATTTAAATCGTTCATTTCGTTTAAATCGTTCATTTTGTTCAAATCGTCGAAAATCATTCAAATCGTTCATTTCGTTCATTTCGTTCATTTCGTTCATTTCGTTCATTTCGTTCATTTCGTTCATTTCGTTCATTTCGTTCATTTCGTTCATTTCGTTCATTTCGTTCATTTCGTTCATTTCGATCTTTTCGTTCATTTCGTTCATTTCGTCCATGTCGTTCATTTCGTTTAAATCGTTTATTTTTTTGTAAATCGTTGAAAATCATTTAAATCGTTCATTTTGTTCAAATCGTTGAAAATCATTTAAATCGTTCATTTTGTTCAAATCGGTGAAAATCATTCAAATCGTTCATTTCGTTCTTTTCGTTCATTTCGTTCATTTCGTCCATGTCGTTCATTTCGTTCATTTCGTTTAAATCGTTTATTTTTGTTTAAATCGTTGAAAATCATTTAAATCGTTCATTTTGTTCAAATCGTTGAAAATCATTAAAATCGTTCATTTTGTTCAAATCGTTGAAAATCATTTAAATCGTTCATTTTGTTCAAATCGGTGAAAATCATTCAAATCGTTCATTTCGTTCATTTCGTTCATTTCGTTCATTTCGTTCATTTCGTTCATTTCGTTCATTTCGTTCATTTCGTTCATTTCGTTCATTTCGTTCATTTCGTTCATTTCGTTCATTTCGTTCATTTCGTTCATTTCGTTCATTTCGTTCATTTCGTTCATTTCGTTCATTTCGTTCATTTCGTTCATTTCGTTCATTTCGTTCATTTCGTTCATTTCGTTCATTTCGTTCATTTCGTTCATTTCGTTCATTTCGTTCATTTCTTTCATTTCGTTCATTTCGTTCATTTCGTTCATTTCGTTCATTTCGTTCATTTCGTTCATTTCGTTCATTTCGTTCATTTCGGTCATTTCGTTCATTTCGTTCATTTCGTTCATTTCGTTCATTTCGTTCATTTCGTTCATTTCGTTCATTTCGTTCTTTTCGTTCATTTCGTTCATTTCGTCCATGTCGTTCATTTCGTTCATTTCGTTTAAATCGTTTATTTTTGTTTAAATCGTTGAAAATCATTTAAATCGTTCATTTTGTTCAAATTGTTGAAAATCATTAAAATCGTTCATTTTGTTCAAATCGTTGAAAATCATTTAAATCGTTCATTTTGTTCAAATCGGTGAAAATCATTCAAATCGTTCATTTCGTTCATTTCGTTCATTTCGTTCATTTCGTTCATTTCGTTCATTTCGATCATTTCGTTTAAATCGTTTATTTTTGTTTAAAAGGAAAATCATTTAAATCGTTCATTTTGTTCAAATCGTTGAAAATCATTAAAATCGTTCATTTTGTTCAAATCGTTGAAAATCATTGAAATCGTTAATTTTGTTTAAAACGTTGAAAACCATTCTAATCGTTAAAATCGTTAATTTCGTTTAAAACGTTGAAAACCATTCAAATCGTTAAAATCGTTCATTTCGTTTAAATCGTTCATTTTGTTCAAATCGTTAAAAATCATTAAAATCGTTCATTTTGTTCAAATCGTTGAAAATCATTAAAATCGTTCATTTTGTTCAAATCGGTGAAAATCATTCAAATCGTTCATTTCGTTCATTTCGTTCATTTCATTCATTTCGTTCATTTCGTTCATTTCGTTCATTTCGTTCATTTCGTTCATTTCGTTCATTTCGTTCATTTCGTTCATTTCGTTCATTTCGTTCATTTCGTTCATTTCGTTCATTTCGTTCATTTCGTTTAAATCGTTTATTTTTGTTTAAAAGGAAAATCATTTAAATCGTTCATTTTGTTCAAATCGTTGAAAATCATTAAAATCGTTCATTTTGTTCAAATCGTTGAAAATCATTGAAATCGTTAATTTTGTTTAAAACGTTGAAAACCATTCTAATCGTTAAAATCGTTCATTTCGTTTAAATCGTTCATTTTGTTCAAATCGTTGAAAATCATTTAAATCGTTCATTTTGTTCAAATCGGTGAAAATCATTCATTTCGTTCATTTCGTTCATTTCGTTCATTTCGTTCATTTCGTTCATTTCATTCATTTCGTTCATTTCGTTCATTTCGTTCATTTCGTTCATTTCGTTTATGTCGTTCATTTCGTTCATTTCGTTCATTTCGTTCATTTCGTTCATTTCGTTCATTTCGTTCATTTCGTTCATTTCGTTCATTTCGTTCATTTCGTTCATTTCGTTCATTTCGTTCATTTCGTTCATTTCGTTCATTTCGTTCATTTCGTTCATTTCGTTCATTTCGTTCATTTCGTTCATTTCGTTCATTTCGGTCATTTCGTTCATTTCGTTCATTTCGTTCATTTCGTTCATTTCGTTCATTTCGTTCATTTCGTTCATTTCGTTCATTTCGTTCATTTCGTTCATTTCGTTCATTTCGTTCATTTCGTTCTTTTCGTTCATTTCGTTCATTTCGTCCATGTCGTTCATTTCGTTCATTACGTTTAAATCGTTTATTTTTGTTTAAATCGTTGAAAATCATTTAAATCGTTCATTTTGTTCAAATCGTTGAAAATCATTAAAATCGTTCATTTTGTTCAAATCGTTGAAAATCATTTAAATCGTTCATTTTGTTCAAATCGGTGAAAATCATTGAAATCGTTCATTTCGTTCATTTCGTTCATTTTGTTCAAATCGTTGAAAATCATTGAAATCGTTTATTTCGTTTAAAACGTTGAAAACCATTCAAATCGTTAAAATCGTTCATTTCGTTTAAATCGTTCATTTTGTTCAAATCGTTGAAAATCATTAAAATCGTTCATTTTGTTCAAATCGTTGAAAATCATTGAAATCGTTAATTTCGTTTAAAACGTTGAAAACAATTCAAATCGTTAAAATCGTTCATTTTCGTTTAAATCGTTCATTTTGTTCAAATCGTTGAAAATCATTAAAATCGTTCATTTTGTTCAAATCGATGAAAATCATTGAAATCGTTAAAATCGTTCATTTCGTTTAAATCGTTCATTTTGTTCAAATCGTTGAAATCATTAAAATCGTTCATTTTGTTCAAATCGTTGAAAATCATTGAAATCGTTAATTTCGTTTAAAACGTTGAAAACCATTCAAATCGTTAAAATCGTTCATTTCGTTCATTTCGTTCATTTCGTTCATTTCGTTCATTTCGTTCATTTCGTTCATTTCGTTCATTTCGTTCATTTCGTTCATTTCGTTCATTTCGTTCATTTCGATCATTTCGTTTAAATCGTTTATTTTTGTTTAAAAGGAAAATCATTTAAATCGTTCATTTTGTTCAAATCGTTGAAAATCATTAAAATCGTTCATTTTGTTCAAATCGTTGAAAATCATTGAAATCGTTAATTTCGTTTAAAACGTTGAAAACAATTCAAATCGTTAAAATCGTTCATTTCGTTTAAAACGTTGAAAACCATTCAAATCGTTAAAATCGTTCATTTCGTTTAAATCGTTCATTTTGTTCAAATCGTTAAAAATCATTAAAATCGTTT